>JAWWES010000133.1:33410717-33458801 GCA_035583135.1 Lophotriccus pileatus | reverse complement strand
GGATTTTTTTTTTCTTTGTAATCCAAAAGGGCTTTTTTTTTTTTTTTTTTTTTTTTTTATGCCTCATGCCACTACCTGTGGTAAATTTTTTCTAAAATTTTAACAAATTGAGACTATCAGATACAGGCTAAAAGAACCTCCAAGGTGATCATTGGTCTGTATGAACAGTACTTACTTGAGTGAGTGACAAAGAACCAAGTTTTGAAAAATTTGAACCTTAGGCAAAAGAAATGCCCAAGTTTACTTCTTTTTTGATATAAAACCACTGGTTTTGGAATGGAAGAAAGATGGCTTTTCGGAGTAAAAATTTTATGCCCGAAGCAACAGGGAACTTTTACCAGCTGTCCTCATAAAGTCGGTTACATTTGGTGTAATGTAAGGGCCAACAAAAACCACATTACAAAACGCTGGCCTTCATTCTGCACTGAAAATTTATGTCTGAATAGCAGTTATTTGTTATGAATGTAAAATTGTGGATATAAAAACAGCAGAGTGTGTCACTATGAAAATCAATTCTAAGCACTTTGCACGCTGAGTAGATGCTCCATAAAATTAATCTTACACAAAAGGAAATAAATGCATGGGCCATAAAGAAGTGTGCAGCAGAAATGCCAATTGTAAATTTGCGTGGGGGTTTTTTGTGTGTAAGAACAAAAGGTTTAAAGGAAATAACTATCAAAAAAATCCCCACACTGCAGAGCTGAGCAGGTGGGAGAAGGTACCCCTTAACAAAGGTGGTCATACTGATCCTGTTATTACTGTGAGTTTGTACAACTTCCATGACTTGGAGAGCAAGAATCTGCAACTTGAAGATGCCAGATGAGTGAAGTGTGTGTATGTGCATGTGCCTGCAAGTCTCCAGAGTCTGCTGTGTGCAGAAGTCTCTGGCATGGGTCAGAGAATACAGTAATTTTCTCACATAATTACTTTTTCCCAGTGTCACAGGCATCTGAGTATATTTCTGCAATTACATTTAACCTTTTTTGGGTTTTTGTTTGTTTTAATAGGAAACTTTCTTGAAGACTGAAATTATGTGTTAAAATGAAGCAACAGCTCATTAAATAATTAAGAATAGTATGAAAACTCCCATTTTAAACAGAAAAGAATACTGAAGCTCGTGATCAAACATTTAAAATACCTATAATTTTTACCTAGGGTATGTGGAATTGATTAATGGGAAATTTTTTTCAAATATTTCTAAACATCAAATAATCATTCTTTCCACATTCTCCTTATTCATTCTTTGTGACTGCATAAAGTCTGTACCTCTCTTCCCTTATGACGTTTAGAAATGAACCGTCTTGATACCTAGTATGTTCTTAGCTTTCAGATTTGGAGTAAGAGATTTAGGGAGGAAGCAGTACATACTATACCTGTGAAATAATAGATAGCTGTTAAATGCACAGTTGTATTACAGCAGGCAACATTTGCAGAATTTTCAGTTCATACCAAGTACCACTTAATCAGTGTCAGATATGTTTAACCTGCACAATTTTAAGTAAGAAATTTATAGACTTGAAATAGGGAGAGGATGCTAGTGATTCTTGATTGTAATATTTGATGGTTCAGTGGTTCCCACTTCTCAGTAAGATAGCTAAAAAGGCAAAATGTATTTGATTGAAATGATTTTTCAAGAAATATATTATTGCATTTTGAGGTCTCTCAAAATGCAAATTTTAATTGTTATTTCTTAGAGATATTAATGGGGATTTAATATGAGAAAGTTCTGCACATAATATAGGACCTTCTTAAGGGGAAAAAATATGTGTTTTCACAGGGGAGTTTAAGGTGTTGTACCTGCAAGAACAGGAGAACAATACGGCATAATACCATTTAGTAACAGAATATAAAATAAATAGCTAAACAAAATGGTAAAGTGTGTTGTCAGCAATTTCTCTTGTAAGATTTCTTTTCTATGAAACTTGCATATACTGTAAGGACACACACACTGATCAAGGCTCCAGCTCCCCTGGCCCAGTTGAGTAGCACCAGAGGCTGCAACAGCAGTTGCTCCGAAGGGTCCATATGCTGAGTCCTAGCTTGCAGCTGGCTTTTTTGAGTAGCCAGCTGTTTCACATCAGACTCAGCCTTCTACATGTTTTTGGCAGCCATAGATGGTTTGTCGTTGACAGGCACCCTTCTTCACTTTTTGTTGCTTTCTGACTTGGGTGGTCAGGTTAAACTGCCAACTGCTTTGTTGCTGGATAGCCCCCAGCTATCTCTTTGACTTTTTCCCCATGATCTGAAGGCAATCAGTGGTTGTTACCTGAGTTACTATGACTTTCTGGCCTCTCACCTTGAATATTTTCCAAGGACATAAAGTTGTTTGACTGCTTTATTTTCTTTCCTTGCACAGCTATCCTATGGAACAGGACAGACCTTCTCATTTGGCAGGGATTTGGGTCAGCCTTCCCTATGCCATTTACATATGTTGTCACTCACAGTTATATTTGGTTTTCAAATTGTCATCTAATTGGTGGGCATACCTATGGTTTAGATCTTGTTTTATCTGAGTGATGCCTTCAAGTAAGCTTCACCCCATGACACACTCATATACATGCATAGGTACATATATTTTTTTTAAGAAGCTTGCTAAGGTAGCAAATTTGGCAAATTCATAGTTCGTGTTGCTCAATGCTTTTCAATATGAAGGTGTTTTTTGTTGGTAACATTTTTGCTGAACTGTAAACTGTTTGGCCCAAATGCTCTGTGCTGTCTCTCAGTGAAAAATATTCAGAAGAGATGATGCAGGTATGCCCCTGAATAAAGCTGGGAAAATTGCTTCCTTTGATTGTGTTAAAGATTTAAAATAAAAACATACTTGGAGTTCCTAGTGTTTGTTTAACATTTGTTAATAGTATTTGCTAAGTAAATCTGCTAAATCAACAACAAAAAAAAATCTAAACGAAAAAAAATCACTGCTTTCCCTTTCTGACAGTGTTTAGTAAAAAAACCACCTTTCATAACACCTTGAGAATACAGTCAAAATATGACTTCATTTTTAGTTTGTTTTTAGTTTCATGAAAAAATTTAATTCTGAAATGAATTATAGCATTATGATTTTATTTGTGATTTGAAATTTCCGAAACGTAGGGAGAGGAATTTAGATAGCAAACAGCTCAAAGTATATTTTCTGCACTTCTTTTCTGCAGTATGATTTCTGCATCTTCTGAGATTATCTGTCTTTTTGATTAATCTGTTGAGTATTTTATGTGCTATCCCTTTACTTTTCTCCCATTTAATTGTAGTAGGTCACATACCAAAACTTAAGTCTTTTCTTAAGAGTTCCTCTCCTCGGTGCCTGGTTTAATTTCAGTGTATTGGCTATTCACATAGTGCAGACAGTTTTGCAGTGCTGTTAAGTCAAGATGGTGATATTTACTGTGAGAAGTATATATTGCTGGTTAAAAAAGCAACACCCATCCACCTGCAATCAGTTAGTGGATAGATGTTATTTGCATATGTCCCCTGACACAGATCTCTCATTTGACATGATTTTTATACCCATCTGCAGTTTCAGAGTTTTTGTTTCTACAGGGAGGCCTTTCGTTTTCCCTTTTATCTAATGATGCACTTTAATGTTGGTTTCTAGCACAGAACAGCAGTTAAAGAATTTATTGACTGATGACACAAGAATGTTAGGTTAATTGAATTTTGAGGGTTAGTAATTCAAATTTTCATCATCTATGAGACATGAAATATATTGACTAACGTAAATCGTATCTGATTCCCCTATCTTTTGTCTCCTTTTTCCTGGTGGGAAAGTCTGTAGCAGAAGGCTAGAAGCCAGCAAACATTTGGCATTATACAGATTTTATTTCCTTTTTTTTTTTTTTTCCCTTAGTAAAATCAGATGAAGACATTGTAAACTAAGCCTATTAAAATTCCAAGTATGGAGATCATTGCAGGGAATGCAGGTTATGTTTTTGCTTCAACAGACACCCTGTTATTTTACACAAAAGCTTATAGTATTTGGGTAGTCACTTGGAAATACTGTATGAATTTTAAATTTGTTTCACTATCATTAGTTGCAAAACTCCTCTCTTGCTCTCCACAGTTTGTTATTCTAAAACTTTAAACATCTCCTGCTTCCAAAATGCAAAAGACTATGATGCTATTTAAGAGTGAACAATAAAAGTATAGTTGGACGGGTAAATCAGCAAAATTTATAGCCCTAATAAACTACGAACACATCTGAGAGCTTATCAGGTTTTATTGTCTTGCACTAGGCCTGTAATACTGTAATCCTTACAGCAGTTCCTTACCATAAATCAGAATTACAATAAACAAAGATAGAAGAGAGTTTTGGTAGTTTTGAGTGCCTTCTAATATTATTTGTTAAGTATGAAACTGATAGTCCCGAGTCCTTTTTCCGTATATCCAATAACAAATATGATAATGTTGATCCTACTGATATTTTCACTGTGTTCTCTTTTGCACAATTACTGTATATAACTACAATGACACAAAGATAAATACAAGCAGTTCTTGCTCAGAAACATAGAAGAAATTAATGAAGAATGAGGAAAAAAGTGGTGCAACTACAGTAAAAAAAGCAGTTTGGGGAAAGTGGATCCATTACTGCAGGCCACACAATTTTATATCTCATCATTTTAATAAGATTTATTATTTCTTCCTGCATGTGAATGTGTATTTGTATGAAGACAATCCAAAGCATTTATACTTAGCATAGGCTTAGCCTTAGTGAATTTGTTGCTTGTACCATTTCTTTATAAGGATTTTTATTTTCTATTTAAAATCCAAATGGTCTTATGTGTCAGGATGTAAGTCATGTTACTACTAAATCATCCAGTTAGTTATTTACTGTTCTAATTAAAGGGATTAAAAACATAAAAGTTCACTGTTTGTTAAAAGAATGGGTTTCAGATGAGAAAAGTAATGGTGTCAAGTTCAAGAATATTATGTTTCTTCACAAAAGGTTGAAGTCCTGTAACAAAATAACTGTTAAAAAGGTGAATCTTCAAACAGTTTACAAGATTCCTTTCTTTCCCCTACACATAAAGGAGTAAGTGTATTGATCAACATCTTTGGGAATCAGTGGCAGCAAGAATGCCTTATTTCCCCTGTTGATTAACAGCATGATTTTATTGAAGCAGATGAAGGGAATCTTCAGTAATCCCCGAAGCATCAGGGTAAGAAATCAGTAAAAATAAGGGAAAAACATTTCTTGATTTTTTTTTTTTTTTTGCTGTTGTTGTTTGTTTAGTTAGTTTCATTTTGAATTGGCAATTATAATACACAGTAATTTATTTTCTCTTTAATATCCCATCTTCAGTAAATCCTAATTAAAACATGGCAATTGGTATGTTACTGTTATGATCTTTGCTAGCAGCTTTGTTATTGTGCCTTGGACATTCCTTCTTATGAAGTAGACTTTTACCCATGTCCCATCCTTCATGGGACTGTACTCATTATTCATTGTTGCTTCTAATGTAGACATGAAAACAACTCTTTTTTTCTGCTCATAATGAAGTGAGTGGATCCCTGGCTGTTTATGATGGCGTGAACATGGAGTCTACATGGAATGAAGTAACAAAGTAGAAAAATACTTGCACAGCTAATGCAGAACGAAGCTTCTGCAGCCTTACCAGGAGCACCAAAGTCCAGACTTGGAAAGTCTGAATTTGGGCCATGGTTGAGAAAGTTATTTTGCAGCCTTAAATTCAGGATGTGATTTGATCCCAGAATCTAGACTTGTGTTGTGGTAATAGAATAACAAAGAAATAAGAGGAGTAAATATGACCTGCAGTAGTGAAGATGCAAGGGTATAATTTGAATGTGTATTGGTAAATTAAGTCACTGCACCTAATTTTCAGGAACTGATGAGAGTTAAGCTCAGATGAGCCAAATATTTTGGTTCCATTAAGTGCTGTGACAGACATTTAGGTACTAAATTCCTTTAGAAATCTGAGTTTTTTTCATAGCCATAGTTGTTTGGAGATACTTCATTATATTATGTAAAGGCATGACTTTTATTTGTGTTTTCTTTCCCTTATTAGAAGGTAATGAATTCTAATATTTCTAATTCTAATTCTAATAATCTAAATAATTCTAGTAATTAATGAATTATAAGGTAAAGAATTCAGCAGACAAGTTCTCCAAGCCTGACAGTGCTCAAGACTTCTCTTTGTGTTTGCTAGAATTTATCAATCAGAAATTCTGAACAGAGTGAATAATTTAGGATTAATATGCTTAAAAGGACATTAAGGTCTTAATTTCAAGGTTACTCTGAAATACATTTGCTTCTTTGTTGAAGAAGTAGTTAAGAATGTAGATTGTATATTGAAGGGATTTTATAAGCAGAAAAATGAGTGAGAACCTACTCTAATTGGTCTGTGGTAGTATATTTCCAAGAAACTAGATTAGATATAATTGTCTTGGGAGGTTAAGCAACCCTCTTATCCCCATTAGTGTACTTACATAATACATGTTTTAATACTACCTGACAGTAAGGCTACTGATAAACCATAGGAGATATGCAGATTCCCACTGTTGCCTTTTCTTTCTCAAAGGCACAGAACAGACTTAATGATTCCTGGAAATATGGCTTTCTTTTTTATCCTCTTTTTGGCATAACTTATTATGGGCACTTGTAATTTTCCCACTAGCTCGGCCTTTGGTTGTTCTAAAGGAAGGAAAAAGGTGATGTAAACAGCTGAGAGCTCTTTCCATCCCTTGTGCAGCTGATGATGTCTGGTTGATTTGGTGGTAGGAATCAGCAGTAGGGGGAGAAAAATCCTTGCTTTACAAGTTTTGGGTTTTTTTCTGTAGTGAATTAAAATTATCTTCTCTGCAAAATCTTTTATGCCTGGGAGGAGTATTGAATGTGTAAAATTCCATTCTAATTGTAAAATTTCTGTATGATGTTACTATGTAAACATTATTAGTAGAAGTGCAGAGTAGGTTTTAAGATTCAAGAAATCTCTCATTAAATTCTGTGAGTACAGTACCTTTCCTAGGTGTGTTTTAAAAAGAAAAACATTTTCTCCATGTACTTGGCATGCCCCCAGCAGTGCAACACTGTCAAAAATGTGTGAACTTCTTGAAACGTCTTTTGATTGCTCAGTAGAATTTATGTTTTATCACTGTCTGTTTCAGTCATCTGGCAAATATGAGGACTTGCAAGCCCTCTCTCCTTTTGTTTCAGCTTTCTTGCTAGAATTTAACCTATTCAGAAGCTTCTTTTTCTGTTTGGGTTTTTTACTTCTTTTTTTCCTTGGGTTTTGGGGTTTGGGTTTTTTTTTTCCATCTCTGAGTCATGAATAAAATTTCTTCTATAAAGTTAGAATATAAGAACCACTACTCAACACTGAAATGAAAAAAAAGTGTCATTCAGTTTTAGAAATGTTTTGTTTCTTGTATACATTTTAGATTACATATTTTCCTGATATTATATTTTACACTTTCTGATATGGCCAATGGCTGTGATAAAGAGGCTATTAGGATGAATTATGTTGGTCTGATGTGGGAGGACTAATAAAACCTACTTTGATTTTAAAAGCAGCAACAGCAAAGACCACAACCACAGAAAACAAAACAAAACCAAACATCTAGATTTGCTACATTTTGTGATTAGCACATTTCACTAATTCCTCACTACCTTAAAGTGCCTGTTTGAAAAGCAGTTCTTAGACACACAGTCTTCTATGATGGGTTCTTCCAGTATGTGCTCACCCAGCTTAAAGACGGTTTCCTCCCCCACTGAGCTCTGTGTGAGCTGAAGTTATTTTGAGCAGTCTGGATTGGCAGAGGGTAAATCATTAATATTAATGCCTTTTACAACTTCTGCATTTACAACTTCATGACTCCTTCTGGGGAGAAGTGCTGAAATCCAAGTTCTTGATTTTACCATGATAATCTTGAGCTTTACATCCATAATGGATTGCATATGCTTATTTAAGAAGCAGGCAAGTTCTTGCAGAGTTGGACTGAACTTTTAAAACCATCTCCCTTTCTGAACTTCTCTGATGGGTCATAGTATACACATATACTGTTGATGGCAATAGCTGTTGATAGTACTAGAAAATATAGGAGTATTGTATCATGTTGTTAACTTTGCTGAGAAGGGCTGTCCTCTAGATGTACAGACTTGTACAAGAGTTAACCAAGGATTATGTGAGTCAACAAAAATAATCCTCAGATGGGATTTTTTCAGTTTGTCTAATTTCAGTGTAAGGCCTGCAGGACCTTTTGTGTGGTGAAACCCTGGATTTTGCATTTAATTCCAAGTTGTGGCTTTGAAAAAAAAACTTTTTTTTTCAAAACAGCCATCCAGATATTAGTGGAGCTACTGCATTTTTTGCTTCAGAATACAATACTCTGTTTGTGTGTGTGTGTTTGAAGCTCCCAGAGCTTTTTTTTTAGGTCCCCTTCAAGTATTTCAAGGCCACAATCAGATCACCCTAAAGCCTTCTCTTTTCCAGGCTGAACAGTCCCAGTTCTCACAAGATTTCTGGTGGACTAGGTTTTTAGAAGAGGAGGAAGATATGTGAAAAGCTAATGTGATCCAAAACCTGTTTGAAAAACAAACTTGTTATTCAGAACTTAGGTTTTGCTTTTTGTTTGAATAAATAAGCTCTATACCAGTCATGATGGTGATAATGTTATCTTCATTTTTTTGTTGTCTTTAATTCCCCGCCATTAACATTCATCAGTGTGTGAAAGCAACATAGAATTATCCTATCTTAAATATAGAACATACAAAACAACCTAGGGAATTAAGTGGAAATACTACTCTGAATAGTTAAAACGGTTTAATGCAGTTGCCGTGTCTCTCAGCCAATTGTTTACCTTCTACTATGAGGTCAGTATTGGTAGCAACAAGTTTGGAGATGCACAAGTGCAACTGTAGAGCTTACCTACATATATAGGGATGTCTACATTGATATATTTTCCAGTCTGTACTTGCCTCCACCCTTACCTATTTCCTGTGGTACACAGTAATTGACTGTTGATTGACAAATCTCTCATTTCAGCCCCAAGTTTTGTGTTTAATTGGACTATAAGCTTATGTGCTGAGTTTTTCAGCACATAACTTTAAACCCAAGTTACTTAATTTTTATTCATGTCTAATTACTTTTAATTGCACTGTAAACACAGAAGATGATGGAAAAAATAGATTGGATTCTGATCTTAGTGTGCAATTAATATTTCTTTATTAAATTCCAAACACTTTTTATCTATGGGGAAAACAGTAGAATTGCAAAGGTATGAAGAGAGAGCATTCTGCAATGTGCTGGGATTTTTGGGATAATACAGGAAAAGACAGGAGCTTCTTTTCAAAGCTGAAGCTGATTTGTCAACATCTGCATTTGGAAAATTTATGTAGTATTAAACACTTCATAGCAAACACTGAAAAAGAAATGCTGAACCTGCAGCACCATTTTTATTGCCACTAATCAGAAACAAATTGCAGTATATACTTTGTACCACTTAGTTTACTTTGTGGTACTTAACTGAGCAACTTTTCCATTTGAATGCTTTTGGTAGTGGTATATCTTAAGGCGGGGGGGGAAGTATCAGTTTTTTAAAAAGTCACTTTCTCTATGGGATTGGCTTGCTGCTGTCAGCATGCCAAATTTGAAACCAGATTGCAAGTTGTGGAGTGAGTTACAGATCCTATTTTCAGCTATCTTCATCTATTGCTGAGAAAGTATGAAATAAATCCTGTATAGAGAGTGACAGAGAAACATCATGGAAAGCATCCACTAAATTGAACACTAAGTGAAAAAGCACACACCTCTACATTTTTGGATTAGTCAAGTTTGTAGCCCTTCCTCTGTTTCATATTTCTTCATTCCTTACAAAATGTTGGGTAACATATTCACACAAAATATGCTATAAATGTCATCCATCTGTAAATCACTGAAGCACTACAGTGCATTTAAAATGTTAGTATTTATAAAAATTTAAGCCCTGGCTAGGTTATTTTTTTTCTTATTTCACACTGGCATCTGTCACTGTGCACGAACTAAAATGTTATGTCTTTTTTCCCTTTGTCATTGTGCTGTGCCCACCCAGAGGACTGGGTTTCTTCCTTCCTAAGATATGTGAGGACATAGTCATGAGTGTAAGGAAGAACACAGACAGCTTAGGCAACAAGGGGGAAATAGATCTCATCGTATGTACTGTTCCTGGCCATTCCTCATTCACAGCTGGGCCTCTTGGCAAAGTATTTGTTTTCCAGGCCGGATCTCAACTTGTTCTTCATTTCAAATCTAAGTTTGTCTTCAGCAAAGATGTGCTTTCCTCCTGATCTCATCCTCCCTCCATGGGATTTGAATTTGTTCAAAAAATATGTCACGATAAACTGTGTTTCATTACTTTAGGGTTTTAAAACTTGACTTAAAGGATTTTAAGAGAATGATGCGAAGAAATTGAGTATTAGATCAAAAGCTCCGTATTTCAAATAACCCACACTGCCTTAAAGAGTGAGACATTTACAGTTAAGGGCTTTCTAAATCACAGCTTTAGCTAATAATTTTGTTATGATACTGTCTGAATTATCACACAAGAGGTGTTATATTTCAGAGTAGTTGGACAGCATGTTGATTTCTGATCTTTCATTTTTCAGAGACTTTGTACCAGCAATAGTGTGGCCAGCAGGACCAGGGCAGTGATCATACTCAGCACTGGTGAGGCTGCACCTCAAATCCTGTGTTCAAGTTTTTGGAGTCCCTCACTACAGGAAAGACACTGTAGTGTTGGAGCGTGTACAGAGAAAGGCAATGGAGCTGGTGACATGTCTGGAGCACAAATCTTAGGAGAAATGGCTGAGAGTACTTAGGGTTTTTTAGTCTGGAGAAAAGGAAACTCAGGAAGGACATCCTTAATCTCTACAGCTACCTGGAAAGAAGTTGTAACGAGGTGAGGGTCAGTCTCTTGTCCCGAGTAACAAGGAACAGGACCAGTTGCTCCAGGAGCAGTTTAGATTAGCTATTAGGAAAAGCTTCTTCGCTGAAAGGTTAATCAAGCATTGAACAGGCTGCCCAGAGAAGTGCTTGAGTCACCATCCCTGGAGGTATTTAAACAATGTGTGTATGTGGTGCTTGGGGGTGTGGTTTAATGCTAGACCTGACAGTGCTGGTTGACTCGTTGGACTTCATGACCTTAGAGGTTTTTCTGGGACTGTCAGACAATGTTGCAACACTTGAGACTGATGGTTCTGCTAATAATTAAATGTAATGCCAGTGCTATGCCTTCTAGTGTATATTTGCTTCTAGTCCTTTTATCAAGAGAGGTTTGCCATACAACAGGTAAACTGGACTTGCTGAGTTTTGTGGTTTTAGGAGATAGGATATGGAATTCTTTGCTCGAAAGTGTGATCAGGCAAAAAAATTAATGTTGTCCCCTTGTGATACAAGTTCCTTGAATTCTTTAAAATAAATTGCATAAATGCAATTTTTTATTTTGTTAAAATCCTTTTTTCTTCAAATGTCGTTGATATGAAGCAATGAGCTCATGACTGACATTATGGGAGAGAGGTCAATTAACTTTTTCAAATCAGCATTTTCTATTTTTGATGTCTGAGATAAGGAAGGCGTGTCATATGTGAGGCTATCAAGTCGACCTATTCATATCTAAAACACTAATAGAAATGGCAATTCATATAAAATTATGAATGTAATTGTTTCATTTAGCATTTGAAAATACTTTTTTCTTAACATGAGCTGAAATCAAGTGCAATGACAGGAGGAGGCACATTTATATGGGCATATTAGTCTGTTTAGAGAGAAATAATGCTCTCAGAAGATTATAATATATGGTATTATTTGATCACTACCCAAAAAACATTAAACTATGGGTGTATTGTTTTGAAAACTTGTGGTTCTTTGGGTCTGTTTTTGTTTTGTTTTGTTTCAGTACAGAACACTGGAATTTCTTAAAAGTTCTGTTATATTGGATGCCTTTAAAAGTTATTGAAGCTAGAGATTTTGTTACTGGCTTCATTTCTCCTGCTACACTGAGAAATATCTCGACAAACTTTACTGTGGTTTTTCTCCTTTCTTTTTTTTTTTTAAATTTCTGAAGCAGATGTTTTTCTTCTATGTGAGACATAAATTGTAGGATGTTGTAGAGGTGATGAAGTTTACACTTTCCATAGCCTTCAAAAGTTGTTGTAAAATCACCAGCTGTGTTCCCATGGGTTTATCACTCAAATGCTCTTCTCGTGTGATCCTTGAAATTTAGGGGATGACAGATTTCACTGAGTCAATTCTTGAAACAAATAATATAGTTTTACTTAATTAGGTGAAACATAATCTTGAAATACAAGATTTCTATTTTTTTCCCAAAGTCTTAGGAATCCTTCTTCAATGATTAAGCCCGTATGTTCCTCATGCTGTGCAAAACTGTTCAGAGGGAACAAAGCCAGTTAAAAATTCAAGGATCTAAAAAGCTGAAGAAGGTGCATAATGTTGAGTGTTTGCACCAAGATTTCTGCCTAGAATTAGGGATTAATGGAATTTCAAAGCCACAAAATTTTGAATTTCTGTTGGTGAATGGCAGATTCCTGACAGCTCAGGACAGATTTCTTAGTGACACGTACACTGGCAAGGACAAAGCTGTTGGGCACATAAAACTGCAAGTCTACCAGCCCCCTTTTGGCTTTGTAAATTATATATAGGACTACTTTAGCCTCTGATTATGGTAGGATTGGAAAGGTATGAATGTTATTATCAGGCAGTTTTTATTCTCTTGTACTACAAAATACCTTGTGTTGCAGAGATGAAAAACAAAACTGCATATCTGTGAAAGACCTCACAAATGAAGTTTATGGATGTCACAAGTTTAAAATTAATGCTTAGCATTAATGAAAAAGTCATAAAGGAATAAATGTCAATATATTTTTTTTCCAGTAAAAGAGACAAAGAGGGAGGAAATTTTCCTTCCGAATTCTCACTCCATCCAGTCCCAGTAAAGGTTGCTCATTGCATAAATCCTGGAAAAGTGATTATTGGAAGCATTTTGTCTTTAAAAGGCATAAAGGAATGGAAAGAGGTAGGCACCTATATTTCACAAGGATCAGAACAATAAGAGAAGCTAAATTCCAAGCTGTCACCTAAATGATTTTTGTGAAGTTGTAAAATTAATTTATGTTAATATAGACAAGTAGCAATCAGTTTCTCACTGGAATAAAAACCCAGATAATATGTCTCCAAGGCATAACAGGATTTGACCTGCAGAGAACTAGTAACCTCATCTTCACTGAACGTGATTTCTGTAGGAATGACTGTGCATCCTTTCACAAAATCTTCTGGTGCCTCAAGTGTCAGATATGTTTTGCTCAGGAGCAGTGTGGCCCCAGCTGTCTTCACATGCTCATGCAGTGGCTTTGCTAACAAGCCTTCACAGGCTGTGGTTCCTGAGGAGGGCAATACTCCTGTGCCATTTCAGAAGTCAGCTTCTATGTGGACTTAGTTAATAACCATTTTGCACCTAAACTGCTTCCAGGCCTTTAACCCACATGTCTACGGTCATATCCTACATCAGCAAAGGTAGGTGTTTGGAGCCAGACTGTCTCTGTCACTAACTCTGTGACTGCATCAGAGGCACAAATAATTTGTAACCTGTATGGTGAGTGACATATGCATAATGGAGAATTTTCTGTAAAAAGAGTTACAGTAAAACCTATGAGAAAATAAAAATTCGTGTTTTGAAGAAGGGCCTCGAAAGTAAACTGAACATGGTTTCATGTTCTGGGTTTTTTTTCTTCTCTCTGTCAAGTGACTATTTTCCACTGAATGTATGAAGTAATGCAAGAAAAATCAGTGTGTGACCCTGGAACTATTGGAGTTACAGGGCATGTATAATAGGCTGATATAATTTTGGTGCTTTTCTCAACTTATTATTTGATTTGTCAGCTTCAATTACTTTCCTCAAGCAATAAGTGGGGCACAGAATAAGGGTCTACTTATCTTGCTTGTCACCTACCAAGGAGTCTTGGTTTGGTTTTGACTAATTGACACAAATTGGAATATTGACCTGCTGCTTCATTTCCAGAATAATATATAAGATATTTACCCACAGCTTGATGAATGAAGGTGACAAATTAATTATTCTGTAAAAAGACAGACTGAATAGTGAGTCTAAACTCTTAACAGGGAGTGTAAATTGATGCTATGCTGGAATTGCTATTGATTGTTTCCTATTAGCTCTTTGTCTTGAAAAAAAATATTGAAATTTTGGAACCCAAAATTCCCACTCCTATATATTAATTACTTTACTATAAGGATGTGATAGCTTCCTGCTGACCTGACAAACTGCCTGAACTGATTAGTGGCTGTCAATAAAATATGTCTATAGAGTGTTGTTTTAACACAGATGTATTTATACAGCATCCCCTGACATGACTGTAGTAACTACTGGAGAAAACCCAAATTAGTAACCTCCCATACTGTTTAGAGGGTGCACTTCAATTTTTTTTTCTGTGTATATTTTTATTATTTACCAGTATCTGAACTTGAAAAATGTACATTCTAGTACTCCAGCATGGGCACACTTCAGTGGCAAGTGAAAAAAAAATGTATAATTTTCACACTTTTGATAACATGTCTCTTCGTACTTGTACTGAGCTTACATGAAGCAAAATGTATTTTAATTCCCAGTATTGTTTCTATTCCAGGACTTCTTTGATAATCTTGTAAGTTTAAGGACTGCGTGGTTCTTTCTGTAAGACTGGAAATCCTTCTGTCATAAAGCTACTGCTCTGCTGAAAAGCAATTTTGAGCAGGCACCTTCATTCTATTTTGCCACTTGTGGGCTTTTTACTTGGTTGGAAAAAAACTTTCTGGGATGAAATTTTGCATAGTAGATAATAGAATGACATATTTCTTTCTATCTTATGATGGAAGTTACATTTAAATGTCATTTTAAAAAAGAAGCAAAAATAGAAACCATGTTTTACTTGATGTGATCTTAGATATCAGCTGGAGTTATATTCTTAATGCAAATATATTTTTTATTACAATGCAGGAAACATAAGACATAAAAAATGCATAATATCAGTCTGTATTAACAACTGGTAATTCTCCATGCAAACTTGAGTTTCAAGTCAGTAAAGACTTAAGTAAATGCATGTGCAGGGAATCAATATATTCTGTATCTGAGAATAATCTATCTGCCCTGTCCTGATGACACCATGTTGTAGTATTTTGTGTTGGCATAGGTAAATGGACTGTCATTGTAAACATAGTGATGCATCTCAACTGTTGGTCTGGGGATGTCCTGGTGCTTCAAAATGTGACAGAGCTTCAGCATGGACATGAGATTAACAGACTGTCCTTCACTGCTTAACTAGTCTGTAAAGATTTCCACAGTGGATTAGTGAGTCCTTAAACAAGTCCATGGAAGTTCAGCAACGAGAAAGTGCCCAGAGACCACTTGCATGTTGGGCTATAAGGTTCCTAAGCTGCCTTGCTTTATTGTGTGCTCTGTGCACATTTCATTTTCCCATTTTTCACATCAGATGAGCGTGTTTGACCCAACTGTTTGAGTATCTTGTTTGCACTTTGCTGTTTGTCTTTCGCTTATTCCTACCACTTCTACCCAATTATCAGGGGCCTGACCTGGGTTCGCTATAGCAAAGATTGCCTAAGCTGAGAGAGGGACTGTGTTCTTCATTTTGTGCTTGGAGTCTTTTAAAACAAGTACTTCAGTAGCAACAACAAGCCAGTCCATATGTAATTATTTTCACCAGCGCATTTCTATTCCCCTCAAGAACTTCTTGAAATGCTTTTTAGTTTTGTGGGTGGCTGACCTAGGGCTAAATACAGCTTTTACTTTCAGAATTAGTTTTTCTCTGCTTAGCTTTCTAAATAAGTGTTAAAGTTGAATATAGGCCAACTACCTACATGTGCTTTTGCATTCATCTGTTTCCCATTATTTTGTGTTTCCTGGGGCAAGATTGTGTTCTGTGGAGCTATATATAGAGAAAGAGTCCTTAATAAAATCTTATCTGTTGAGCTAGTACTTGCAGGTGTGTTCTCGATCCAGTCACGCATTTGAAGAAGTGAATGGAATGGCTTTGGGAAACTTTCTCCAGTTAGCTTGTTGAGACTTGTAGCATGGCATCTATTTAAAAATTTTAGACAGGCCCCCTGATAATGTAGTGAAAATTATTTGTTTAAGTTGTATGATTTTTGTAGATGTGTTTTTCTGAGGGCTTACTTAAAATTAAGCGCATGGGTTCTACCATCTTGCCAGAATTTTATTGTTGAAATTCTTATTTATTAACTTTTTCGACAAATATTTCTTCTTAAACATATGTTTCTGAAGATAATAACCTAGTGCTAGAATGGAAGGTTGCTTTCTTGTTTACTTCATATGAGAAAGCTTCATGTAAAAATGCTTTGATTAGAAGACGTGTATATATATGAAAATAAATAGTATAACAGAGAGCTAAAAATGTCGAAGTACTAGAAGTACTACAAATAGAACTTTAAAGAAATAAAAATATCTGAACTGACTGTAGTAAAACTCCTTCAGTGAGCTCATAGCAAAACATAGAAATGTCTAAATTAATTAAATTTGAGCTTCAAGGAATTGGGAAGCTAAAGAATAAAGGCATAGCCTATGTACCAGCTCAAGAGACTTTTTTATATTGGAGAAATGCTATATAATTTAGTGATTGAAACAAAAAGGATACATAGATTAGAGCTGAAGGCAGAAAAAGCCAGAGTTGGTAAATGAAAAGGGAGAGATTTTCAGAAAACAGGAAAAATTGCAGTCTCTTTTTGATGGCCTTTGGCCTATGCGTTGCAATTGCCTAGTCATCAATGGTATAAGTTATCTTTGGAAAGCTCAGGCTTGTCTCTGTTATGCCCCGTTTTACGGTGCAGATATATGAAAAATATGGGGTATTCCGGTATTGAGGGTCACGGGCATATGAAATACATGAAGATACATCATTAAATGTCATACAGAACTAGCACTGAGCTTATCTGAGGTGTCATGTGGCTGCCTCAGGAGGTCTCATACCACTGTGCAGTAGCTCTCGTGAGGGCAAGGCTTATGGCTTAGCCGTGGAGCTGCTCCTCAGTACAGCAGCTAAGCAGCTTTTGGAGCAGGACCTTTGTACAGGACTGTACTGGCGGGTGTTACACAGCTGTGCCAGACCACGGATCTCAGCTGCCACAGGCACCTTTGTGCTGTACTGTTTGGCTCACTCTTTTCTGGGTTTCAGCACTGGTGTTCTGTATAGCCTAGAAGAAAGCAGTATGAGAGATAGCAAAGTCAGAGGAGGCAGAGATGAAGCCTGGATGGCACAGGATGAGACTCAGCTGCCTGAGGTGCTGTATCACAGCCACAGCAGAGTTTTATATCTTTCTGTGTTCACTCAGTTACTGAAGGGAGCCAGGGAGTAATGCAGTGCCATCAAACATTGTTTTTGTTTTCTGCTGTACACTCATGATCTTAGTTTTATAACATTATATTTTGTCAGTATCCTTGCCAATGTCATCTTGCTTTGAGCTTCTTCGGAAATACTTGCAAGAGGTGCATACCAATATTGTGCTTAGTGTTGTTACATCTAAAATAGAAGAGAGAAACTGGTGTTGTGCCTAGTTTTATGCTTTAATTAGCAAACACAACAAATACTACATCTTTGATTTTTTAAAAGTGGTTTGTGAAAAATGATGTATTAGAACTGTGACAGGCATATGATCTGTGTGAATCTTAGCTCACTGACAGCTGTGTGAGTTGTGGTTATAACTGCATGTACTGCACTGTTTTCATCTCACAAAGAGGCAAACCCCAGTCATCTCTATAGAAAATAATTAGTAAAACATTATGGTCTGGTATTAAAATAAATTATGTTCAGGCTTAATTTGAAACTATTGGAAGACACTCTGAAGAATCACACTAATTTCTGTTTAGAGTGCTATACTAATATTCACCCAATCTTCTTGCACCTCTCCACATTTATTTTCAATTCAGCAAAACTTTTCTGTTTATTTCACTAACTACAAACACAAAAACTAGGGATACATAATCTTTCAACTTTTATTTTCCCTACTCATTTTCTCCAAGTATTTCCTAATGTATTTTTGACAGCAACCAGAGCAACAAGAATAATTGCTTCCAATAATTATGCCACCATTATATTGTCTAATGAGAACCCTATTTAAATGAAGCATTATTTTAGCTATTTGAGTCATAGTTTTGTACCTATTTATTCACTTCTAAGGCCTACTTTTGCATTTGTTTTCTGTACATTGTCATCAAAATTTATCAAAGTAATACTATTCAAATGTTTATTAATGATTAGATTTTAGGTTAACATAGTCTTTACTTATGTAAGGGAGTAGTTATTTAAGCTGTTACCAGTAACTGCAGCATTAGGCCAGTAGGCCAGTAATTATATATAACTTAAATCCGTTTATCCTGAAAAACCCTGAATAGGCCATCTGTCATGGTTTTCTACTAGCAGAAGTCAGATCTTAAGTCATGGTCTTCACAATTTATACCAGAAGGAGGAGGCTATGAAAAAGAGTTAATTGCAACAGTATATTTTAGTTAGTTTGGTGGTAAACAGCTATTAAATGGATTTATTTAAACTTTGTTGAAAAGGAAACAAAATTTTCTGCCTTCAGCAGATCTGTCACAAATTTTCATTAATCACCCTTTGGACTTTTTATCAACTTATTAGGTGGTATACCTTGTTAATCCTTGATGACAACGTAAGCCTTCTTCAAAATATTTAGCAGAATTTTCTTTATTATAATTCATACAGCTTAACTTTAATAAGTATTCTAACAAGTACCTTCCAACAGAATATAAAATTTCCCCTTCTAACTAATTTCCAGTCTGTAGTTATTAAAAAGAAAATAGCTGCATCTCTGTTTCCAGATGTGACTCTGAACTTTATGTCAACTAGCATTCAAGTCAAGTATTTAATGATCTTCATCAGTCACAGGATACCTATAGGTCTGTATTGGTGGACATGGCCGTAATTCTCACTAAACATAGAATGGTTTGGGTTGGAAGGGACCTTAAAGATCATCTAGTTCCAGACTCCCTGCCATGTGCAGGAACACCTTCCACTAGACCAGGTTGGTCAGCACTCCATCCAGCCTAACACTGAACACCTCCAGGGATGGGCATCCACAGTTTCTCTGGGCAACCTGTTCCAGTGCCTCACCACCCTCACAGGAAAGAGTTTCTTCCTCATAGCTAATTTAAACCTATTTTCCTTCAGTTTGAAGCCATCTTCCCTTGTCCCTCCCACCCTCGTAAAAAGTCCTGCTTCAACTTTCTTGTAGGCTCTCTTCAAGTACTGGAAGGCTGCAATTAGGTCACCTTAATCAGAAGTGCATTTCTTGCAAACGCTGTTTATTAAAATAAGCATAAGCTATGTGCAGCTAGAAACCAATTCAACAATTATGTTTTATAACATTATCTAATGAAATATGAGGAAAAATGACTAATGATAATCATAGCTATTGTTATTCACTCTAAAAGAGATTCTGAAAACTATCTGAAATGAGGTAAGAAAAATTTAAGAGACCAGCAAAGATAAAGTAGCAGTGCCATGCAATGAAGTTGTTACAGATTGTGTTACGAAGAGCAATAATATCTGAATAATAGGATAAGCTTTTCTTTGTAGCAGTGATGACCACTGTCTGATGTGGGTTCTGTATGACTGACCTATCAGAGGAGCAGTATCCAAACTGCTCACAAGCATGAGCTTTCTATGTTTAGGGTTGTCAATGGAACATGGTTTGTGACAGCCCAGATAATTGTATTTGACAGGAGACCTTCTATTAAAAATGCTTCTCTGAAAAAGGGGAGATAGTTCTGTTGGATCAAGCATGTCTTAGCACACTTTGGTGTGTGTAATTCTGGTATTTCAATGAAATCTGATTTTCTCTTTCCTCTTAAAAAATAATTTAAATTCAGTATTAATTATCCACCCTTTGATACAGGGGTGTTTAATGGTTGAATTATGTCTTTCAGACATCTAACTTTTATAAGGTATAAAAAATAGCTGTTTCTGTCTTTGTCTTGCTATTTTATTTCAATAGTGAGCTCTGCCTGCTTCAAATTGAATTTTATCTTACACCATAAACGTAGCCTTCTTCTTCTGTAAATAAACCACATAAGAATGAGGAAATAGGCTTTTTTGTGAAATAGGCTTTTAATTTTACATAAGCAGAACAAAGTCCATTTAAAGACTTACTTTATCTTCTTACGTACATTTGTATAACTGCATACATAACTTCATGAGTTAGCTAATACTTTAGCTTATTGTGGATTTTTTGCATGTTAACATTTTCTGCTATTTCTATAGCTTCCTTGAAGGGTTTTCATCTGCTAAGGGCTGAGTATGGTTTATCAGATGCATTTACCAATCATGTCTTTATTGTTGATTGAAGCTTTGATTTAAGCTTCTTGGCAATCATGTGTGGTTAAATATATGCAAACTCACAAAGCAAAAACATGCACTTTGTTCTTGTTCTCAACTCAGTGTTTGTTTCAAGGTTTTTCTCCTTTTTACCTGGGAGTCTGATGCATCTGGAATTTACATGGACAGGTCCTGAGGGAAGAATTAGGCACCCTTTCATCACTCACCTGTAGCAGGAACGTGTCAGGAGCACATACTTTTGCCTTGCTTTTTAAAGGTCTGAGGAGAATTCAATGGAGGTGTTTAACCTTGGATAAGAAAAGCATTTCCGAGAAGAGTAGCTATGAAATTAGCAGCAAGAAGCTTTTAAAAAACAAAAAACTTTGAAATAATGATATGGTTAATTGTGGTACAGCAACATCAAATTAGCTGCCTTATAGTCTCTGAAAATTAATTAGATAATATGGGTAATAATTTAAGAAGATGCCATAGTTGACAGTTTGCAGGCTTAAATATACAATTGAAGCAGGTTCTGGAAAACTTGGTTATAATAAAATATCTAATGCTGTAGAGAGGAATGCTGATACTGTGATGATGTTTTGAAGGAGCTCCATGGCTAAGTTAAATGGCAACTTGCTTTTGTCTTTGCAGATAGGGAAAGGCATTTAGTTGTGCTTAATTGGATTTACTCATCAAGTAGTGCCCTAGAAGTACTTCTGAAAACCATCACTAATAAAGAGGACAAGGTGTTTGAATTCAGAATTTTACATACACTTAATGCAGAGGTGTTTGATTATGCATATCCAGTAGCTGTACAAGAAAACTGGTACCATTATAGTCTTGGTTGGTATCAATGACTTATGTCAACTGAGTAATTTGTGGGCATATGTGCTTGTTTTCTGTTGGTCTCTGCATTGTTTTTAATGAGGCTAGAACTTCAGGTATTTTATTAGGTGTCATAGTAGGTAATTCAGCTGATTGCTACAGATACTGGTCAGGAAGGTAAGGTTTTACTAGCTTGATGGCCTTTCAAGCTATTGAAAGTGCTGGACTCACAAACTTATTCCTCTTCAGACAGTTATCACATTTGTGTGTGGAAAATAATTTTTCCACCCTGACTTGAAAGAACTACCACTGAACCAACACAGTACTGAATTATACAGGACTTTTACAGCTGTGTTCACAATCATGTATATTCTAATACAATTTTTTAAAAAATATTGACTGGCTGGTTGAGAAAAGCCAGTGGCTTACCTGTGACACAAAAAGAGCAGAATCTATCAGAGATTTCTACTGCATTCAGCCCATCATCCTTTACTAAACCCCCTGTTTTTGGCATTAATATTGTGCAAGATGAACTTGAATCCATAACTGCATGTGTCCCTTTACTTGGCTAAATTATAAATAAAAGTTTTCTCTTCAGAAAAAATATGAGTAATTATTTTATTCTTAAACAAGTCTATAGGGGATTAATTAAAATTTTTTTCAGGCAATTTATTTGTGATGGTGGTTCTTCAGGTGTATGAGGGAGTGCAAAGTCCTCCTTTCAGTTACTATCTGTGCAGTGGTGGTCATCATTTTGATTGCTCGTGGCAAAAAAATAACTTCTAATGTTCCAAAGGGTTCTGCACACCAAGAGGAACAGAATAGGACTGTAACTATAATTGGATGATTCCTTGTCTTCACAGCTACAGGCAGTGTAGAAAGGATTGACTGATCACTTACTGAGGGGTGATGGTTGTGTCACTTTTTGGAATGGTGTTCTTGCAAATCTTTGGAAAGCTGTTGCTTGAGGTAGATGGCACACACTGGTCTTGAGCATCCAGTCCACTACATCTATGGCTCAAGCAGACTGTGGAGCTCTAAACAAACACATTTTTTAAAGGCTTTGAGAGTCCAGACTTCTTGCCAGCTGACATTACAGAGGATCTGCTGAAGATTGCTAAAATTATATATACCTGTATCAACTGTGTAGAAACTCATAACTTAATGACTTCAAGTAGTTAGCTTTGCCATATTGAACTAAAGCTGTTGCCTGGGATTCTTCATCAGTTCTAAGGAGTATCCAGCTTTGCAGTCCTTTTGTAGAATATTCCCTAAATTATTATTTCACTTCATCTGTGTTTAAACTCAAACTATGTAGTTTGCTTTACATGTTGTATGCTTTTATGTTATGTGAAGAGTTGTATTCTCAGGTTATGTTGGCTTAAATCCATCCTAAGTATGAGTTCTCCATGACTCTAGCAATTGTTGAGTATGTGTTGCTTTTCTACACTAAATAAATTGCTGGAAGAATTCACTGTGCACTTAAACATGCATCAATATACGTTCATTTCTGCTAAAAGTTTACTTGAAAATTCGATAGACAATCAGAAAGAAAGAAAGTAGCCTCATACTTAAAGCTATATTAAAATATAAGCCTATAATAATAAGATAATAATTAATCAGAACTAGTAAAATATTAGAAAAGGTCTTCAGTGAAGACCTGAAACTTTACTTCTTAGTCAGTGATCAAGGGTGTGATGGTTGAAAAGAAAGCTTCATCTAACTGCTCATAGGAGCTGCTGCTCATCAATAGATGTAACAGACTTTCAAACTTCCCTTAGAGCTCTAGGAACTTAGGAAGCATAAGTTTTATTCATCGAGCGTCTTTTCAATCACTTAAGTTTACTAGGTTACTTTTAATCTCTTTGCAAAAACATGTTTATGTGCATTCAGTCTAGGGAAGGATGTATATGAGTGACCATTTAAAGGTTGGGGTTTGGGGGTTTTTTTTAGTAGTAGAATCCTTGGATATTCTTGTCCAAACTTGGGACAATGGTCAGGAAGTTTACAATCTGAACATTGTTCTGGAAACAAGTATTTTTAAAATAAAGATTGAAACAAAGTGAAAGCTTTCTTCAGGAAAGTACCAAAGCAGTAAAGGGCTCTGAAGTAGTGAGATGCACCAGTTGAATGTGTAGCCACCTTATTCGTAGTGTACATTCAGAGGAACAGTAAAATCTGTGATCTTTTCAGAAACAGCAAGCCAAATACCTACATTCCTCTGGTCTGTAATCTCTATTTAGTCTTCTGGAGAAGACATAAATTATTAAGTTTAATCCAAATACGCATTTTTTGGTTTTGTTTTGGTTTTAATTTTTTAAGGATTTTTTTTTCTCAACCTAACGTTATTAGAAGTCTGACTCCACTGTTTTTCAGTCTTGCTTAGTTGGTAAAAAGTATTTGAGCATATTATACAGAAATTATCTAGGATTTGCAGTAGAAGCTAAAAAAAACCCCTGAAAATTCTGATTGGTTGTCCCATATTAAGTGCTTATCTTTCCAAGCTACAGAGGAGGACATGCGCATATGCTTCTCCCAATGCCTTCTCTCCAGTTTTTACCTGTGTGTACTCTATGGTATGTTGCATATACAATGAGAAACATTTAAAACATGGGGGGTTTTTTTGTATCTGTGTACAGGTTGCTTAAATGCACAAACTGGTACTTTCTTTACTCTTAAAAGCATTGAGTTTGGTATGCAAAGTTCTAGTTGCATTTATAAAACTAAGGAAAATAAACCAATCTTGTAGGGCTTGCAAGATGGTGGATGCTCCAATCCAGTGGAAATTTTAACTGCTGCTAAGTTGGTGACAATGAATTTAGTTGGTATTTCAGTTGGATTCTTCATTGTGAAGCCTTTGCTGCATTGTGTTTGTGCTCTGGAAGACTGAGTTCTTTTTAAGTCAACACTGAAATATTTTATAATGGAATATTTTATAATGGAAAAATGGCTTTGACTCTGCAGTCAACAGGCGGTGTGGCAGTCTTTATGTTACTATTGCTTTCCTAGCATGATTTTTCATCTCCTGTTAAGATTTCAAGAGACTGAAAAATTATGAGTTCATCTGTAGACTCGCTCATCTAATCACCTCCAGTGCAATAAAACTAAGTCTTATTTCGACTTATTCCTAACAGTTCCATGAAGTCCTGTGGGGAATACAGCTTTGGTGCATTTCATACTTCAAAAATTATATATTAACGGTCAAGAATGGAAATGGTAGAGCTGTAGTTTTTCAAGAAGGGTCTGTAGTTTGTCAGACTCAGGATCCGGGAAGACGAATGTCTGCTGTAAATACAAGCATATCTTGTGTACTGGATGGAGATGTATTGCAGAAAAAATAAACCTACTTTACAGATGCATAATATTCAGTGACATTACATAGATGATACTGTGCCATGTAAGGTCTTTAGCATTATTGTGTGTATGTTCCAGTTTTATTCAGCCTAATGCTAACCCTGTTTGGAATACTAGACACTCAATCTGGTAGGTTAATCTTTTTGTTTATTATGTCTTATGATGGCACAGAGTAGCAAGTTTAAAATTAAAAGTATTATAAACAATCAGATTAGAAAATGCTTCAGATGTCGTGGAGAATAAAAGAGCCCAAAAGTTATTCTTGGTAATTAATTAGCAAAATCTTGCATTGAATACCTCCATTACCAATTTCAAGTGGGAAAAAATAGATTGTGAACTTTTAAACATGTTTATGAAAGTTTCTTACACTTAAACCCACACTTTAGTAGTGCTGCATTTCAGAACTGTGTTAGTGTTATTTAAAACGTTTTTTTTTATTGTTACAAACTAAAAATAAGTTTGCATGCAATTTACAGTTGGCACATAGCATTTATTGTTGTTGTGTGTACATTACTTTTTGCTATTTACAGTGCATCCTAATGTAACATTTCAAGATGAGCCAGGTATTCTGGTGTGTCTGAGCATAAGTACACACGTTTGTATGTTCTTACACTGTTGATTTGCATTTAATATTGGCTACTGCTTTAGGGCTATTTCTAGTTATTTCAGGGAATGTGGGGTTTTGCATCCAAATACTATATGTTTTTCGGGATGGTGCTAGTCTCTCAGTTATTTTGTAATAACACTTTTTAAATTTAAGTGACAACTTGAGAAAGATTTAACAGGGAGAGAAGGCACTGTATTTGCTGACACTGAAATGGTATTAATGCATGTAAAGTGTGCTGCAAGTGCATAGCTCTTTTCGAACCTGCACAGTGTCACTCTTCAGAATACTTTGAATAAACATGTTATTTTAAAAATATGTTTATTAGCTTGTTCAGATATAATTTAAAAAGCTGTTTTTAAAGGCATGCATCCAGAGACATGCACATAATGATTTCAAAGTGTCAATGTTTCAGGGAATCTAAATTATTTTCAGAATTTCAGAAATTGAGAAGGGATAAGTGGAAGGAGAAAATGTTGGGCTGGTGCCAAGCGATAGCTCGTAACCCTCACAGACTTCCAAACAGCACAAGAACACCCGAGGTCTCATGTGATGCTTCACATAACTCTTCTTTGGTGAGTGAAAAGTTGCATTTCATGATGGTGGCATGCTCAGATGAACTTCAGAGGTGTTACATTTAATTTATTTTAAAATTGTTTGCCATTGTTTGCATTGCCTCAGTGTGTGAAACCCTTTGATATTATAGGTATTTACTCTTTCCATTTGCTTTTTTTTCACCTTTTTTGTTATGCATGGTTCATTCTGACTTGCATGCTGTCTAAAAATCAATATTGGTGTTTTGTGAATGGTAAAGTCTTTAAGCAGGAGATGACCTAATATGGATTACTTAAATTCTTTAATCAGTGCAGTGGCATTTGTTCCCTAATGAATACAGATGGACAATATCTAAAGGTATCTCATTTGCTCTTTGTTCCTGCCTGTAACAGGAACAAAGTATAGTAAGTCTAAACTTGTGTTAGACAGCTGGATTTTAAAATTGTTTTCATATCTTAAACATGGTGTTGCAAGAGATGGTTGAGATAGCATGCAAAGCTAGTGATAGTAGACGTTCAGGCAATGTAAAGTCGACAGTTTACATAGCGGAGTTAACATGAATCGTATGAAATTCAATGAAGTTACTCATTGATAAGAATTTTAACCCTGCAGTTTTTGCTCGTTGAAATAAAACCATTTGCATCAGTAGACCTCCCGAGGTAAGAACTGACACTTGTATGTAAAACCTTCAAACTGCCCCGCATCTAAGAGAAAAAATTATCTATTTGTCTACTTGTTTTAATTCAACTGACCTTTTCATACTACAGCAAGACTGATTATTTGAAACATATTCAGTTAAATATGCTTGCTCTAATTTGATTAGTAAGTGTAAAATAAGCACTATATTGTTTTATCCTGAGAAGCATGAGTGATCAGGAAGTACTACCCTCAATTGCTGAAACATGTCCAGGATGACATCTAAGCTGAAAGGTGAATAATTATTCCTAACTACTGATAAAATGTGGTATTCCAAAGAGTTGTAAATAAAGTGACAGTGATCTGCTTGAAAGTTGTTGAAGTTTTGGTAAAAAAAGCCCCTGCTTAATGCAGCAAAATTATTATGTTCAATGGTGAATTGTATAGAATATAAGTTTCTGCCACAGAGGAGAACACAAAAAGGCATCATTAAAAAAAATTTTATAGTTTACCATATATGCTAGATTGTTAGTATAGCTCACTTTCATCTAGAATACTTTAAGAGAAATAAAGGTTCACCTGAAAGACCACTTGGCATATTCTGTGATCTGTGAAATTAAAAAGCAATAATTCTATGAAAAAAAATTTTATGTACATTATACCCACATTTAATTACTATTAAAATTTTAGTTTCACATTTCATTACTTTTACTATTTAGATATTACTAGTAATATGAAGTATCATTAAGGAATGGAGATATGTGGAAATTTGCATATTTTGATTTCTGCTTGACTGCTAGTCAACATTTAATTTGGTTTGATATTCCCGAGATAAGCATTTCAATGTATCAGGTGGGATTTAGAGATTATGAACTGGCAATATAGTTCAGAATTGTTGAATCCATAAAGTTAGTATCTTTTAACCTTATTAATACTAAAACTTGTTCAAAAATAAGTTTACGTGAAGCTATATAGAGTGCTGCTTAGTTGATGAAGTGTGTAAGAAAGCCAGAGATGTAAACAGCTGAGGAAGATATTGTGTGTCCTTTAATGTCATGATTGGCTATAGAATAATAATCTTCTCAACAGGAAATAAAACAATAATATCTCTTCAAGCCTGCCAAGCTTTCCTTTTTCTTTTCTTCCTACTCCCTTTTTCTTTCCCTCACTTCTGAAGTAAATGATATTCAGTAGAAGCTTTTGCTGGCAATGTCTTTCCAACTTGCAGGCTGTTGACTGAAATTCCTTATTTTACTTGTGAATATTTTTAATCTGAAATCTTGTTTCAAATCAATTTTGATTTTGATTAGTAGTCTTTGCCTTTCAATACTGAAAAATTTTCCATTAGGTTTTGAGTGAAGATAGAGACTTTAGCACTGGAAAAGGAAATAAAATGAAACAGCAGAAAGTAAAAAATATAACAAATTATTTGTTCTAAGGGTACAAATCCACTTCTGATGAGCTGTTCAAGTCCCTGCTTTCTGAATTAACCTTTCATTTCTCAAAGCTCCTCTGTGGACCTTATTCAGCTAAGGCTTTTTAAAAGACTTTCCATTTAAAAATAATCCCCAAAGTGGGTATTTCACAATCCCACTTTTCCAAAGGTAAATGCAAAGAAAGTTACAAGGAAGTCTCATTAATTTTTCATAAAATCATAGAATAGGTTGGAAGGAATCTCAAGGATCATCTGGTCCTTTCTTGGCATCACCATCTAGACAAGATGGCCTAGCAACCTGTCCTGACAAATCTCTGAAGTGTCCAGAGATTGTTTCAAAGGCTCGTTGTTCTCATCACAAAACATTTTCCACTTGTATCTAATCTGAGTGACCCCAAGAGTAACTTGTACCCATTACCTCTTGCCTTTTCCTTGTGACTCCTGGCAAAAGGGGAGTCTTCATCCTGTTTATAGCCACCCTTGAAATACTGGAACATAATGATAAGGTCTCCCCTAAGATTGCCTTTCTCAAGGCTGAACAAACCCAGTTCCTTCAGCCTTTCCTCACATGGCAGGATTCCCAACCCAGTTTATGGAAAAAAGACATTTTTTCTCTCTTAGTGGAAGAAAGAAGGAAGCTTGTGGCTTACTGAGATATTTAAAGAGTTTGATCAAATCAGTTACACCATTTCTTTTATTTGACTTTAAGATGTTCTAACTTCATCCAAATCAAATAAATTCTGAAATATTTTAGCAAAACTCAACCAAGTATTCTTGGAAACATTTTTCCATTATTATTTTCAACTTGATTATACTATTATATAAGTACTTTATCACTTTAGTATACTTTAAGATTAAAACCTTTTTGTTCAGTTTTAGGTGGAACTCTAGCTTCTTGATTCTGAGTATACCTTAAAAATCATGAGTCATTCTGTCATAACATGAGGCATAAGTTCTCAAAAATACTGTTTAACATTACAATTTATTGGATTTAGGTGTTTGTATTATTGATTTTAGATTCATAGTGAGCAAGCCTTTTTTCATACTTTGAACAATTCCATACAATCCATTAACTTGGTGTAGTGTGACATAAGTCTGGACTTAGCTTGAAAAAGAGATGATTTCTAGCTATCAGAGAAGCAAAATTTAGTATCAGTTTGTTTCTGTATACATTTTTCTAAACTTTGAAGGTTAATTGTAATATTCATTGTAAGATTTGTTTTGAGAGATCTTTAATATAACTTTTCAACTTTACTTTCCCCTTTCAGAATAGTTTCCATGTTCCCATGAAGATCTTAAAAGGTCTTGTCTACTCCTACTCCAGTTTGAACAGGAGTGGCCAGTTGTGCACAGTATCCAGATCAAGCTTTCTGTTCTTAACAATTGTGACCCTAATTATTTCCTATCCAGTAGCACATTCATCATACTGCATAGATTTAGAATCACTTTATTGATACTTTTTTGTAGCTGCTACTTTAGCTTTGAGACCAAATCTCTAAACTGTGTTAAGTTTTGATCAATACAGGAAGTCTGTATCAATTCCAATTATTATTGCTCCTGTAGTCTTCTCCATTCACCATTTTTAATAGTTATTTAGCAAAAAGACCTTTTTCTAGTTAACTTTCTTTTTTTAAGAAACTAGTTATTTTTCCTGGTAATTCTTACTTTTTTCATTATTTTATCATATGTTTTATCATATATTTCATGTATGCTCTATCCATTTATACCTGTGTCTTCTGAAGAAGATACTCAGAGAAATCTAAAAATTTCAGATTAATGTCTACATTTTTTCTATTCTGATATGCAAATTCATTCCTTTTTGATCTTTCCCTTTCTCTGATACTTTGCAGAGTTGGGGGAAGAATAGTAATGTTTTTTTTCTTACATGAAAAGAATCTAGATCTTGAAAGCCCATAATTTTATGCAATAGTATTTGCAGGTTTTTGTCTTCTGAAAGGATAATGGATATAATTGAAAGTAGGCAATTTAAAATTATTTCTTCATGAATCACTTGTCTCTGTGCTGACAGTATCCATTTGTAGTGTGATTCTGTAAGCATATGTATATATGGTTAGTTCAAATGATTTTGATAGTACTACATAAATATGTATTAACATTGATTAAGCAATTTGACTTGAAGCAGTTCTGTGTCTGCCTGTCTTTGCACAGTGTATAGTGTTTCTCTGGGTCCTAATTCAGAAATTGAGCATTATTTTAATATGTGTTCTTAAATGTTATGCACAGCCTCTTCTGCATAGGGCATGGACTGGTCCTTGATTCAGTACACATGAAGCTAATGGCACATGAGCACATACTTAGTGCTAAATTGTAGTTATTAGCACATACCACTTTTCCCTGTTTTATTCCCCACTAGAATTATGGGTGAATATATGTGGAAGTATAGTCAGGTGAGTAACTAGATAATTTGTGTTTGTATATGCAAATGAAATTTAGAAGTCATGGCAAATGATCAAGCACTTAAATTAACTCTAAGGAAGGATTCTTTTACGTGCAAGCAAATGGTACCATCTGCTTCTCCAACAGAAAGTATAATATGTTTATGAATTATCTGTTTGACATAGGCAGATCCCAGGTTGCCACATCTGATCTATAGACGTTGACTGAGCAAGCTAACAGTAGTCAATTGTCATTCCAAAATATAATTAAACAATGAAAAGTGTTTTCTTCTTTTGCTGTTTAACCCTGGCAGGCAGCTCAGCCTCCCCATGGCCTCTTTCTCACCCTCAGTGGGATGGGGAAGAGAAGCAGAGCAGAAAAGTGAGAAAAATCATGGGTTAAGATAAAGACGGTTTAATAGGCAAGGCAAAAGCCACACGTGCAAGGAAAATGAGGAATTTATTCACTGCTTCCCAGGGCCAGGCAGGTGTTCAGCCACCTCCGGGAGAGCCAGGCTCCATCATGCATAATGGTTACTCGGAAAGACAAACACTCTGAATATTTCTGCTTTTTCCTCCTTCTTCTTTCAGCTTTATATACTGACCATGACACCATAGGGTAGGATTTATCCCTTTGGTCAGTGGGGTTCAGCTGTCCTAGCTGTGTTCCCTCCCAGCTTCCCTGCTAGTGGGGTGGGATGAGGAGCAGAAAAGGCCTTGATGTAAGCCTTGCTTAGCGATAACTGAAATTTCCCTGTGTTATCAACAATGTTTCCATCAAAAATCCAAAACGTAGCCCCAGCTACTATGATGAAATTTAACTCTATTCAGTCAAAACCGGTACAGGTTTTCCTCCACTGATAATAAACTGAGAAGCTGGCATCTAACTGTAAGTTATGCTAACTATGTGAAAGTTCCACTTGAACTGTGTGAATAGTGTAGGATTGATGTATCACTATCTTTAAAGGTCCCATCCAACCCCAAAAAAAGGTTCCATCCAACCCAAATCATTCCTTAAATCTATGATCTTTATATAAACCCCCGAATTTAATTTCAGAACAAGAAAGATCTCCTTATCTGAGTTTGAAGTCTTTGGCTGCCTGATTTCCCTCAAGGTAATGTAATTCCTTGGTGAAATTCTGTGAAATAGGGTCCATCTAAGTTTCCCTTAACAGTGTAAGCTTTGAACTGTTAATCTGACGGGGAGTGAGGGGACATTTAAAATCTGTATTTTAATTTGTTATAAGAAAATTGTGTAATTTACTACTCAAAAAACAGATGTAAGAAAAGAGTAGTTATCTAAGAACATGGAGTTGGTTTCATCTGAATAAAGTAGATTTTATTTATCAGGCTGCAGAACTGGCTAGGAAATCCACAATACTATTCCTAGAAAATTTTCTATAGACACTGCTATTAGAAATCTAATAGTAACTTTAATAGTAGCCAAACAATGTATATCTGTGGGAGGGATTATACAGAGAAATATAATTTTAGAAGGTGCAGAATTATTCACCCAGTATAATGAACTATATGATGTCCCTTAATATCTGTTTACGTTAAAGTTATGGAAACTGTTCCTTGTAGATGTTCCACATCCTTCTGCACAATGCTGCATGCTGCCCCACAGGCAATTGTTTTAACTATTTATTGCTTTCCAATTTATAGGATCAGCCTAAGCTGTCAGTGGCCTCAGAAGCCATGCCACCTCAGGCCAATCTTATTGATTTTCCTTATATTTAAAGCCAATTAGCAGTTGTAACCTTGTTACCATCACCTTCTATATTCTCACCATGAATGTGAAGTTGTTAAGAGTTCATTTGTGTTTCTTTTCTATGCATAAAGAAACAATTAGAGCAGGGTAGATGTAGGCCTAAAGCTTTTGGGTGTTTCCCCCAGTGCTGTTTCTTCTCCAGTGCATATCAGCGTCGTTTAATTATTTAAGAGCAGGGCAGATGTGGTCAAGTTTTTACTTATTTGAGCAGTGATTTCAGTTAGGCTTCCCCCATCACAGGCTTAAAATGACAGTCCTCACTTTTTATTTCACTTTTCTGACCAAAGAGAAAATTAATATTACTTTGCATTTGTAGAAACAAAAATAAATATTGGAAAAAAAAAAGAAAGTTTACTTGAATATTCGTATCAATAAGACAATAAGGTTTTATTACTATTGTTATTACTGTTATTGTTGTTATTGATTTTGTTGATAATTTTATATTGTAAGGTTTTATTTAGCTTTATAACTAAAAGTATATTTATGTTTTCTAGGTGTTAGGTGTCTGCATTTACTATCAGTGAAATTTGCAAGAAATTATTTTCTATAGATAAAATTACTATAAGGAGACATCAGCATAAAATTTTGTTAAATATCTGTGTAACTGTTTTAATAGGTTGTATTCAATCCTTTATTCTTTCCTCAGAATATTTAATGCATCTTGTTTCTCATAGCAACATGTGTTCACAAGACTGATTCAAATCTATTTCATATAAATTATTCATAATTTGTTTCTTTTTTATGTAGTTGAAGCTGTCTCATTAGTCTGTTTCACTTAGAAAAAAGTGTCATTTCAGTGTAGAATTTAAATTTTTTAAATTTTTTTTTAGTTTTGGAGAGGAGAGCTATGTCTGAATACATTAGACTTTTTCACATAAGTTTTGACTGAAAGTTCAAGAAATTATTTTTCTAGCAATTTTTGATACATTCATAAAATCTTAGATTTAGTTTAAAGTGTGTAAAACTCCAGGGTATATGATGCTGGCTTATAGATACTGAAACAAAGAGGGGATTGACAGATCACCATTTAGTTTCTGTCTGGAAAGTGAGTTCTAGAAAATGAGAAAATCAGACAGGGCCAAGTAATTAACCTGTTTGTTATAAGGTGAAATGGGTTATTCTCATTCTAGCTCAGTGAAGCCTTCAGTTCCATCATTAACTGAACACCTTCACTGTAGTGGGGAAGTCAAGATAGGAAGCATCAAAGAAATGTCTCTGCTCTTTCATTTATTGCAAAAGTAATAGAAGCAAGGAAAGCTGGGAAAGCCCATCATGTAAAAAAAAAAAAAAGGTAGTGGTAGAAGATTATAATGCAACTTCATCTTATTTAAAGACTCAAGGTAATACTAAGTGTTTAAGTTGAATTGCAGGTTTACTTATTCCCATTCCTGAGGATTCCTAATTTTTTTATGGTATTTTGCAGTCCAATACTTGAATTACAAGATCCAAAAACAGTGTAAGATCTCTCCTGTGCTGACTGCTACAGTTTGTGTAACTCAGTCCTGTAAGCAGAAATATGTATGCATAATTTGTTTGAATAGTCTATACTAATACTGTTTGCATGCTCAGTGAAGTATGTGCATGCAAGTTTGTGCAGTGTGTATATATATATATTTCAACCTTGCTAGTTTAAATGGTACTAATCATATAAGTTTGTGCAGTTTCTGCAACATGATTCATCCTCACTATGAGGTGATTTGCAAAGTAATTATTACTGTAAAATATAGTCCAAAATGTATACTTTAGAGGAAAATAAGGTTGTTCGTGCACACAGGCCATTTCATGCATTCGTGTTAGTACATAAGTTTTGCTACAGGCAGGGCTGGAAGAGGAAGAAAGCAGTAAAGCTACAGGAAGCTGTATGTCTCCCTAGGTGCATTCCTAATGTATTCTTCTTCTTTTCTATCCTCACTAAAATTCTCCCCAACACTAAAAAGGCTTTGGTGTTGGTTTTGTGTCCCAGGATGCTACACAGTGCACCACACCTCTGCAGCTGGCTGTTCTTCCAGCTACGTCGAGGTGGTGTGGAGCCATTTCAGCCCACATTCAGCTCCATCTTCCAATCAAGCTGTGGGCTGATTTTCCTGCAGCATAATGAGTCTGCCCATATCAGGGGTGTCTTGTGAGCACCTGGACTGGATAGAGACAGCTTGAGTCATCATTGCAGTTCTCTTTCTCTTATCTAATAGAGAGGTGCTGTAGCATGAAAGATTAAGTAGGGCCTCCTGCAATCTGCAGCATGTATGACTTCCCCTTTTTATGAGATTTTGATGGAGGACTAAGGTGGGAGAAGGTCTGGGGAGAAATCAGACTTTCAAATGAAAGGTAACCTTGATAAGTGGATTCTTCCAAAAATACTCAGTGGGAAGATTCTGAAATCTAATGTTGTCTCTCTGTTTTCCAGTTGGCAGTGTCACTGAATACTTGCCATTACAACTGGAATTGTGGTGTCTACTTTAAACAAAGAACAGCAACAGAAAGTGCTGGAGTGCTGAACTGAAGCAGAAAAAGAATCATCATGTAGGTTAAAGCACTGACTTGCATTTTATGTAATCTCTATGTAAGTTTATGAAAGCCATTTCTATTATATTATTTCGGTCTCATTAGTGTGAACTAATGAACACTCAGGATGAAATCTCCCTTAAGTTGTAAGGTGCTTAAATCCTGTAGAGATAAAGGTGTTAGACCTATCCTGGTTGATAGTGGAAGGATTAAAAAACTTTGGATAATTAGTACAAGGGAGGAGGAGAAAATATGGCAGTAGACCTGATTTCTTTCTCAGAATGAATCAGCAGATAGGCTGCAGTTTAGTGTTTATTCCACAGGAGATAACAGCTTGAACCAGGTACCCTGCTGCAATCTCAGAGGTGTTAGTTCAAATCTTGGTCTTGGAAATGCCAGTCCTGTCAATTTAATTAAAATAGCTATGTGATCAAAGATGGCCATATGTGGGTACTGACCATGAACTTCTGTTGACTCTGTTGACTAAGAAAGAAAACTGCATGTGACCTTGTTAGGTTAATTACATCTGGGGTTAATCTTATATTCCCTCCCCCTTGACCTTACATAAAGTATGAAATGGGAGTAATAGAATGAGATTAGGAAGGGGAAATTTAGACAGAAGGTGAAGGGCATACTCTAGCCAATAACATGTTCTAGGCTGCTGTGTGATTTTGTGTTTAGGGTTACAGGAGTTCCACATCTGTGATCCTTGAAATGTGGAATGGAAACATTTACCCATGATATTTGGTTAGCTTTTTTTCCATCTCTGATTTTTTGTGCATGTAGGGTTACTTTTTGTGCATGTATGGTTCTTTCCTATTTCTAAAGGAAATACATCCTAGATTTTCTTGCCCTGCTAATTCTTTTGAAAAAGTCAATGGCATGAATGGTGCAACTTCTGTAGCAGATCAGTTACTATGATTGTCACAAGCATTGTTTAAATAGAAATGTTTGTATTTCATCCTTTGTGAAGATCTAATTTTTTTGTTAAAGCATCTGTTTGCTATTTCTGTGTTTCATATTTTAATTTTTTTTTCTATTTTTCAATCTGCATTGACCCATTTTTACTTCTTAACCATATAGCTTGCAATTTATATAACTCAGGTGTTGTTTTTTTATAAGGTATTGTAAATAGATCTTAGGTTTGGTCCACCTTACATTAAGAGGAGAGGCACCAAATACTTTTAGCGTTTTTATATCCAAAAGTTAAACACTAGTTCTTTCATGATGGATAGGGAGAAAAATAGTGATTTTTTCTTTTTCCCTGTGACTTTTTTTTGTTGTTTTGGAGAAACAAAATTTTATGCTGTGCAGTACAATCATGATCTGACAGAAAAAGGTGAAAAATAAAGATTGACTTCATAGATGTATTGATATTACAAAGAGGAGGTCTTGTTTTCCGTTTATTTTCTACTTATCCAGAAATGATATAGATAAATTTTGGGAGGTGTTTTTTTTTTTCTTACCTGCAGTATGGTATTAATTGCAGCACAAGAAACATGTTCTAAGTTGCAGTGGGGTATTCTCATGTGTGTAGTCTACACTTACATTTTTCAGGCTGTAAATGCCTCATTCTAGCAGCACGTAAATGGGATAATAAATATATTTTGAGTTTTATTACTAAATTGGAATACTGCACCTTTTTTTCTGCTGTAAGAAAGAAGATTTTCATTCTACACATACGTTTGGGTTTTTTTTCATTTAGAATCATAGAATCATTTGGGCTGGAAAAGACCTTTAATATCATTGACTCCAACCATAAACCTAACACTGCCAAAATGGAAAGTTTCCCCAAAGAACTAACATTTCTGTCCATTTGGGCTATTCTTCTTTAATATTTACTAAGATACTAAAAGCAGTTCTGGAAAGACTTGGGTTTTGTTTGTTTTAAGATTAGGATTCTAAAATGTGTATGGAAAAACCATGTCAAAAATTCTAACTTGAAAATGTAGTTGGCTGTAAAATACTTAAATTAAAAACGATTATGTTGTTTTTCTAAGAACTTGTATTCCTTCCATATAAATTAATCAGGTAACTTATAGCAATTTGCCTCCCTTTCCTTCCCTTGTTTAAAATCTGAAAAAAGGGTCAAAAATGCGAAGGAACAAATACTGGGAGGGGTGAGGGGGGGAATAAATTGAAGGATGTAGAAGATTCTATTAATTCCATGCAATCCTGTTTTACTCTTCCTCGGTATAATTTGGCTCCTCACACTGTTTGGAGTCCCAGAGAAGAGTCTGTTGGGGGGGCTATCTTTTTTGTTAATCGGTCCACAGTTGGTGTTTTCAGTATAATCATTGAAAGAAATATATAAGGGAAACGTGTAAATAAGGAGAAAGGTGTATTTTGGAAGAAAAGCAATTGGAGAAAAAGCTCATTTACTGAAAAGGCCATTAATTTGAACTTGTGTTTTCCCCAAACAAAGAATCCCCCAAAAACAAGCAAACAGTAGAAAAATCTCCAAACCTGAAGTAGCTGATCCTTGTATTTCTTAGAGTAGCTGTTGAGTACAGGCTCTGACTAGTGCAAGTCTGAAGGTAGGCAGAGTAAATTCACGTGCAGTGAAATTTATAGTAACAAGATGATCGAACAGGAGGCATGTTGATGAAGGACCCTCTAATGACAGACTCACTGTAGATGAGGACCAAAGTGGCAGTACACATGCTTCTGAGGGCTCCCAAGTTGCTCTGTTGATAAACTGGAGTGTGCTACATCAAAACTGTAGACTCAGACTTCATGTTTAGTGAAGAAGTATAATTTTACCTATGCAGATTTAGGCATATGCTCTTCTTGGTAAGTGATACTAATTTAGACTACAGTAGTTCCTGATGCTGAAATAATTGAATTAATTTTTATATTATGGAAACTTGCATTTATTCAATCATGTTTGATGTTTGTTTTCTCTGGGTAATATTATTTCAGCATGTGCTAATTGCTTAGTGTAATCTTTGTAATCTATAAATATTACTGCTCACGAAATGTTAGTAACAGCTGATAAAAACAAAATGCAGAAAAATGAGCAATACTATTAATCAATTTAAATTATTTTATAATTGCATAGATAATTACTAAATTATCAAAATATCAGTAGTAATGCATGTTGAACTACAGTAGTATGAAATAATTTGAGTATTTTATACAGACTAAGTATGATTTCCCTTCAGCTTTGTTGCTGTTGTAGGTTTAGGCCATTTTATTTAAAACTGAGATTACAAAATCCTGAGGATCTCATCTTGTGGATAGCCAATTCAAGGTAGTCATGTCATTTTAAAGAAGTGCTAGTCTCCAAGTACTTTAAATGTATAATGATGCTCCTTATCTGAAAATCCTGGTCTTTAGTCAAAAGAGGTGTTTTCCAAAGGTATAAATGTAAAATTTGCTTTTAAATCATTATTCTGGGATTTCAATAAAAAAAGGGCTGACTTTTAGGAGAACGAATAGAAAGTATATGTTTAGAATATCTGAAGTGACGCATCTCAGAGTTGATGATTTATTATAGTGTGATTTTAGGTGCAAAATCTAATTTAGATAGCATCAAATTATCTGTGGTTACTGAAATCAAGGTCTTACTCTGGTATTTTTTTAAACAATGCGAGGTGATTTAGGATGAACTTTTTTTTGTTGTTCTGTAAAGGAGAGTGAAAAGGAGGAAGATAGTGGAGGAAAAATAGGAAAAAAATGAATTCTATATAAATACAGATGTCAACTCCACATTGATAAGTATCTTGTACAACTATGAGTTCACTTGTTCTCCAAAAGAAATTTTATTTCTTTCCAAGTGCTTTATCACACCATATTCACAGTTCACCTTGGCTTATGTATTAAGCAGTATCAATTAACTGAACATTCACCGTTCATTGACATTTCCAACTAAGTGCATTGTTTGTAGTATTCTGTGGATGCCTACCCTTTTAGCATGCAAGCATGTTTAAAATAGAATGTAAAAAAAATTGGAGACATCCATCATTAATCTGATGTTTTTGAAGATTTGTTCTAAGGAAACCAAAAAAAAAAGAGTTTTTACATGCACCATTATTGACAGGAATCACAAATAGTCATCTTGCTTCTGATTTCAGTACTTTAATCAATAGAACTTTAATTTTTCCTTCTTGATCTTGAATGTTGATCGTATTTTCTTTCTCAGAATAAACACAGAGAATATACAGTATAACATGATTAATATAAATGTGTTTTTTGGAAAACCTTTTTCCCATGGTTCCAAAGAAGTGATTAAAAGACAAAGAATTCTGTGAGGTGTAACAGTAAGATTTGGCTGTAATGCTGCGAGTGACCTAAAAGCTTTTTGTATAACATGTACAAAAAGCTTTCATGTATTCCATGTCCATACACAGGATTGAATCAAGAAATGCAAACTCCAGTACCATCTTGAAAGTATGGTCTGTTCTTAAAAAAAAAAAAAAAAAAAAAATCAATCTTTTTACATGAGTTTTCTTAGTGAGTTCATGTATGAAAGATACTCAGCATTATTTTAAAAATGCACTTTTGTGACATAAGTAACTGTACTTACATTATTGTCTTCTATCCCTTGTTCAGATGTTATTGGTAGGTTTTTTTTAGAAAGAGGAAACAAGGTGGATCACTGCATTCTTAAACCACTGCAGCATCACATTGCTGCTCCACAGTGTCCTTTCTGTCACTGAAGTGTGGAAAATACTGTGACTGCAAGTTGTGTGGGGCTGCAGGAGAGCCTAGTCCATGGCTCTTTCTGCATTTAGTCAAGATACACTGCCCTGAATTTAAACTGGGATAAAGATCCTATCTGGAACCCACAATTTTCTTCAGAATTTATTAATATGATAGAGGATAGGTGTAGGTAGGTGTTTTTTTTAATATTTTTCAACTTAGCTTTTAGCATTTGAAAAACCATTTGCAAAGAATACTTTTTAAACAATGTGGATTACAGTAGCATGAGTTAATGCTTTGGTCAGTCTGTGCTTGCCCTGGAAAATGCACTGCTTATAAGCTTCTCAGATGCATGAGATGTGCAATTAGTGCAGCAATTTTGTATATTTATTCTCAATTCAAAGTGGTTAGTAAAACAATTGGTTTCTTGCAGATTAAAAAAAAAATAATTGAAAGCAATTTAGTTTTGTACATGAGAGAATTCAACATGGTTTGATTATCTGTGTAATTTTTTGGGGGAGGCAATTAATTGCATAGAGGCCAGTCAGAATAGGAAGAGATGTTTGTGCATATCTATGTGTCCATGCATTCAGAAGTGATTTACAAACTGTCTGCATTAAAAATGCATTTTGGGGTCCAGAACGTACTTTAATAAAAAAAAAAAAAAATTACTACAAGCAAAGAGCCTCTTTGACAATTTTTTTTCTCCTCTAGAGATGACCTTATTAGGAATTTTATTTCTAGAGCCCATTGTCTAGAGGCTTTGTGTTCTCTTTTTCATTTTATTATTGCATGGTACGGGTAAACTGTAAAGGTAAACTTTTTTTCCAAAGTGTGTATAAAGGTGAAAGAATATTTAAGAATTTTGTTTTCTGTTAGCTCATAGGGGGATCAGACCAAGTTCACTAGTGATTTTTTTCACATTTGAAGCAGCATAGTGGAATGGATGGGACCTTGCCTGTGTGGTTTTTGTTCTAACTTGAGAGACTAGTAACCTCGTATTTGATTTTTTCTGATTACAAGTTTGTAGATTGCTTTAATAAAGATTGTCTCCTTCAAAGAAATAAGCTAAAAAGCATTCTGGCAAGCTTGCAGTATAGCTCTCAGGAAAAGTAACTCTAATTTCTAACTTAATCTGTTAGAGCTTCACTTAAAAAGATAATATATTCACCTGAATTAAATAAAGTAATGCGCTTTTGGACATAATTCTGCATTCTTATATTAGAAGCAGTTTAAAACCAAAGATAAATGGAATAGTCTCCACGATGGCTTTATGTAAGGCTAGAACTCCTATGGTGGCTTTATGTAAAAGAGTAAGCAAAATGAATTTATTTTCATTCAGTGTTGCAAAAAACATAGTAAGACAGTTCTCCAGTACAGCTTAGTAGCTTCTGTTTTTCTCTGCAGGTTTCTTCTGTTTTTCTCTGATGCAATAACTCCAGCAGCTTACCTTTCAAATAACATCTGTGTTACCACAGAGTTGTCAGTGGTGTTGTAGACATTCCTGCTCAAGCAAGCTGACTACTTCTTTTAGGGCTTTCTGCCCCACCAGCAGAGTCTCAGCTTTAGTGCTTTGAATTTCTTTGTAATGAGGTCTGTAAACGATGAAATCTCTGATGCCATGCTTCACGATATATTTTTCTGTTTTTTCTGTGGGATTAGAGATTCTAGGCAGAAGATAAGTTTTATAAATAGAAAACATGAGATAAGGAACCCGAGGATCCTTGTGACACAAAGGAGTAATGTAACGTTTTGCAGTTTTTGTTTTAGTTATGGAGAAACATTTCATAAACCATTCAATTGTCTTGGACTGATTGCAGCCACCAAGAAATGTAACTGCTTCATTTATTACCTGAGTGTTTACATCATCCCATTAGCCATCAGAAGCTGCCTCAATGACATGAAGATGATAGTTTTTACTATTATTATTAATAATATTAATATTAATGTTATTTTTCATAGGATTAGCATTATTATTTCAACAATATAAAATTTATCTATCCTTTGGGAAAGGACAAATATTTCCATATCAGACACAAGAATTAAGTTTCCTGTGCCATGATACAGAGTGAGGAGAGAAAACGCATTTTTTTTTTTTCCATCCATGGGGCATGCAAGGGAGTCAGCAATGTGAAACTGAAACCCAGGACACTTACACATCACGACTTTCCCCTTCAACTCTAATACTAAATGAAGTCCAAGACCCAAGACTAAGAAATGATGGCTTTTAAAATACATTATTTAGAAAGCTGAGAGTGAAACCCAAATGTATTCCAACGCATTTATCTGTAGGAAATCTTTAAGACAATACAAAAAAAAAAAAAAAAAGCTTCAGAAGGATGTCTGTGAATAACACGTCTGCTCAAGAAAGCTTATTAGTTTTCTCTAATAGCCTTTCAGTCACTGCCTCAGGATTTGGATGGCCTGAGATTGTTATATTAATGGAAACGCTGTAGTTGAAACTGCCTTATAATCCTCAGTAAAACCTGTGCTGTCAAGAGATTGCTGTGATGAAACATTCACAATCATGAAGCTGTTTTTGGCATTCATGCAACTGCTTTTTTCTTGGAAACACGTATTTTTGTATTGTGTAAGGCTCACTAAAGTGAACTGAAAATGAATTTTGCTTTGCCTTAGAAGAAATGCATTTATTTTATAATAGAAGTCCAGTAATTGTTGAGATCTTTTGCTTAAAAATTTTTTTTTGAAAAATTTAAATTGATGTTCAGGTTTAAGTTTTCAGATTTGTTCTAGGTTTTTGTTTTAAATAGTAAAAATTGAAACCTTTCAGTACATTTTGAACTTGAAATTTGCATTCAGAATATATGTTACATTGTCCTTGCTGTTTTTTTCCATTTCCCATCATGTAATACATTCTCAGGTGTGCACATCTTTCTTCCCCAGACTTACAGGTCTCTTCAGTTAGAAGGAAGTTTTTGCAGGATTTGGTCTTTCAAATTTCAGAGTCTCAAAAATGGACAGCATACATGTCTTGGGGGAGAGAGGGAGGAGGGGAAGTTTTTAAACAGAATTTTATACTCTTTTACCTTTCACCTCGTCAACCATGCAAAAATTTTCAGTGTACTTCAACTCACAGATATGCTGTTTTTAAGATGAATACATTTTTAAATGAGCCTCATTTGTAATTAAAGTTTAAATACTTACACATTAGAAAAATTCTTGTTCTGATTTCCAAAATCTTATCTGATATTCAGATTAGCATAGATTTGGGCAAAACCAGTATGCATAAAATCGGTTGTAGAAGGTTCAGTGATTAAAGTTTCATGGCTGATTTTGATGGTGCACTCAACTCTTTCTTACCTGAGTAGTCATCCTGGTTGTGAGATAGTAATCATACTAGTTAATGCTTGGTGAGCTAAGAAGAGAAATCTAACCAAATGCATGCATTTTAGAGATATAGAAAAGCACCTTTTTCAATGGATAGAGTAAGTAAGCATGTTCATAACAATATTCCTTAACTAAAATTTGTTGAAAGTGTGTCTCTAAAATACATATGCACATATGAGTTGAGGGGTGAGAAAAGCTAAATATACTTGGACTTACCTGAAGCACCTTTATCTTTTTTTTTTTTTTTTAAATTCCTTTTCCCTATTCCATTTATCTCACACCTTGCAGTAGCAATGAGCACGTTAACAAAGAAAATTAACCTTTCATACTGCCATGAGCTGTGATCTTGTCAGATCTTGTAAGATAAGCCAACCTGGGCCTAATCAGTATTTTAGAGATCCACAAGGAGCAAAAATGTAAATTGGCAAAATAAATTGCTCTTCTCTGGTTGAGATTTCTTCTTTTTTTTTTTTTTTCCCCCCAGCAGTTACATGAATTTGCTTGTTATTATACTGAGTAGCGGATACAACTTTTAAATAAATACTTAAGAGTATAAAATATGAACTAGTATGCAAATATGTTTGTAATTCTAATTAAATTTACTTCTTGCTATACCTGCAAACATAATTCCTTTATATGAGGCTGAGAATGATATAAAGTAAGGCATACACTATATTTTTGGTGTTAAAGGGTGCTGCAGTATGACAGAAGTTGATATTATTCACTATGCTCCTAAAAGTGAAAAAAATGTGCTGCTATTGGAATTGTTTTTCTATTATGTCAGTATTGAACAATGAGAAAGCAATAATGAAATTCAAATGTAAGAGCTTCACATCTACCTCCACCTAAAGAAGGTAGACATAAAAAAGGTCATGTCTCCTTCAAAAGCAACTGATGCCTGTAGAAGAATACAAATATCAATATTTCTGTAACATGCTCCCCCAAACTGAAGAAGAGATATTTAACCGCCCATGATAAAAGTGTTTTATTTCATTAATTTCACCATTTGCATTCCTTTCAATATCCATTGAACATTAACTTTTAAAATTGACCAATTTCTCTGGCAGAGTTCCAGTGTTTAATTACTGGACTGTGTGAAGATCTACTGCTTGTTCCTATTAATGAAATCCCTGGGCTCTTACTGAGATGCATATTGAAATAAATTACCAAATCTTATATGGATTTAGAAAGAGTGCTCTTTATGCTTCTTTCATAGACCATATAAAAAAATTCCAAGAGTTCCAGAGGCCTAGCATGTATTTGCTGTTTCTGTACAGTTTTGAGGCTGTGAGAATTTTACAAAGGAAAAAATCATTGTCACTTACTGATACTATTTCCAAAATTATTTCCTCTACCCCTTTGACAGTCACAATTAAAAAAAAATCATCTCAATGCTTTAAAAAACCTGTTATTGTGGGAAGACTAAAGAGCATGAAATACCTTCAAAAGCGTTTCAAGCAGAGTGCTACTCCTAATTTCAGGTTTCCAGGCAATGGATTCCCAAATAACCAGAGCAGGAGGAAATCTGACAGCACATTCGCAGGTGCTGAAAAACCAGTTGAATGGAGGAGGAGAAGGTGGCAATAATTGTTCCATTTTGGCAGATCCTACTGCTCAATGCAGTCTTGGTGCTGTGTGTAGTCACTTCAGCAAAGAGAGGCAAGGATATCAGGATGAGTGGTCAGAATGCTCCCCCAGGATTCCCACCCAGGCATGTGTGCGTTTGACTTTCAGCTTCACAGAGGTTACTCTTGTGTCACTCGCACTATTGTTTGCAAGGGATAAAAGAACAGCAGCTTTTCTTGGGCTGATGACTTCATGATTAAAGGATTTGAGGAAGGAGCTTGGAAGTTCAGTGTAAATAAAAATTGCTGACTTTAGTATGGAAATGAAAAAATGATTTTTTTTAAATTAATTTTTTTAATATGAAAGTACTGAATGTGTTTGGAGGATGGTTTTGGATTAGAATTTAAGCAAGATTTTTTGGGTTTTGAGGATGCTTATGCAGAAAGGTTCTTGCAATCAGGAAAGAAACTTTGGAGGAGTGGTTTGTCCTTGACTATCACTTCTTGTAAAGGTTTCTCTGAATAGGTGGAGAAAGAAGTTAAATTCACAATTTTGTACCCAGGTTAGTTCTTTAGGTACTTGGCAATAGAGTTTCTCTCATTAGGCATAAGCAAAGTTTATAAACTAAAAGATCATTAATTCTATTTGAAGACAGATCTTTCATGGTCTTCCATGATTGCTAAAAGACTGGTCCTGTCTTGTTTTTTCTGTAAATTCATCAGTGCAGAATGATCATAGGTGTTTCAAAAGTGACTGAAATGCCTCACATAATCTGATTTTGGGATGCCTCAACATTGTATATCATTTACAGTGTATTAGATTCTTTGGCATTGTGTGGTACACTTAGCTAAAAGTCGAATTTTTATTTTGGCATGAGACAGAATTTGGCCGTAATTTATGCAGACCCTCTGCGATATCTAGGCGCTGTAACACTTGCTAGGAATTGAGCTTTCTGCTTTAAATCCCAAAGTCTGATCTAAGTCTTATCCTCAGTTTCATTTTAAAGTGGTTATTTTTCTGCCTGACATATTTACATGGGAAGTAGTCTTTTATTTGTTTTCATGAATTAGACAGACAGCCAAGTTACAATACAAATGTGGCAATGGCTTTATGTTTGGAGGCTTTACTGGAGTCACATGCTGTCATTGGAAGCTCTCTCACTGGAAAACGGTAATTAACTTTTTTTTATGTGATTTTAATGTGATGAAAAGCTAAAAGGGTGGCAATCAAGATGCACAGCTGTGCAGTGAGAAAGGACTGAATACAGGCTGTATGTGACAGCAGTAGAGAGTATTGTTAGACTAGTCCTGAAGCCAGGGTTGCAGGTAACCTGTTTAGTTTACACACGTTGCCTTATTTATCCCTCAACTGGAGGCATGATTTTTTTTTTTGCTAGCATTGCATAGCCAATTAATATAGTGTCACAGGGCAGAATTTTCTTATGATTCCATATTTTATATTATTTTTTCTACCTGTGCTTAATTGGGCAGTCCTTTAGCTAGTATACTTGCATTTAGAAGTGTATTTTTTATTTATGCTTTCCATTAATTGTGTGACTATTTAATTGGATCTTTTTGGTATCTTTTAACAGCAGGCTCAGAGTATTTTAAACAAAAGTTTTTAAGAGAGATAATACATCTATAGAAATGAGAATCTTGGGTTTTGTCTCCGAATCTTAAAGCATTTTCAAAACATTCAACCTGTTTTAGAAATAGTTTGGGGCTTGACATATTACATGCTTTTTGCTGTTCTCTGTCATGTAGGCATTAGGATGTATAAATGCAGGTACTTAATAGCAATAAGCTATATATTTTTTAGTAATTTTATACTTATGTGATAAGTTCTTGTTCTGTTGTATGCTTATTACACTGAAGTATGCCAGGTTTCATAACTTCCAAGTTAAGATGTCAGGGTTCTTATTAAATATAATACTGGTTTTATCAGGTATGCAGTAAGAGATTATATAAAAATATTAATTTCAGTAATTTAGTGAGCTAAAAAACACATTGAGCTCCTGATAAATTGCTAAGTATGAATATATTCTGGGTAGTTTGTGTATGTTAAAACATCAACACTGAATTATAAGTAAAGCTACATCCAGCCATATGATCAAATGCCTATATTTAAATTAATGTAATACCTTAATAATTTAAAAATAATACCATAAATAAACTATTTGGGTATACATTACTTCTCTTTATGATTTCTCTTTTCCCGTACTCAAGTAGTTGAAAATTAGCTAAGACACAAATTTTACATTGCTTACAACTAATGGGAAATTTACAATTCTTCCATGGCACCAGCAAGATCATCTGTCTCGAATTCCCAAATTTATCTGTGAAAATAATTAATAATTTTTCCATATTATGCACTACTTTTTTAAGTTCAGTCAGCACAGGAATTTTCAGAGTGATTCAAGTACATGGCATTTTTGAAGAAGAAAAATTATGGTTTTGCATTAAGGAAAACAAAATTACAAAAAAAAAAAAAAAGGTAGGAAACGGTAAAGATTCAATTTACTAGGGAAATAAAACTAAACTTTTAAATCAATATTCTTATTTTAGTAACTCTAAGCATGCTTAGGCTGTTTGACTAGGGGTTAGCGTATGTGCAGGGTTGCTAATTCTTTTTTTCTTAAACAGAAGTTGACTTAAAAATGTATCTCAGTTTTCGATCATGTTCCAGGCTTCTGACAATAGGCTGGCACAGGACTCATTATGAACACTGGTGGTAACATTCACCAGGAACATGAGCAAATCATCAGGTACTTTCCATCAATTCATGTATTTCCGGTATTAAAATGACTCCATTACAATTTTGTGACTGTATAGTCATGCCCACATAGCAGGATTCAGTTTACTAGTGAATAAATGAAACCAATACGATAGGCAATTTAGATTATTCAAGCTGAGACTTTACACTGAACGTGTAGATTTGCATTAAAGCTTTTGATGTTACCAATTTGAATGGGAAGCTAAAGTGTTACTTTCTCTGTTGTAACTCAAGCCTGAGTGAATCACCAGTGGCACCATTGCATTGCGTTGATAAGATAAGCAGAATGCTGAGTGCAGAGAGGAGATAATACACTAATGTGCAAATCTTCACGTGTACTGCATTGCAATCTGCATCATAGCAAGGCAGTATGTATCAATGGAGTCAGTTCCAGTGTGGCAGATGTGTAACCAAGATTCTCTTAAGAAACATAAAGAAGTCAGCCTTGCTGGGTTTCCTTCATTTAGGGCAGACTAAAAAGTGATTTTTTTCAATTCCTTACCTTATCATATATTGCAGAGTCATCACAATCTCACGTCAGCAGTGGGTAGTCCAACCCACTAAAATAGCTGAACCTGTTTATTTATCAGAGACTGTAATTTTGGTATTCTGCTGGGTTTAAGGACTGCCATAATGCGTAGGCCACTGATAGTGGTTTGATTTGGAAGGTAAAATTTACATTGCTGTTTAGAACATTGCCCTGCTGTTACTAATTAAGTGTGTTTCTCATTTCATTTCTGGTTTAGGTTGGGGGAAATCAGAGTTCTAACAGTATGGCAGGGTTCTGTTTCGGTTTTAATGGAGTGCTCATCATTGCACCCAAATCAAATGAGGAAATCTAGTGTTATATACTATTACCAGAGCTAAATAGAATAAACAGAGATTAGATATTCACCAGGATCCTAAGATACAGGCTTTATGGTATAGCTTGCAACTTAGTTGTGTTTTATATTAATATACTAGTGAAATGCATAATGTTACAAAATCAAAGCAGATGTATACTGGTGTTTGCATAATTTATTAAATTTGAATATAAAGTGATTTATATCTATATATAGATATAATCTATATATAGATTTTGGGACAGTTTGCATTTATAATTTCATTTCAATGGAACTGACAGTTGTGGAATCATCTGTGAAGTACAGAAATTACTTGGTCACAGCACCAAGCCTGACAGAGTTCAAGAAGCATTTGGATGATACTCTCAGGTGTCCTCAGCTGCTCCTCATACGGCTTCCTCTCAAGGCCCTTCACCTTCTTTGTTGTGCTCGTTTGGACACTCACTAATGGCTTAATATCTCTGTTATATTG
>JAWWES010000133.1:33384216-33399434 GCA_035583135.1 Lophotriccus pileatus | reverse complement strand
ATAGTCAACATCCTGCAGAAAAACACCAGGTGCTATCCCTGCCGCTGAGCTGTTTCTCATTCCTGTTATCCACACAGTTCACTCCCATGAACCGTTCAAGGCCTCCCGGTCTGTGCTCTTCTGTGGGAAAAATAGATTGGCACCAAAAGGGTCTGTAACAGCATCCCATGGCCTGTATTGCTATTCAAAATTCTCCCAACAGGATCTAGCATTGGAACAGGATGTCCAGGGAAGCGATTGAGTCACCATTCCTGAAGATATTTAAAAGATGTGTAAACATGGTGCTTAAGAACATGGTTTAGTGTTAGGCCTGGTAGTGCTGTGTTAACGATAGGACTCAGTGATCTTAGAGGTCTTTTCCAACCTAATCAATTCTATGATTCCATGGTTTATGAATGATGGATCGAAGTACATAGAAAGAAGATTTGAATTAACTTCAATGTTAGTTCTAAAGCAAAGAAGTGGTTGTAGAGACATATTTTAACTTGAAACTGTCTTTTCTTAAATTTTCTACACCTGAATTTACATATATATAGATAAATATAAATATATCACTCCAGGAACTTTCATATAAAACTTTACTGGGAAGAATTTTATAGGAATTTTGTCATTCAGGCCCTAAAGTATGATGATAAATGATAAGCCAAAATCTGCTTAATTGTTTATTAACCTCAGTTGTTAATCTAGCATTAAGATGAATTTAGGGATTTCCAGAAGAAGTAGGAAAGATGCTAATGAATATATCTGTGCGATCTATGTTCATTGTGGATTCAACTGGCATAAAGTTTCTTCATGTCCTTACTTTTGTTATTTTCAGTTTGTAAGGTTTCAGACATGGTAGGCCCGTAGCACCAAGATTTACAGGGTCTGCTTGCACGGAATAAGTTACTCAGTTGGCAACATTTATGATTTTTCAGGTGCATTCAACAGTAGCAATCCTGACCACCAAGCACAACATAAATTCTCTTAATCCTACTCTTGTCTAGACTCAGTAGTTTCTCCGAGCTCTATTGTTCTGCATGCATTTCTGTTCTGTGCATGGAGATCTTTGAGATACAGGTTTGCTTCATAGCAGAAGCCAGGCATATAGTCAAACAGGTTGTTCTTTGTCCAGTTCTGGTTCCTTTTTTTTTTTTTGCCTTAGCTTTATTACTTAACATATAGAACTTGTGGTTAAGAACTTTATTACTTATAGCTTTCCTCCTATTCTTGTTGCAGTTGGAGTTCAGTGGATTCAGGCTGAATAATGAAACCAATTTGCCAGTGAAAGGTGACACCTGTGTTTTAAAAAGATTTAAATGCTTGGACATCCTTTAGAAGACTGGGGAAACTGCTATTTCCCTTAATTTTTCCCTTTACTCAGAGGAGTTTAGGTTAAAGGGGCATTAAAGACATAAAACTTGTAATCAGATAAAAAGATATAAAAAAGGATGATATTTAAACTTACAGCACATAATCAAGTAATGTTTTATAGCTCTATTGTAATTGAGGCACTTTGACTTTGTGTATTTAATTAATCTTTTGTCCTTTGATAAATACATGGCTGTTAGAAAACTACTTGACCATCCAGAGTCTTTCATCTCTGGTACTAATTGACTGGAATCAAGCAGGTCACAATAACTGGCAGACAGCAAAATGACCCCTGAATTCCATCTTCTGAAACAAGTTAGTTGGTCCTTTCAATTAAGAAAATCTGCATATAGTCATGTTTAACAAAGATATAACTGCATGCATGCCATACTATGACTTAAAAATAAAATTACATGGTCCACAGGTTGTGTCTACTTTCTTGCAAAAAAATCACTATCCCTTACTTCTTACAGCTATTTGCTGAAATATGTGTACTGACAACCAAGAGGTTCTTAAAAGAGAGGTTCACTGCAGACACCAGATGTTTGGGGTAGCATCCTGAAGGACAAGAAAAGGATGTCACGGATGAGAGAAAAATTAAGAATGTTCAGACTGATAATTGAACTAACAGTGATTGGAGTTCAACGTGGTGATGAAAAGACTTCAGATTCACCAAGTCTTACAGAAAAGTAAAGTTTCATCTTGTACTGGGAGCTTTGGAAAATAGATAGAGTGCCTGGTAGATGCAAGAGACCAGAGGAATGGTTGACTGGCTCAAAACAAAGAGCTGGGAAGTGGTGGGGGAACAGGGTAAGCTCTGTGTGGGTGGGACAGCATGCTGCTCCCCCCACCCCCTGAGCCTTCTCACCCTGCACTGTGTAGCACATGAGCATCTGAAAAGTCAGCCCCAGCCCACACTGTAATGGGGGTGGCCAAGCATGTGGCTCTGCAGGGAACGTGGCTCTGCGTAAAATGCAGGCACGAGACTTTGTGGCTGAAATTAGTGTGAGCTCACCTGGCGGAGGGCCCGAGCAGACCTGAATTATTGAAAGCTGTTCCACATGGTGTGCTCCACTACCCTAGATTTAAAAGCTGCCGAGACCACACTGGATCTTAGGGTGGTGACTGTCTATCTTTCTCTGTCTCATTTTATTTTCTCTTTCTTCTCTTATCTTCTTCCACTCAACATACATTTTAAGCAGAACCAAAAAATTCCAGTTGATGCCTTATTAAGTGCCTTGTTGTATATATGTAAGTAAAAGACTGCTAAGTTAAGCTTCAGCAAATGCCCTATTCTATCAGAATGCTCTAAAGTTCATAAGGAAAAGTTGTTTTTTAACCTCCTAAGAATTTCCCATGCACTTCCCAGAGTAAATCCATCTATCTTCCCCTAAACCCACTGAGCAGACTGTGGCGTTGTAGTGTACTAAAGTGCTGTCATATTGTACAGAATAGAATGGAAAATCAGATCTCTATTGATGAAGAATAGAAATGCTTAAATACATTATCTGTAAACGATAGTAATGTCTAAATGATAGACCCATTTGATTAAGGAGTGCTGCAGGGAAATTTTTTGTGTTGCATTTCTGTTCATCATGGAAAAGAGACAAAGTGATAATTTGATGTTACAATGAGGAAGATTCTATTTCACTTTTTGCTCTTTGTGCCAAACCCATTTAAGAAGGGTAACACGGTGTGAAAATAAGTGATAATTATATCGTTGCTTTATTTCATATTTGAAACCAAGAGATGTACAGTGACATATATATGTGTCACACCTATGCAGAAGTGATGAAACAAAGGTGAACTGCTAGTCATACATTAGCAAAGCAGATTGGCAGATTAAAATCTGCAGACTGCTGCATTTGTATTTTATAGAAAAAAAGAATATGAAAATTAGTTTTTCAAGGTAAGCTATCGTTATTAACCACACCCAAACATAAAATCCCTGTAACATGTCTTCAGTATTAAATGAATGTAAATCAAATGTTAGTGGAATCATGCAGGTTGTTTATAATTGCCAGGTAATTTAGACATTAGCAACCAAATAGCAGAAGGAAGAAGGTTTTGACATGTGGAAATCTATCACAAATTATATGGGTTACCTGTTTTAACTGAAGTGCTCTGATTAATATAGCAAGATGGCGCAAATTAAAGAGGGTGCAGTTAGACACTGATAAAATAATAATTAAAAGCTCTGTGTTTTTGCTGAAGATAAGTAACTTGGCAAATAGCAGCAGAAAACAAAAACATTAGTAAGATGTTTGTAGGTGAAGATATATTTCTAAATGTAACAATTAAATCTACAGACACTATGTGTCAGAGAAGTTAGAGCCTTGTACTGGGTGTCAATAACTACAGTTCTCTGGTGACAAACTTAACAGTGATGGATTCATGCAATTACTCTCCCTCTCTGTTGGTTCACTTTTGTCTCTAAAGAGCAAGCTTTTATGCCTTTATGCATAGAGAAAATTTTACTCTTTATGGGGTTCCATATTTTGACAAAACAGGGAAAACATTTTCCCAAGTTTATTTTTTATTCCATCTCTTTTCCTTTGTATTTGCCTTATTATTTTTTAAAATGTATTTATTTTCATAAAATTTTCTTCAGTTTTGATTAATATTATCTCTCTGCATTTTCTTATTCTGTTTCACTTGTGAATAGTATTTCATTCATCTTGATAATAGCAGGATATGTCACTAGAGTATAGAGTAGCAGTTTATTGATTTTTAAATTATAGTCTTTCTTTTTCCCTGGAACTTTTTAATAAGAAGGTAATAGCAAGTTTCACTTGTCCATTATCTGCATTTACAGCTTTTAATTTTGAAGTATGTGGTCAGCTTTGGATAAAGACAGGCATCACTTGTCTCTTTTAAAAAAGTGCTACTTGGAACTATCATTTTAGCTGCCTTTTTTTTTTTTTTTTTTTTTTCATTTTCTCCTCAAGGTATAATCTGAAGAGCATAGGCAGATAATTTTAGTGGATTTTTCATGCAGTGTTATGCTTGATGCTTGCTGTTCACCAAACAGTTCTTGAGTTGACAAGAACACATACTATTTTAGATAAGAATTTTTGCATGCTAAGTATTTTAGAATATACCTATTCATAGAGAACACCCTTGGATAAAAAGCCTGTGATTTTTCTTAAGGTCAAAGTATTGTCAGCTGATGGATTCAGTGAGTGAAACTAGCAGCATATGAAAATTTGACATCTATTTAAACAATAGAGACAATAATTTGAAATTATGGGGAGTTTTAGACTACGTTAACATACAAACTGATTAGGATATTGATGTCCCTAGTTCTCATAGATACTGCCATTTGGAAGTGAGCTGTGTGGTATAAAACTGATTTCTTTCTGTAAAGAAGAACTTCTCTGCCAGTAGGTTTAGTGTGTCTGTTGTCCTAGATGAAGGAAACAAAGATCTACTGGCATCAGGCTGTTGCCACACAACAGCATACTGCTTATTGCCCAAGTCTTCCTTAGCAGCATAGATGGTTTCTTTGTTTTAAGACTCTTGCTTCCCCTTATGTGTTGGTGTTCTGAAATCCTGGCCTTTTTCAGTTTAGTTCCTGTAACCTATTATGGTTTAAGGCCAGCAGGCAACTAAGCCCCACACAGCCACTCACTGCCTTCACCTGTGTTGGGATAGGACAGAGAATTGTGAAAGTGAGAGACCTTTTGGTTTGTAATAAAGATAGTTTAATAGGTAAAGCAAAAGCCACGCAGGCAAGCAAAGCAAAGCAACTTTCTCTACTCTCACTACGTTCCATGGGCAGGCAGGTGTTCAGCCATCACCGGGAAAGCGGAGCTATATCTCGTGTTTAACAGTTACTTGGGAAGACAAATGCCATACTTCCAAATGTTCCCTCTTCTTCCTCCGGCTTCATATGCTGAGCACGATGCCATATGGTCTGGGATATCCCTTTGGTCAGCAGGGGTCAGCTGTCCTGGGTGTGTCCCCTCCCACCTCCTTGTGCACCCCCAACCTCCTCGCTGGTAGAGTGAGGTGAGAAGGCAGAGAAAGCCTTGACTCGGTGTAACACTACTCAGCAACAACCAAAACGGGCTTGAACTATCAACACTGTTTCTAGTACAGTGGAAAACACAGTCCTATACTAGCAACTGTGAAGAAAATAAGCTCTATCCCAGCCAACACCAGCACAAACCTCATTCTCATTTGTAATAAACATTACCAGAAATAATTTTCCAATAAAAGCCTCTGACCAGCTTCTTACCTTATGATCAGGCAAGGGCAACTATGTGAGACACTTTTTTTTGACCAATTTGTGTTGAACCAATTTCCAGCTTCATGGTTATTTAATTTGTAATTTTGGCAAGGATTTCTAGGAGCTTTTCATTTTTGCTACTTATGGCACAACAAATTAAAATCTGACTCTTTATGTGATCTGATAAAGGAATTTCACTTATGTCAGTTGAGTGTTTAGTGTATGCTGTTTTCTGACTGTATTCTGTGCCTGCCTGTGCTTTGTGTCAAGATTGATTCAGTGCTGGGTTTGTTTTTCTTTTAAATGTAGTGGTGTATTTATTCCTATTTTAAAACAGCTTTGACCTTGGGCATATGTGCAACATAGGGAAAGTAACTGAACGTTGTAACATGGAAGAAGATATGCATGTAATTGCAGGTGGAAGCATCACTATGAAAGCCTGAACAGCAAGCATGCTATTGACTCATCTTGGCCTGTGATGAAAATTGCTCTGAGCCTCATTAAATTGCAATTAGCACTCGAAAGGATGGTGGATCGGATTCTGATATATGTATCATGCTTATTAGCAGCTTACGCTGAAAATAACTTGCTACACTGAGACTGATATAGAGATAGGATTCTAGCAGACTAGAGATTCCAGCACGAGATGCAGCTGTAAGTAACATAGCAATGTGTCTGCGCCATGCAGTTGATGGCACTGTAGATTGTTGTTTAGAGAATTAAACGGTGAAAAAGAAAATAACTTTCTAAAATCTTTAACTCCCTATTGCAGTGGAAGTACCAATGTAAAATCTTTATGGTTTTCTGTGCTGCAAATCTGGCCACAAGGATTTCTTAGATGCACAAAAAGTAACAGGGCCTATAACAAGTAAAGCATCCGTACATTATGTAAGGTAGGTTCCTGGATCAATGCCACGTACTCTTCCACCCACATATAAGTGTGGCAACCGTGCAACTTCTAGGGTAATTAAACTAGCTTTATTTATGTCACACTGGATTATGTAGTCTGTTTCCACAGATGACAGTCAGAAAGGCATTTTGAAATGCTTCAACACCCTCAGAAGCTTTTGTTTATGTTAATCCGCTGGTCTTCCACAGTTATGCATTACAGCAGAGGCCTTCACTCTATTTAGATTTACCTTCTCTTTTTGTCTTCCCTAGTATCCTTGTAGATGATTTGTCATAAATGTTGAACTTCGTAATGAAGTTAAAATTTCTTAGAATGTCAAGTTATTTGTTTCCAAAGAAGGGAGATAAATTTTGTTACATTTTGAAATACAGACTTAAATACCAATAATTTTATATTTGGTTATTTAGTGGGATGGTTAGTTTATAAAAGGAATTATGTGGCTGACTGCTGAATATCTGAAAGTATGAAAAAAATTGGATAAAATATGTAGCAGCACAGAAAATAATTGCATGAAAAATGAAAGATAACTGAGAGTTGGTGATAGGCTGTTTTCTCATTATTGTTTTAGAGCTAAATTCTGCTTTAACTTCCTTTCAGAACTTAAATTCCCCGCATCACAGCTGTTTAGGAGTTGCCAGTTACTCTGAAACTTGTATGTTATCACCAGCACTCCTCCTCCACCCCCCACCTTTCCCATAGAGAAGAGACTGTACAGTTCTGAACTGCCAAGAGGTAGATTGTGTGGTCTGTCATTAGTGACACTGTCGTTATCTTCTTGGTATAAATATTCATAAATAAACACTAATATGCTTGTATTTATTTTAGTAATTTAGACCCAAACACAAGAAACTGAAATAGTTTTTGAATAATGTAGTAATAGCTGCACCATGGGAGACGGTTATCCTGTCTCTGGATATTTGCAGTAGCAGATAACTAGTAAAGAGTAAATACAAATAAATTAATAGATAGATAGCTATATAATTTTAGATGGTTTATTTACATATATGCAATATAGTATATATGGATAATATAAATGGTACATATTACATGTATTTTGTTAAAATTTAATTTTATTAATAGTTGTTATTTATATTCTGTTATTTTAGTTTAGGGTTGCATCTGTCTCACAGTCTTTGATATTCCCAGTGAGCTTTTTTTCTGTGAGTCGTCACTTTAAATCTAACTGTTCATTTGTATTGAAAACATTCTGGGTTCCACAGTAAAATTATGCATGATGCCCAGTAAAATTATTCATGATGCACAGTAAAATTATGCATGATGCCCACACATTACAGTGTGTTTATGTCTTAATTAATTATGGACATTGGACTATTTGTCTATCAGTTAAAGAAAATGTTGCCTGGTTTGTGATTTTGTCTTTCTGTTTTCATGTTGAGGTACTGAAATAAGTATATCAAGTCCATACATCAATTTTAATAATCTTAATTCCTACTCTTTCAGTGACTGATGTTCCTATTTGAGATCATCTACATATCTGATAGCTCAGATCATAAAATGAAAGCTGTTTCTGCTCCTATTCTTAATTCCAGAAGTGAAAAGGTGCTGAGAGGAGCACCTCCTGTGCAGATGCAGTGAGGGGGTGGTATTAGGTGGAAAGGCACTTTAGGCAGACAAAACCATGTGTGTTTGGCTTGTGTTGTGCTTACATTTAGGAGACATTTATTTTTGTGATGTATTGTGACATGACTTGTAGATGAAAATCTGTCATTACAATCTGGCTGTGGATTGGAGGCTCCTCCTCCAAGGCTGAGGACTGTGTGTAGATGTGTGAAGCAGCACATGGCACCATGGGGATGCAAAGATTAGAGTATACAGAAAAGAAAACAAAGACAAAATATTCTCTACAAAGGTGTTTTTTTTGGAGTGGTTTGGATGTATTTGTATGACAGAAGCTGTTGCTTAAGATTCTGCTGTGAACTGAGATATTCTGATTCATTCTTGATGCTGTTTTGCTCACTTCAGAGAGATGAAGTGCAATCCATTAGCAAGCTGCCTGGGTCAGTCAGCCCGAGTGATGCTCAAAGGCAGAGCAAAACAAGGGGCAGCTAGGGAAAGGAACCAGACAAATGGATTCGTTTAAAATGCGCTGTGCTACCCAGCAATACTTAAAATCATTAACCGTGCGTATGAATATTTATATATGAGTCAGAAAGCAACCAGCTAATCTACTGCTTTCCTCTTTAGAATGAGAGCCTGAACTGTTCACAGCAGCATTTTAGAAATTTGTTATTATTAACCTGTTCCTCTACCCAGACAGAGTTTTATTTTCTTGCTTTAAAAAAGAAAACAAAAACAACTGTTTGATAGCAATGCAAGACACATTTCCAAACTGGAAAATAAAAGAGGTGGATGTAAGTATTAGAAAGGTTAATGGGCTTAAATTTAAGATGGCCACTGAAAAGAATATCAGTTCAAGAACCAGTCTTGGGCTGAAGTTTTAGGAGGTCATAAAAAGAGAGATTTTGCAATTGTTTTTAATTATTTTAATTACTTACTGCATACTTGGTATGATAGGGAGGACAGTGCTTATAACATTCCTGCAAAAGCCCTTTCATGAACGTGTCATAATCTGAAATTTTGTGGCCTTAGTTCCCCTTTGTCTTCCTCCCCGAGTTTATATTGAAGGCTGAATTACACTTTCAATTATATCCTTATAAATGATGTTGGAAAAACTGAATTCGTAGGAAATTTACAAACACAGACTGATTTTTCTTGATATTCCAGTAAAATAGCTACAGGAACTTGTTTCTGTGCCATCACATTTTTTAAAAGATACCTGATGAGTGTTTGCTGGATGTAGCACAGGATAGAAGAGATGAGATATTTGTTGGTACAGCATGTCCAGTAGTAAGGGGGGGCATTTCATTGTGGACTGTGTAATACAACATAAACCCCAAAAAATGCATAATTGTCCAGAAGGAGTCCTGTGAGGAGTTGTTTTGCTGTTTTGTTGACTGGAGGAAAAAACAGTTTAAGAATTTTAAAGATCTCTCTGAATATTTTGTTTTAACTTTGCTCAAGGGCCAGAACTCCGTGTGTGTAAATTTAGAAAACTCAGTCAGGGGCATCAAAAATCCTCATTACAGACATTAAATAATTCCTGCTGAGAAGTGTAATTCTAAAAGGTGAATGCTACTTTCTTTGAAATAAAGTTTGGAGGGACATGGATAAAACATCTCCTTGATGCACAAAAATATGGATATTTGAACATATATGTCTTTGGATATATCCTTTGGATATGTCTTTCCTCTACTCTGCACTGGTGCAGCCTCACCTGGAGTTCTGTGTACAGTTTTGGGCACCACAATGTGAGAAAGATATTAAGTTCTAGAAAGCATCTGAAGGAGGGCCACGAAGATGGTGAAGGGCCTGAGAGGAAGCCGTGTAAGGAGTGGCTGAGGTCACTTGGTGTGTTCAGCCTGGAGGAGAGTGAGGGGAGAACTCATTGCAGTCTACAACTTCCTAGTGAGGGGAAGAGAAGGGGCAGACACTGATCTCTTCTCTGTGGTGACCAGTGACAGGACTCAAGGGAACAGCATGAAGCTAAGTCAGGGGAGGTTTAGGTTGGATATCAGGAATAAGTTCTTCACCCAGAGGGTGGTTGGGTACTGGAAGAGGCTGCCTAAGGAAGCGGTCACGGCACCAAGCCTGAGAGAGCTCAAGAAGCATTTGGGCAATCATGATGTGGTTCTTGGGGTGTCCAGAGCAGGACCAGGAGTTGGACTCAATGATCCTGATGGGTCCCTTCCAACTCCACATATTCTGTGATTCTGTGATTCTATGATAACATTTCAAATGTAAATTAGTACTGAATGTGTGCAAAAGAATCTTATTATGAATGTTTAGCAAGCTTGTAGGAAAAACATTCTTCAATAAAGTTAGTTTCTCTTTGCTTACAGATATAACAAAAATCAATTAATCCTAACAGTATGAGTACTTTGTAAAGATAAATCATTAAATAGAAGCACACAGATATTCTTTAAGGATACATTTCAAAAGTGATTCTGCCGCAACTTCTGTATTTTGTTCTTTCTTTGTGTGAATAGTCATGCAAGTTCAGTGGGAACTTCAATAAATAATTCTACCTTTGATGTATGGTTCTTTAGCGCAACATTTTGTGTTCTATTCCTGTACTTTTCAGGATAAATCTCCACAAAATACCTGAACCTAGTAATGATGATTAAATTTATTTATTTGCTTTTCCAAAAACTGTAGAGCCAGCACTCTTTCTATTTAGACTGTTTAATGTATGACCTAGTACTTTGCAGAGTGTGGATGCTGGGAGTTTTCAGTTAGAGAGTCAGAAGCTTGTAACTCCAGTGAAGAAGATAATGTGCCAGGGAGAAGAATGGATTATGTAAAAAGCCTCAAGAGCTGCAGTCAAGAAACAGATTTTGAAAATTAATCTTGAATGATGGAATGTTAAAACAAAGGAAGTTGGAGTTCCAGAGTTCACTACACTGTCAGAAAATCCAATGTATTTTTGTAGTCCAAGCGATGGGGATAAAGGCTGCATGCTTTTAGCAGGGAGCTTCTCAGCTATGATCCCTGTTCATAATTTTGAACCACAAAATGGGAACTAATTTCATGGGTCCATAACTTCTATTATTTTGAGGTCAAAGCAGAGTTCCTCTAAACACTGTGTCCAGAATATCCAGACTGTATTTCTTATGGTTATAAAATGCAGACATTCAAAACTGTATATAATGTTGTGGAGAAAGGATAAGCAATTACCAAAGCTATAGTGGATAGTATGTCATAGAAGTAATATTTGAATCGTAGGATATTGCAGGTCAGAAAGGGTCATCTACTCCACTTCCCTGTTGAGAATGGAACCAAACTAAAGGGCAAAGTGTAATAAATGAGTGCATAACTTGAAGAAGTTATTTCTTTAAAACTGGTCTTAAAAAAAAAATGAGACTGACAAACAAACCTGAAGGTAGTTGAGTCCTGAGAATTAGCTGCTGATAGAATAAAATGGAGAGGGCTGTGGGGTCAGGGAGTTTAGTGACGCTAGATTTTGAGGGCAAGAGTCTACTTAGTGCTAGTGAAGACAAAGTAGAAAGTATTCAGTATATTAATATTTGCAGTGCAAAAAAAAAATGATGGCACTGAGGGATGGAATAAAAACTTAAGCTACCTACAGTCTGAAGGAAGAGAGATACATAGGTACATGGAACAACAAGTAGTTTTAAAATTATTTTTTCATAGGGGTGTGCTTACTAAAGTTGAGATGAAAGCAGCTTTTTTAATACAAAAATGACAAATAAGAATGCTTTCTTTAAATGTTTGCTGACAAATTGCCCAAGGTTTCTTTTTGGTCATTTTTGCCATCTGAAAGGTATTCTGTGCTACGAATTATTTGGGAAATGTTAATTCCTAGACTAGACATGAGCCTTTTGTAGCTGGCAGTTCCTGTATTTTTCTTAGCTCTTTAAATTCAGGTTGAGAGGAGATGGGTCATAGTCAAGTTGAAAGCTTTTTGTGGACATGTATGCATGAAATTATTAATGTATGTGTTTGCCTGCCACAGCAATGCATGAATTGCAAATTAAGCTAGAGAGGTGAAAGCTTTACTTTGGGTTTTGATCCCCTGTTCCCCCAAGTAGGTTATCTAACAAACCTATATACATGATATCTAGTTCAACTCCTTCTAGGTAAAAATCAATCTTGTTGACATGAATATTTCATCTGACTGTTTGAACTTACATTCTCAGTGCTGAGAAAAATGCCTTCATAACTCCTTAAGATAAGTGCATTTACCAAGGGGATGGGCCCTGTTTCTGAAAGATTTTACCTTTTTAGTGCAAATTAAGCTGAATGTATTGCCAGGAAAGTGTAAATACTGAGCAAATTTTTGAATCACTGCTTCACTCCCTCCTTTGGATTACTAGAAAAATAAAAATAATTAAAAAAACCCCAAAACAACAGACCAGAAAACAGCATGTGCTGTGGAAATGTAGCTCTTCAACATACACTTTATTATTAGATTTCAGCCTATGGTGTTGGTTTGTTTGTATATGTTATTTGCAAGGTTGAGAAGGGATGGAGGAGTAGGTGTTAAATTGAACTACATCTCTGCCTGGTTACAATTTATTGTTCTCAGAACATATCTGGCCAGGAAGTAATCTAATATGGTTAATTTTGATGAGAGGATGAATTCAACTTTTTAAGCAGGAATGTGTCCAGTGTGACTAGGAGGTTTTTATTAGTTGTCCTGAAGCATTCCTTTTCATACATAAGTACCAGTTTTCATGAGAAGCTCTGATGATACGTTGATCTTTCATTCAAAATGTTTTGGTTTTTTTTTTTTTTTAAAAGAACCCTGCAAACCAAACCAGCAGTAGCTACGTGCTAGCATTAATTTCTTACAGAAATTTCTTTCAGCTTTTACTCATGTAATTTGAAGGAATGCTGTAGAGGTCTGTTTGTTGAGCTGTCTTCCATTGTACAGTCAGTAGCCAAATTGAAGAAAAATAAAGGAAGAGAAACTCTCTGCAGTCACAATCACAAAAACAATTATGTAGCATCCTAATGATGTAATTTTTCTTCATCTTTTAATTTTGTTTTCCAGAATGATAAATCCCCAGGGCGTTCCACAAGTCGATCAAGTAATATTTCAAAGGTATGTGAAATCTATTTCCTTTGCAAAGAATTTAAAGAAAATTAAGTTATCAAATATAATATTCAGTACTTTAGTGCATTTAACCATATATTCATTATATAATGTTTTCATTATAAAAATCAGATTTTAAATTTTTGCTGCTGAACATTATGGTTACCATGTAAACTCCATCATAAAGTATAAATGTGCAACTAGTTTTTACTGTAATGTGTAATGATAATAAGCAAATAACAAATGCAGTTTTTTCACCTGCTTTCCACAAGGGTTTAATGTTACATTAACGCTTTGGCTTACGATGAAATTACTGCTTGATTTTTCTCCCCCTGCCCTACCCAAATCATAACAGCTGTAATGTGTAAAGCTATGAATCTGTCATCATTTTGGACAGAATTCTGAATTCCTTTTACAGGGATTTATGGTTCACTGAAGCCAGGACTTTACATCTAGATGCTTTTTGGTTTCTAGGAAGTGAAGAAGGGAAACTTTAGAAAAGGCAAAATGTGATTTATACTGGAGTTCTTCGGTTTTAACCACTTTTTTCTGTATTTTTGGTTCAGATGTGGCTGAAATCTATGCCAAAAAGCCAGGATATACAGGAGGTAAAAGATAAAAACTCAATAATTGTTTGCATCCAAGCCTAAACATCTACCATGTATTATGTTTGTATCTAAAGATTTACTATTTTTAATTCAGTGCAAGCACAGTATCTTTAAAACTCTTCCCTACAATATTTTTGTCTGTGGGGTACACACTGTAAAACTCTTTTCTTCTCGGAGCCATAAAACCAAAAAACCCAACTGTGATTTTAATTGAAAATACTAATTTTGTGTTAGGTTCTGCTCTTTTACAGTAAGAAGAGAAAAAAAAAAAGGCAAGGAAAAAGGTGTAGAATATAGAAGCCTGTTGTAGAATATGGCTGAATCTCTTCTAGACTCACTATTTTTAATAATTATATAGTTGTAGAATTACAAGCTTGATCACAGTGAATTGTATTTATTATTTTATTTAGAAGTTTTGAATGTATGTTTATAATTACTGTAAGTCTATATTGACTTGGTAGTACTTTTTCTCCTTTTTTAAAGTCAGATTTGTGGGTTACACTGTGACAAATCATAGATATAATCACTGACATGAGAAACATGGCAGTGACTAGTATTTATTTTAACATATTCTGCAGTAATCAGTATAGTTGCTTATTAGAACAGGATACTTGCACTGTTTTACGTTGCACTCTTTCAGTGATACACTTAATCTTTTTCTGATGTATAGCATCACTCATTGTTTTGGATCAATTTTTCTATGTGAAGCTACCTGCCAGTGAAGCTTTTCTAATGCTGGAAAACATTTGATTGGAACTCCAGATTTGTTTGTTGTCCAATGTTTTTTGTTTTCAAATGCTTTTTTTGGAAAACGGGAGGTTATATGTGTGTGTATACGTGGAAAAGCAAACATCCGACCTTGCAGGTTAATATTTCTTGGCAGAAAGTAATAGTAACAAATACTGCACCTTAAAAACAAAAATTGAAAGTCAGGTAAACTATACACCGAAGGCAGGAGCTGTGTTCTGTGCAGTGTCACATCTTGTACTCAGTAAACATTTCAATGGACAGGAAAATTAGGAAGTATTTATCTAAAAATAAAAATTAGAGTAATTAAAACATTGTCTTTTACTGCTTTCATTTGCCTGTATGAATAAGGTAAAAAGGGTCAGAGTTACATCTGTATGTTGTGTATTCCACCCTTGGTTGTATGTGGAACCTCTGCCCCAGAGCAAAGTACATGTTTCAGGATATCACTGGATTTTGTACCAAGCTATTTTTGCAATTAAGTATAGCAAAGATTCAGCAAATACAAATTCATAATTCATAATTCTCTTTAAGTTGTTTATTCAGAGAGGATACCTGAGGTTTGCAGTGTATGTTTAGGCAATTTTACATGCTAGGTACATTAACTCTGCATTTTGTGCTATTACAAATTGAACTGAATTGTTCAACACTGAATATGTCTTATCTAGACATAATGGGAACGAATAGGTTTGATTTGTTTGTTTTTTACCAGATACTAGTTAGTATTTACCTATT
>JAWWES010000133.1:33364497-33376355 GCA_035583135.1 Lophotriccus pileatus | reverse complement strand
CAGAGATAAGACTGGATTTATTTACAAAATAAATACCTGTGAGGTACAAAACTAAGGATCAGAAAATTAATATCAGAAACACTTCCTTTATTTTATGAATCACTCCATCAGTTAATATTTGTTTCTACAGCATCAAACACTTTTAAGGTTCAGCTGGACAGGGTGCTGAAACATGTTGTCTAGACTGTGCTTTTGCCAAGAAAGGTTGGACTAAGTGATTGTTGAGGTACCTTCCAACCTGGTATTCTATGATTCTGTGATTTTTACCATTAAGGCCTAATTTAAAGTAGATAAAAATCAAAGTTTGTATCTTAAAGTTGTAGAAGCCAATTGAATAAACTTGCTCACAGGTAAGAATCTGAATTATCCTGTGTATAACTTGTCATTTTGGAGTTTTCTTTCTTTGTTTTTGAAGATTTAAGTGGTGCATTGGCTTTTTGCCTGACCAGATGTCATGTTTGCTCCAACAGGGATTAGACAAACAAGCTGAAAGCATTCATTTTTTAAAACGATTTTTACGTAAATTATTTTTGAAGGAAAAAGACTTTTCTCTGAGTTATGTGCAGCTAAACATAACATCATTATGCCCGTGCAGGGGAACTAGAAAGTAAATTTGACTGAGCAGGGCTGAAACAGTCCAGATCTTCTTACAGTTGAGAGTGAAATATAAGATTTATGTGATCAAACTGGTAATGTAATTTTTATTTTAAAATAATTAGATTTCCACCTGTCTGCAGTCCCAAATAATAAGTGTAAAAGCTTTTCAAGGAATTTGTTTTAATTTTTGGCTTGATTTCAGCCTTCTTAAGAACCGTCTAAGCTGACTTCCTGCTTTAATAGCTGCTCAAACTTTCTTGAACCCGTGCAGACCTACTGTATGGTTACTGGGCCAGCTTAGCCGTTCTCCTTATCGCTTCTAAAGGTACTGCTTGTGGCAAGATGATGTAAAAATTACCTTTACAGCATGAAGATGACCTGACCACTGCTTAAGATCAAGCCAAACCCCTTTAGTACAGAGATCCTGAAAGAAGCAATGGTAACAGTCCAGCAGCTGTGCGTGGGGAAAAGAAATGGGAGCTCATCGTGAGGGATGAATTCAGGAGTCCACACTCGACTCTGGGGCTGGATTGCTTCTGCAGTCCTTCACCTGCGGTTTGGTCTGGAGGGACATTTTTTCACATAGCAGCAGCAGCAGCAGCATCAGCATGTAGCCTAATGACATGGTTCTGGTGATAAAGTCTGCATACTTTCTCATTAAGTAGCTTAAGATATGCCTAATTATGTAAAGCTAATCACAGAGGAGGAGGTGGAAAAAGATTATTTACCCAACCATATATATATACAGTAAGCTTCTAATCTGCATGTAAGAGAAATTCGTACTCTGTCACAGTACATGTGATTGAAATGTTGCTTATGTAGGAAAGGAGATGTGAAATACAATTTCTCTCACTGATACTTGCCCTTTTATTTCCAGCATTAGACTGCATGTAGGCAAACTAATGTTCCTTCTTGTTCTTCCAGACATTGCAAAAACATTAGAACATAAGGATTGTGTCCAAATGCTTTATCAATCTCAAGCTGGCTTAGTTTTTGTATCTCCAAGTTTCATTTATGGTAGTGAAAAGTTAGTAATATTTTTGGTGGATTTTGGTGTATTTTTGTGATATTAATCGATAGGTAAAAAGAGTTACTTGAATTCCAAAAGCTAGAAGATTGTTTTAATGCAAAAGCACCATTCTTAAGTCTCAGCTGGTATCCAATCAAAAGCAAAAATGCACATAGTGGTGACTGATATTTCCAAAAGATGTATGCATTAAATGTAATGGATATTAAGAACCCTGGATAAAAGTGAAGTGTCAGCAGGTACTTGTTGTATGTAATTATTTTTGCTCATACTACTAATTTTCAAACATCTTTTTGACACCACAAAAATATCTGTGAAAGTTGAGCTAGAAATAATTTTAATTACATACTCTACATGTGACTGAATTTGATTTGCTAGTACAAGAGATTGCAATGACAGCCTTTACATCTTTGTATGATTTGTACTTTGTACTCTTGCTTAATCCTTCCCATGGATCTGGTGCACAATCTTGTGGGACTCTGAGGCTTGCAGTTTTTGTCTGCGTTTGGTAGGGTGCTCACAACAGGATAGGTTTCATACAAAAAGCTAAAGCCCTTAATCAGCTAAGGGAAGGTAAGAGCTTTAAGAATGATTTGTGATGAATCCTCTTCCCACAGTACTGTGTCTCATGAGGGATCCTGAAGAAGCACAATGCCTTGGACTTACATTTCCATACAGCTCTGCTGCCAGTAGATGGTGAGGCGGATTGAAATGGTTTGCCGTTAACACCATCAGGATATGTTTTCAGTGAAAGTATTGAGTAACTGAATCTGTAATTTGTAGCAACAACCTTATGAGCAAAATGTTACACACTAAATATGTTTTATAGCTCTTCTGCTGTTTGAGAATGTGGTCAGTTCTGTAGAGATACAGACTACACATTGGTCTTCTCAGGCTCTCATCAGTTTAACATTTTCAGCTCTTCTAGAAGATCTGATTGCCTTGGAAACCTTTTAAAACACACTTATTTTTTCACTGTTTCATCAGTCCAACATAGGTTAGCTTTGGGGTCTTCATCAGTTAGCATAATGCAAATGCACTTCATGCCATTTTGAAAGGAATCATCATGGTTGTTTGGTTGCATGGAATAAAAACAATATCCTTTCCCATCAGACATTTACAGTAGATCAAAATGAAAATTCAAATGTTGAAAGCTGCTTCCTCAAACAATGGCAAAAAGTAGCTATGAGCAAATGAGAGCTCAGACACTTCAGTCATTCTTAGTTCCACAAATAGGTTTCGCTTTTGTTCAAGCTTCCTGTATTTTGTGAGCTTGTATGTGTTCAGCAGTGAGCTATGAACAGCAGAAGCAGTTACTTTAATTTTTTCATCATGTGGAAAACCAGTAAAATATCTGCAATGTATTTCATGGACAAAGATTCCAAACTGTCTAACTTATTTCAACAGGCAAGCAGTCCTACAACAGGAACAGCTCACAGGAGTCAGTCACGGTTGTCTGTCTGCCCTTCCACTCAGGACATTTGTAGGTATGTACTGAGAAAAATGGACTCTAATATGGCTGATATTTGTTGTTTGTTTTTATTAAATATTATATAGCTCTTGCTTCTGCTTAACTTTATTCATAATTTACATAGACTTTAGTTTTCTTTTGATCTCTCTAGTTTTGTTTATGCTTTTTAGTCTCATGTTTTTCTGTTAAAATTCACGTTCTCATTTTCATCCTTTTTTTTGTGGTTTCTCTTTTTCCACCCACCCTTACCATTTCCATCCCTTTCCTTTGCTTACTGCTTTGTCTAGATCTACTACCTTGCATGACTTGTCAGAAGATGAGCTTGAACATGCAACCCCTATCATGGTGCTGACCCCTTCTAATAGGGAGTCTGGTAAGAAACACGTAAAACGAAGGTTTAGGCGGAAAAGAGAGACTGGAGACAATGGTGAGCACACAGAAAAGCAAGGAAAGGGGAAAGACTGTAAATTGCATCCTGAGCCTCCAAGATCCAGCTGGAATGCATCTGATTCATCATCATCTTCAGATGAGAGTCAGTGGGCTCAGGCTAGGAGGAGAGCAAGAGAAAAGGCCAGACTGGCCAGGAGAGGAAGAAGAAACAATAGATCATGCAGTAACCAGGATGGGTCCTCAAACAATAATGCTGTTGAACTTGTCACCTTGGGGACAGTGGGAAAAAAGAAACAAGAGGTATCTGACCCTGAGAATTCTACTTTAAACCACCGCCGAAGGGTTCCGAGGCTTAAGGAATCACATTCTTCAGCATCATCTCAGGAAGCAAAGATTTCCTCAAGAAAATGTGGGAAAAGCAAAGGGAAAAGCTACCACAGAGATCGTCAGCCTGCACCTTTCTTTAGACACAGTAAAGATTTGAAGGACTCCTTTGCAGAGGCAGGCTCTGGCAGTGATGTTCTGGCAGTCCCAGATTATGGAGCACCTGCTGGGGCAGGGCCCACTGTGCCTCATGCTGTTCAGAAGCCTCCAGTGTTCTATGATGACTGGTCTGATGACTTAGAAGTATGCAGGTTAGTCCCTAATAAAAAAGATTTAACATTCTTAAGAGGAATTTGTCACTGCCACGCTCTGAGTGCCCTTCTCTTGACTGCTTTCTGTCACTGCTTCTTAGTAATAAACTGCCAGGCAGGCCACAGGAAATAACACAAGAACCTTTGCTACAGAAAAGTTAGCATATCTCAGTCTGAAGACATACTTCTCTTACTTAAAAACAGCAATCCTACAAGGGAACCAGATGTTTTCCTTTCCTCTTATCTATCTTCTTGAAGAGGGACCCACTGTGTCCTCTGAGTATTGCTGTGTTTTAAATCTCAAGCCAGAGGCAGAGAATGAAACAGAGTGCCAGATAGCTCAATACAATGGGATATGGAGCTTTTTCCTCAGATGATCAGTTCAAATCCAGCTTTGGTCCCTATATGTCATTTTTCATTGACTTATATGAAATAAATTTATAGTCTTGATTCAGAGTCCTCTAGAGTTGCTATTACCTCAGGAATCTGTTGGATGGTGCCTTCAAAATACCTTCTCCAGTGTCCCATAATTTGTATGGGACTTTGCAGTGTGAACCACCTCTATACTGTGAATGTGTAGGGGCTGTTAGGTCAGTACCCATCACAAGGATTGGAATGATACAAAAAGATGATTGGGCAACAAAAGCATTAAAATAAGTTTTGGGAAAGGAAAAGCAACACCAAGGGTTCTCTTTAGTTCAGAAGTTCAGGCTTCTGATAATCTGATGCCCTTGGTGTGAAGCTTGCAACCAGAAGGTGAGCATTTTACTCTGGAAATGAGAGCAAGCTAGCCACTTCTGAGCTAACATCCAGATTTGGAGAACACAGGTGGGAGATCTTGAGTTACTTAATTTAGTGGTAAATGAAAATGCTCCATCCTGTAAGTTTAACAGAACTGAAACAAGCATTTCTTTTTTTTTTTTTCCTCACAAAACTTGTGAGCCAGCATTGACTCTCATCTACAAAATGTAAATCAGACTTAGTTTCTTCATATGGTAACCCAAAACTTCTCACTTTTCTTTGCTGGGAAGAAATTTGCGTGGAAATGTAAACACAGTCCGGATGAGGAAGTTCATGATGCCACATCACGCAGTTTCACAGCATACTTTAACCTCGTAACACGGCACAAAGATCCTAGTTCTAAAAAGAAAAAAAAGGTAACATGCAGGCATTGTGTTTTTTTCACAGCAGAAGACATAAGCCATTATTAATACAGCTAGTGCTATGCTTGTTATACTTACCAAGAAATAAATACAGATTTCCATTATCTGTCGTGTTAATTTATGATTCTTCAGAGTAAAGACCAGAAGGTTTTGTACATGAGCTTGTATATTAGGATCAGACCACTGTCTTGGGACCTCTTCACCTTTTGGAAATGCAAACAGTGGTAACCATATTACTTGAAATGTATATACAGTGTATGATGCAGAGGTGTGCACAGATAACTACTTCAAAATCTTCAGAGTTGTCTTAAATTTCTGAACCACCAAGCCTACACGTATTGAAGATCCAGTGTAATACACACAGTACATGTATAATAGGTCATTTAATAATTATTAAGAATCTAAGATACCTAAAACCTGAAAAAAAATATTCAGCATGGGTCTTCATTTGGGCATAACTGTACGGTGTTTTATATATATATATATATATATGAATTAAAGTTTTATTTTATTTATTTATATATATATATACACATACATACAAGTGGACTTGTCTTTTATCAGTCTTCTCAACCCACTGAATTTTATTATAATTATTCAGGCACTGTTTGTAAGGCTTGAAGCTTGGTTCAGGGATGGACTTTTTGGATGTGCATGCAAACTTTTCAGGCAGACATATTTAACTGAGGAAGGTTGAAAGCTTTTGACAAGTGTGTGCCCCTAGGCTCACTATCAGTAGAGATGCTCTTTGAACAATCAGTGTTAATACGGTTGTTTTTACTACCAATTCATTATAGGCTGTAGTTTCTGGTTTTCAGAACAGGTCCTTGCACCTAATTGATTCATGATCTGTGGTAAGTTTTTCTTCAGATTCATGATCTCGCATCTGAAACAAACAAACAAAAAAGGATAATTACATGTCAGTGTAGTTGAGCATATGGACACCATTTTTCTGCATGAGAAATAGAAAAAGGACAGAGGACTTGTGATGTTTATTCTAATATTGGATTAGCATAGCTGATTGTGATGTGGAAAATTTATTTTTCCTGGGGTGTTTCTTCAAGCCTTTCATCCTAGCTTTTCATATCTTCTAGTTGGTATGACAACACTCACTGAGAGGAATGGCCCTCACCTAAATGGGATTGTGTGGAAATAAATAGCAGAGAAACGGGGATCTTAAACATATCTTGGTGCCAATTATTTTGTCTTTAAGTTTTTGGAGAGACTTTTTTTCCTTTATTTCCTCATGAATTGTTGACTATGGAACACTGCTGTAAGCAGTTTCTTCAATCTGCATTTAGCAACATGAGCAGGAATGTGACAGGACACACCCAATTCCAGCTTAAGCACATTAGTCAGATAAAGCATAGTACCATGGCACAATATATTTTTCAACTAGTCTAAAGCAAGCCTCTTAGTCACTTCATGTGAAACATTTTCCCTTCTGCTGTCACTGTTTCTTTGTTTTCAGTGATGAAGCAATGTCATGGCATCAGTGATGGTCTTTACAATCTCTTCCCTGAACCACTGCTTTTTTCTGGAATACATTAGAAGGCAAGTTTTCTGCTTCTGAGATTAGGGACAACATAAATTCTGCCCATGCTGAGTTGTTTTGGCACATAATTTTATTTTGGTTTTTTTTTTAAGATTCCCAGGATAGGCTTTCTAAATCATACACTTGGATATCCCTTTTCCTAAGTTGTCCTGTGTCTGAGATTTTCTTCATATATATCTTGCCATGTGGCTTGAGGCACAGCCTCAGAAATAGCTTTCTTTGGTCTGCATGTGGATAATCTCCCTGAAGGGACCAGCTATGTGTCAGACATGATAAAGTGAATGGATTGTGAGGATTTAGTCCCATGGATTTTCACATGGGAATTAGTAAGGAAAGAAAATTGGTCAGTTGATATTACCACTAGTGCATCTTAAGTGCTTTGTGATTTGACTCTGAATTAATCTTATGGTATTTTTATTATTGATGTTGGGAGAGTTGAAAGATATTTTCTGTTTGACTAGTTGGGCTTCTGATGTAAAATCATTTTGTAGTACTGATTTAGTCATTTCAGCAAAACCATATGCACTTAGATAAGGCAGAGTTTCTCACTTTGAAAAAAATGCTTATTGGAAGTCGAATTTTGATTTTGTTGAAGTCTGTGAATGACTGTTTATGCAGTCAGGTCATAGCAGGCCCTCATTTGAGAAGTAACTAGAAGAGTACAGCATGCCAGAAGACAGGTAGAGATGGGGAGAAGAAATAAAACAGATGATGTTATGAGATCTGCAGAATCTACTTCAAGCATAATTTTTAAAAATTAGTTTTTAAAATCTAGTGTGTAAATTTAAAGGCCATTACAAACTTTGGGAAAGACTAATATGGGCATTTCTGTATGTTAAGACAATCACAGAAAGGAAGAAATAGCGTATATTGCACATGACGAAGCAATATGATTAAGTAGTTTCTCTTTGGGAAATCAAGTGTTGTAACAGAGGGGTTTTTTCATAATGTTAATTAGTAGAACCTGCAAAAAATAGTATCTTGCATGAAAATACTTACATTTTGAAATATTCGGGTAGAGGAGTGCTCACACATTCCACAGATAGAAAGCTGCTTGGGAGGAAACAAGTCCTTGAGGAAAAAAAGAGAAAGTTGAACAACAGATGGATATATTTATAGGTTTAAATTCTACTGTTGATATTTAATACTCATTTTAAATACTTATACTGAAACCATGGATCCACTGAATAAACTGTAGTGCAGAATATGTAGACTTGAAATACCATCCAGAGCCCTCTGAAATCCCTGTAAACTGGAAAATTCTCTACTTCCAGCCTTTAGTGTTTGGCTGAAGAGGGTTTCTGACCTGTTTCTCTCTGGGATGTTAGTGCATACCTTGTGGTGTCAGGATGACACGTTCGTTAGGAGCTAAGTCCCTGAATCTAGGCCTGCATGTCTTCCTCACCCATTCCTTCAAAAGGACTGGGACTGCTGTTTACTTTCCCATTCAGGGCCTTTTTTTTGCAAGGTGACTTTTTGATAGGAATCTCGTGCTTCTTGAGGAATACCCTCCTCTGCATGATGGTCTGGTGGTTCGTTAGTCTTTGAAGCAATATGAAATTCTGGTTACTTCTATTCTTTGTCTGATGGTTCAAAGCCCCATCTGTCACCTCTTCAGCCATCTGGTTATACAGTCGCTTTTGAAAGCTCTCCGTGATTTACAAGGATGAAAGGAGAGCCAAAGCAAGGCAAGCATGTCTTTGGTGTGGTTAGACTCATTTATTTGGGGGACAATTGAGTCCTGGCTTCTGCTTCTTTCTCTCAAAACCTATTAATATTTTTAATGCAAACAGGTGAAATGGCTCCACTTCCCACTAGAAAGTAAGGGTTTAGAGGAGACCCTTGGTTTTAAGGGTCCCATCACTAAATACTTAAAGCTTGCATACTTTCTATATGGAGTTTAGTTCCTTAAATCCTTGACTTTCATTAGGTGGGCGGGAAGATATCTAAATCCTAAGATGCAGTTCCTAGTTCTTTGAACTTTTTCAGTGCAGTTAATCTTGTCACACAAGTATCTTGAGTGGCACTGACAGGGCATCTGAAGAGCACCTACTTGTAACTTGTTAGATATCCTATGGAAGATTAATAGAAGGACAAGAAATGTTGACAAAATATTTAGTGTGCATTTGCTAATGTTGTTTGCTTTTGGGTCTCATACAAATTCATATCACTTTTGCAGAAATGAAGAGAAAGCTTTCCTTGGGCCAGTATGAAATTCCACTAGTGTGGTGCAACATTTCGAAAATGTGTTTTCCTCTAGTCAGGTAAAGACAGCTGACTGTGTAGCATAATGGAAGGGCAGGAGTGACAGGGAAGATCTATACAAATTGATTACATTTGGGATGGAGAATTAATATGCTTCATTTACACTGTGTTTAAATGGAGAGTAAGACCAATTTGTCATTTAGATTACTTTGTGATTTAAAAGTGCAAAGAATGGAAATGAGATTTAAAAAAAAAAAAAAAAGCCTGTAAAATGAGAGCAAGAGAAACATGGCACACTGTAACCTATTGCAGGCTGAACATATTCAGTGAATTTAACTTTTTTTTGCAATTGATAAATTATGCATGAGCAGAGTTTGATGTTTTTGTGGATTCTGTTTATGAATGACAATTACTTGCTGGGAGTTTTTAATAAAGATGTTTGCTTTCATTTTAGGTTCCAGCTATTTAAGAGCACTGTAAGCAGTTTATGAATTGGCAAGAGAGAAAATGACCTTTTTGGACAGGAGAATAGTTTTCCTAAGAAAAAATCAGACAGTAGCAACAGCAATTTTGGGCATCCTTTTGCAATCCTATGGAATTGGTTCCTTTTGGTCCAATTAAGATAACCTAGGAGCTCATGGTATTTCATGCTAGAAGCTAATAATCCTCACAGCCAAAAATCAAATCCAGGGATTCACTTGCTCCAACATTTTCCAGCTCTGCTGTTTCTTTCTGATTCAGCTCCCTTTAGCTACAGTGACATATAGTGATGAGATGTACCCACTGAACAGGGTAAGCATTTTTCTCTGCATAATCATTATGAGTCCATGTGTCCTTTCCAGTGAAAGGCAACATTTAACTGCCTTTTCAATAATTTCTCGCTAAAAATATTTCTGGAATAGGCATTACCTTACTTGAGCATATTTATATGGAGAAAATATTTCCTTCTTTTATTAGGGAGATCTGTTAAAATTTCAAAAGCCTTTCTCTTCTACTGGTGTACTTCCATCCTCAGGAAAATGACAGTAAGGGTATTGGCCATCTGCATCTGCATTAGTTTAGTGCCTAGAAATTGCATCACAGTTGGTGTAAACATGCCACAGTCACAAGGCTGTAGCTCCTCCTTATTTTGAGTAAAGGGGCCTCCATTAGTGACAGTTCAGATTAAGAGCCGCTTTTGAAGCACGTATGATCATCATTACTTTTACCGTGGTGTAGACCATGCTGAGGATTGGTCTCAGGCTTCACCAACTGTGTTCCCTTCAGGTGAAAGTAAACTGCAAGGTGTATTCCTAGTCCAACCTAAACTTAGTATCATATCAAAGCAACCTCCACGAAGATGTGTCTGGGGCAGTTACACCAAGTTTTAGCAGTAGCTCATTTTTTTCAATACATTTCCTAGATTTGCTACATTTTCACTGCAGTGCTTGTTAGCATGGACGTAGCTGTACATTACCCAGGAATATTAAAGAACAATGCAGTTTTTACATGATTACATCATTTATAGCCCTTAAGCATTATTGTACATCATTATCAGTATGCCCAGGCCTCCATCTGCACTTCTATTTTTTAAAGTCACAGAGGCATTCCCCTAGGTTGTACATTTGTTTATGAGGCTGAAATTTGACTTCGTGTATTTTTACAGAAGTCTGTAAAAGCTATCTGTGCTACATTACCGTACCTAAGCCCTTTGCCTATATGTAATGGCCAAAAATCCTTGAAAATTTTGTCAGGTATTCAGATGCAGTGCCAATTGCAAATATAGGATCCACAGAAAGAGTTCTGGTGATGCAGAATTCCTGCAAACACTTTTTCACCAGCGCTGCTTGACAAGGTTACTAATGTGGCTTGAAGCGGAACCAGGGACATGCTGATTGATTCTTATCTTTAATCACTTTCTTTTGACAGTAGTCATCTATGGAATGATACAGATACTGTCATAGAAGAACACTTGCCAGCTGGGTCGGAGTAGAGCACTAAGTCCTGCAGAATAAGTGTGTTTTCTACTTCACTACAGAGATCAGTCTGTTTTCTTAGTTCCTGAAGAGTCAGGTGGACTAGTGAAAGGCAGGTTACAAAGGCAGGTTAGGGAAACTGCTATTTTTCCAATAGAGTTAGAGATTAGCAGCTATTCCCTTTAATGAGAGTAAAACTTTAACTGCATGTGAAAAAAAAGCTACAGATCTGTCAGAATCTACCTGTATGTCTTGGAATAAGCAGCTTAGATGATAATCATCTAGACTTCAATTTTGGTTGCTGTGATTTTGCCAGAATAAATCACTGTTAGGAAAACCTGAAACCTGAACTCCTTGTTTCATGCTGATTTTATTTAAGCTTTTAAACTGAGATTATGTAAGAAATGTTTATATGAAAAAAAACCCCAACTTAATTTGATGAGAAGGGAAGGACAGTCATCCAGGATAGCTCTTGTTGTTTTTCAGCATCATTTGAATGTGCTTTAAATTCATTACATTTTGAACAAAAAGAATTACTGAAAAATTATTCTAAAATGTTCACAGTAACCTTCTTGAATTTTCTATTTTTACATACATTGTTCTCTAAAAATTTTCTAAATTGAAGTATTTGAAATACTCTGTTTCTTTTTGAGGTGTTGGTTTGGTTTGGGGGGGTTGTTGTTTTGTAAGGAACATACAAGAGCTCTGCAACAGTTTTTATATGAATTAGACAAAATGTGTTTTCAGTTTTAACATTTTTTATTTTTTTTCCCTGAAAAGTATTTTTCTTAATTTGTTGCAATGTATGTGAACTTGCTGTTTAAGAACATCTTTTAAAGAATTTTTGTGGATTTTTTGTC
>JAWWES010000133.1:33353267-33364397 GCA_035583135.1 Lophotriccus pileatus | reverse complement strand
ATATATTTTTTCTTTATTGTAGAGAGTGGTTTATGTTTTTTCCATTCAACTATTTTCTAATGTATGCAAGCAAATTTTACTCTCAGGATAAGTTCAGCCCTGTAAATAGTCAATCTGATGCATGAAAGTTTCAAACAGTTGTGAACATTTGACAACTGGAAACCAGAATGGCAGTTCTCTGCCTCCTACTTGGTTTAGATATGGTACAGGTCAGTCTGTGCTTTGTATCCCTACCTCCATTCTGTTTACACAACAGATTTCACAAAACCGTTATTTACAATTTATTTTCTATAATTTGTGATATTTATGATGTACATTATAGATGAATAGAGCAAAGGGCAAAGATGCACAAAATTGTCATTTGGTACTAATGGCTGAGGAAGATAGTGCAAGTTATCTGGTCCAAGTCTTTAAGAGATGTTTAAACATTTAGCCAAGAATGTGTTACCGTAACTGTCAGAAACCTATATATCTTTAGATTGTCATTCTGAGTTTAGGTAGCACAAATTTCTTTTAAACTAATTTATTCTGCTTAAACAAATAATGAAGAGCTAAACTGCACCAAAGAGACCAAAGAACATTCAAGCTAATGAAAGCCATCCCTTTGGTCATTTTCTCTGGACTTTAATTCCTATTGAAGTTTGTTTTAATTCTAGTTACATATTTCATGGTTATAAAGCTGGAAGAGGCCATTAGATTATTTAATCTGAGCTTCTGGATAACATAAGTTCTTAGTGTCACCCTGTTATTTATACATTTGGCTTTTAACTTCTGTCCAAGGAAAGCACAAATGGAATGTATAATACATATAGTGTTTTTCTGTGGAAGTATTTGGGCTAAAGATTACTTCTATTAATTTCAAATGTGCAGTGTCACTTCATTGAAAATCCCAGTGGAGTTCTAGGCTCGTATTTTTAGCTCTGAAATTAGTTTTAAACAATCTTGGCAGTAGTAGAAATAAAGGCTTTTGGGTACATAGCTTAGTTGTCTAATTTCTAAATAGTTTAAATGCTAAGGCTGTAAAATAAATTATGTATAGCTTGAATTTAAATGAACAACGAATACTGGTTTTCCTTTGGGGAATAGCTTTAATTTAAAAAGAAAATAATGTTTTCTATTTAACTCTCAGCTGGGAATGCATTTGTTAGAAAAATAACTATTCGATGTTTTGAAAATTTAGTTCTGCTTAGGCTAGAGGCTCAATAAGAAATCTCCATATAGGCAGTTTCCATTTAAGAACTAAGCTACTGATGCACCTAGCTTGGCTGGATTAGTAAAGACAAGAATGTAATTGAGTTCTTGTAAAATGTGTCTCAAAAAATGAGCATGTGTAAGAAGGAAATTGTGGGTATTTTTCTTCTCCCCTCCATTGCCATGGGGTATGAAATCCTCTACAAGCACCACTGCAGACACTGAAACCTGGCTTTAGTGGACCATGTTTCCAGAGTTTCACTTATTTGTTGGATTTTTTTGTTCTCTTTATATATCCAGCAAAACAGCTTTGTTCTGCTTTCATGTTATCATACTCATTTTCTCATGGCTCTGGGCTACACCATGGAAGAATAATGAAGCTCCCAGTGTAGATCCATAGATCTTTCATGTAGACGTTGGAATTTCCTCCCCCCTGCTTGTAGACTTGGCAGCCTCAGAGCTGCCAAGTCTACATCAGTAACCAGTCTTTCCAGGAGGTCTTTGCCAGGTTGCATCCTGACATACACCCAGAGCTCCTGTGCTAGGAAGAAGGTCACTTGTCTTCTCTAACCTGACCAGTAGAAGACAGTCTCATCGCAGGGCTCTCCTACCCCTTTTCTTACCCTAGGAGTGGTGCAGTCACAGTTTTCTGTGTAAAAGGGTGAGTTATTCCTCAGACGTGTTCAGACACTTCTGTATGTGTCTTGTCTGAGGGAACTATTCCTACATGCCTGAGGTCTGAGCTTCATTTGTGTGATACCAGGATCTGTGCTGTTACTGCTACTTCTCTACTTTGAAAGAACTCGGACTTCAGCTTTTTTATTTTTTCTCTTGCATGCTAGTTTGACTCTTCAGTCACTCATTAGGGCTTGGGTGCTTTGGGTGTGTTTTTCTGGGTTGGAAATGGGAGGGAGTTACTCTTAGTTGAAGTGAACCTCCTTAACTTCAGGTGTTCGATTAAGCCTTCTGCTCACCGTAGAGCTTTCTCTGCCTTCACAGAGATGCTTACCAATAAAGCTGTCATTGGTTTCAATGGGTGAATATTTTCCTGATATGATCAGGAGACTGGAAAGAGAATAAAGTCAGCAGGACATTTTGACATGTGTAACAGAAGAAACCCATCAGATTATGATGTTAGAACACTGATCACTTTATGCAACATGAAAACCATAATGCGAAAAGCTCTGTATCCCATCATAAGGTAAAACTGTTCTGGGACCAACCTCTATCTTAGGGTCTGCTTACAGCTGTAGTTTTTGTTTTCCCAGATAGTACAGCTGTCTGCTTCAAAGGGACAGAAGAATGAAAAAACCAACTGTGACTTTTTAATACCTGCCTCCTAAAAAGTGTGTGCATGTGTGTATATGCTGTGCCATATGCATGACTCCAGAGTAGTTAAAACTGCTCTCTGATTCTTTTAACTGTGTAACTCCAAAGAGGTCTCCTAGGAACTTTTTGTACTTCTCATGCCGGATATTTTCAGCTTGGATTACATTTGTCTACCTTTGAGGATTTGATAGGCATTGCTTACAGACCAAGAACTATTCTGCTCTTAGAAAGAGCTCTGGTATTTATCTTAAAGGTTTTGCCATGCATAAAAGGGAAAACCAGTGTTATTTCTATTGATTCACTTTCAGACCACATAGCAAATTCAAAGAGAAATAACTAAGTGAAGAGAGATTACGAAATGGCAGAAAGGAACAAGGAATATGTTCCTGGGCCTCAATCTGAAAGGTCATACACCTCGCATCTTTTGAATGTCAAGTCTGCAGATGAGAAAGCAGTGTAAATAAACCAGTGCCTTTGCACTGCTGGTTGGCAAGTTCCCTCACTCACTCTTGCTGTCCTTCCTGTCAGGATCTGTCACTGTGAGGGAGATGATGAAAGTCCCCTCATCACGCCATGTCGCTGCACAGGGACCCTGCGCTTTGTTCATCAGGCCTGCCTGCACCAGTGGATTAAGAGCTCGGACACGCGCTGCTGTGAACTCTGCAAGTATGACTTCATAATGGAGACCAAGCTCAAACCTCTTCGGAAGGTATGGGGCTTTTGAATTTAATTATTCTCAAGTGTCAGATGTCCAGAATGACCGTGTAAAGTTATCAGCACAATTAAAGAAACATCTGCCTGTCAAAAATGGCTTTGTTTTTGCTGTTGTTAGTAAGTCCCATGACTTTAGTCTTACATTTCAGTTAGTTAATTTGCAGCAGCAGAGGGTTTGACTAAAGACTCTCTTTCCACACATACAATGTAAATGCACAAATAATAGTTTTTTTGGTTTAGAATTCTTATCTTCAGCTTTTTGGTATTGGTTCATCAGGTTTATTTTTAAGCCCAAAAGAAATCTTATCATGTTTTGCTCCTGCATAACAAGGGTGACTTCACCCAGTAATTTTTACATTGAGCCCATAACTTCTGATTGAGAGTGATGCTTATACCAATGTGGAGACAGCAATTACAAAGTAACACAGTCAATTCAGCTGCATGTGTTGTAACTGTTACATTCATGGGCAAATTAATCACTTGTACGTTAAAATTAGTTAATGGAATCTAAAATACAGAGTGATCTTGTATCCTGAATGTCAAATGTATGTTATCTGCACTCATCTGTTTTCTAGGATAAATCAACATAATGTTACACAGACTGTCAGTACAGGGAAAGTAAAGAGTTTGTTAAACTGTTTTCTTTGGAATGGATCATTTACCTTCTAATTTTTATTTTAAAATGCTCTTATCCTGGAGTTTTGTTGAATCTTTGACGTTTGAGTGAATCTAGAACTGGGCAAGTTTTGATTTAAAATAAATTTCAGTATGAGAGTCCTTGAAAAACATGTAGAAACTATTACTTATGACTAGCATATGCATACACAGTAGTGTTTCTATGGCAAAAGGCATTTTGGTTTTGTCAGCCTTGCATGGGTAGCAGCAATTCAGAGAAATGAGAGCAAACGGAATTCCTTTTCTACTAAGTCCCTGATGATAAACCACTTCTGAAGTGGTTTATCATTTGAATCAATTGAAGTTGATTTGAAAAACAAAGCTTGTGATAGGAAAAGAAACAGTTCTCAAATGCCCGGTAGATCTGACTTGTAGGCTGGAAATCCAAACAGATGTAAATAGACAAAAAGATGGCTAAAAACTTAATTATATTGACTTAGGTTTTAGTAATGGCAGATAAATTTTAACTAATGTGACAGAAAGGAGATAATTGTTTAAAAACCCCTGCCTGTTGCATATCTTCGGGGGATTCTTTCTGTATATATGTTTGTATTTTCAACCTAAATTGCTTAAACCTTTCATCTAACAAGTACTCTCACAGCAGCTACTTTCCTCAAGAGAATACACAGATAGCAGTATTTTTAACAAAAGCTTTTTCCTGGTTATGTTAGATAATAATACACCATCTCTTAAAATGATGAACAAAATTTATAGCTACCAAGGAGAAAAGGAATGGAAAATGTGCATAATTTGATATCAGAAGTAGGCACTTTTAGTTCTGTCTGTTGTCATTACACCTCCCCCTGTTTTTTTAATTGAAAGAAACTAATGGAATACTGAGATACTTAGAGTAGTAATGTAATTCCTGCAAGTCTGTAATTTCTTAGTTGAATGATTGCCACCTTATGCAGCTTATCACTGGTTCTCAGGTATGTTTTAGATTTCTGACACAGGGAAGATTAGGATATTTTTGTTTCTGCTCAAAGCAGTGCTCAAATGTAGTTATCTGTCTGGCAGTATTATGCTGGCAACATTCCTCTCTTCAAATACAGTGTTAACAAATATTTGTCTTGTGTAGTATGGACCCAGCATCTAATTATAGCCCCTTCCTTATAAGTCACACCCATTTCAGAAACCAAAACCAAGATTCCCAAAGATTTTGAAGTTAAAATTACTTATTCTTTGGCATTTATAGCCTTCAACTGTGACATCCTTTGTGTTACATTAAACTAAACATATCATCCCTACTAAGTGTGTGCATTGTTATCACCATCGTTCAAAGATTTGGGAAACACTAAAGAGTTTATGAGAAGCTGTTTTGTAAACCAAGCATTTTGACAGCTGTAGCAAAGACAAGGCAAGGGAGGAAAGAATGATCATGACGCACTGTTAACTTTTCACTCAAGCACCTTTTATAAAAATCACTGAAAGGGCTTTTTTTGGTCAAAACCTATATATTTTGCAAAAGTGGAAAGTTCCAATGAAACACTGTCAAATTTCTTGGAAGGGTTTACAAAGCCCAGAACCTCCACTGTGCAGCATTCCCTGGTAGTCTGTGTTTTCAGAAGATTGGTACAAAGTGTGGTTACCAGAGACCAAAGTTCTATGGGACAGGCAGCCCTTAACGCTGAAGCTCTCCACAATCCTGTCTCCTTGATGCAGGATCTGAAAAGCAGTACATACTCTAGGATTTCCAGACCTTGAAAGCTTTGGGTTTTGCAAAGGCTTGACTCTGTACTAGACCTCGAGAGCCTTCAGTCTCCTGCACTAACTCTGGCCTGGCAGCAGCAAAATTTCCTAAATATCTGGTATTCTTTGGTCATAATGGCAGCGACATGATGAGCAGTTATATGTGAAAACAATTCAATTCTTGTCAACTTTGTTGTATGCCAAGTGGAAATGGTCAAGTTTACCAAAAATTTATTAATTTTGCTACTAAGCTTTGAGGAATTCTGAAAACAGGTTTCATTTCAATGCTTTCTAAACAAAAGACCACAGATTTTGTTTCAAGAGAAGAGTACCTATTCAATTCCATAAGAAACGAATTTATTAAAAAAATTAGAAGGAAATTATTTCCCCTAAAGTGAAAGTTTCTGACCAGCTCCAGATGATGGCATTTCCATGGCCATTAGACCTGAAGTGACATCCTACAAGTGGAAGGGTCTTATCTCTCAACCAGTTCTGATCTTTTTATTTTTAATCTCTCATCACTCATGATATGAAATTCTAAAGTTTGGTTCTTGACTGTGCATGGTTTCACTATGATGAATTTTATCATAATACCTTTCTAATATTCCTACTTCTGATCTCCTGAAGCAAAAAAATTACAGACCACCAAACTTAATTACAAGTATCTATAATTTTGCTTTCTGCAGTATCACAAAAACGTGATTTAAATATAAAACAAACTATTTGATTCAGTAGTGAATGACCATCTTTATTTATGTCTCAGCCTTTCATGTACCCTCAACATTTTAATAACAATTTTTCTGTCAAAGTCTAAGGTTTTATAGCAAAATCATGTTGGAATATCATGTCATACAACTGGTAGCACCCATAAGTGACAATGTGGAGCATACTAAGTTAATGCAAATTAAGGTAATCACTATTCAATCAGTAGATTTGTGCCAGTGTGCAACAGGTATTTAATTAGAGAATCCTTGAAAGCACCAGACATCAAATAAAACTTAGTTTAATCATTTTAGTGAGTCTTTGCATTAAAGTAATCCTATTAAGCATTGATCAACAGGCATTGCAAGCGTTTCATACATGTGAGTAGGCCTAATGACTCAGCTCAATATAAATTTAGAGATTAAATATTAAGCATTGCTTCACGTGTCTGGTTTATTTCTTGTGGTCTTTGTTACATCTGTCTGTGGTTATTAATAATACAGTTGCATTTGTAGCATTACCTCTCAGCATTTGCAATCCATAATGCAGAATTTATAAAGTGACTTTATTGTGGACAGAATTAGTGGCAAGAAGCTTGTGTGAGTTCCTTATTGAACTGTCTCAGGTAATAGCTTCGCCCGGAGAAAACCACTTCTTTAAAAGGATGCAATCCTGGTAAATTAGCACCTACATTTCATATCTCTTGAATTTGGTTTGAAGCGTAGTAGAAGTAGGAGTTGAGTGGAAATACTGGGAGTATGAAATGGATTAAAGCATCAAAAGGAGCTTAAAATGCAGAAATGCCTTCAAATGGAGATTTTTCAACAGTGTCTCACTATACTTCAAAACGCTCTTCATACTTAAATTTTGCTATCTGTTGATACCAAAACGTGTCTGGTATCTGATGAGATGTTTTGCTTTGATGCGTTATCCCAACAGATTACTCTGTGGTGTTGGAGATGAGTATTTTCTCTCGCAATTTTAGTTTTGAAATGATTTACAAATAATGTCTTATTTATGTGAGGTGTAAGCAATACTGCACATTGTCACCATGTGGTTGCTCTTGGTCACTAAGGAAGACATTTTTTTTGTTTAGGGAAGCATCATGTACCAGTTGTGGTTAATTTCCTTTCTGATAAAAGGGGCATGTGAATTCATTCTTTTTAAAAATAGAGGCTTGGGAATATTCTTTTAGAATAGAGTGATATGTTTCTGTTTAATTAGACAGAAGCAAACCCAAATGCTGATAATGAAATGAACTTGATCTTATTTATTTTGAATGTGTACATATATCTTTTAAGTGTTTACTCCTCTTGTATTCTGTATTTGCCTATATACTGAAAATGTGATACAAGGTCCCTCTCTTGAGTTTTACACCCTTGAACTCTGTGGAACTTCTTGTGTATCAGCTATGTCATTAGAGAAGGACAGAATGCTTTCAGTCTGCTTGATATAATTTATTTTATAAATAAACAAAAGTGATAAAATAAGCAGGCCAGCTTTAACTCTCATACAAGATTCAAAGATTTAAGTCCCACTTGGAGGTACATGTTTCACGACTGCCCAGAACAGGGTATTGAGGTCCTAGAGAGAAGCTAGGGAACAGGTTAGCACAAATTTCCATACAAAGTAAAAGTCAATTCAAGCATATCAGTGCCCCTTTGTGGTCAGATTAGTGATTAAATCAGCTTGGGAAAGATTTCAGCTGTTTGATATAATGCTGATTTAACTACTAGATCAAAAGCAAATATTTAATAGTTTAAAGATACTCTGTTTGCTACGAAATCATTGGATCAGCAGGAGCTACATAACCAATTCAAAGGTAGGGTTTGAGCCAACAGACAACTTGTAGGTAATGCCCAGCTGTAAGGCAGAGATTCAGCAATTCTGCAGGCTCCTTAAAAAAACTGTGAACTGTCTATGGAAGCAAAGGAAGAAAATCAGAATGTTGCTTTGATCTATGATAGACAAAAGGAAAGTCTAAAGTGAATCTCAAAGTCCCATTTCACTCCCAGACTTCAGGTATCACTACAGATATATCACTTCTGCTCCTCCCTATTGGAGTTATCTCTTCACAAGGTGCCTTGTTTTACAAAACAGTCGTCACCCGCATTACTCTAAAGTCAGTTATTAGCTCTCTTACCTAATGTGTGAGATAGACAGAATCAGCTCTCTTCTCTGTGAAACACAGTCCTATAGAAAGAGTAAATATTGAAAAATATGACTGGATGAATTAATTCATAATGAGATGCTTTGTGGATAAATCTTTTTATAAAATCTGGTAGCATGTTTGAAAAATTCATGACAGCAAAATATGTTAGGGGTGTTGTTTTATTTTTGGTTCAATGGTAGCTTGGTAATTAGTATTTACATTCCTTATTTAAGAGTATGGTGATCACTGCCAGAAGTTATATAGCCTGCAGAGAAATGCTGCTATGAAATCAAAAGTGGTCATTATTAGAAACTACTTCTCCTGACAGAGTAGGCTCTACAAGCCAGAGACGACCTGCAGAGTCTCTCAGGAAAAACAAAACAAAACCAAACACAAACAAATAAACCAACCCCAAACTCTGAGCAGTCATTACCATATTGCTTGCTGTTTGATTCTTATTGCCCTGTGCTGTGAAGTATGAACCATCTGCCTTTCTCATCTGTTTTCTAATAAGGCTTATAGCAAATATTGCATAGGTCTGGTATCATTGACTTGTTGTGGGATTAGTTCCCTTTCAACCCAATTTGGTCAATACTTTGCACACCTTAATACAGAAGAAGATCACACATTTCCTTTTGATTTCTGGTGCAGCTACACCTGCTCTAGTGTTATCTTTCTTCCAGTAAACTGTCTCAAAACATCAGTAGCCTCAAATAATTTCTTGCAATGTGTAGGGTCAGACAATTCACCAGTATGCACAAAGGCACAAAGCTATTACTTTCTCATCAGCTGTCATGTCATTATAGAGAATAACTTTGGGCTCAAGGGAGAATGTGTATATTACATGTTTTAAAGTAAAAATAATGTTATAGCATTTATGTCCAATTGTGATGCCTTGGGGATGCAAGGGACTACTTTGTTCAGACAATTGCATTCTTAATTTTTGAGAGTATTAGAACAATACTGCTAATTTATCTAATTTATCTGTATATAGAGAGCATGCTGTAGCTCACAGAATAATTTTGCCTTGCTTTTTGTGCCACAACAAGAATACTAGTGCTTAGCTTTCTCATAGGGATAGAATTTGTGCTAGCTTGTCATCTCCATATGTCTTTCCTTCCATTCAAATTACAGCTTTAGTCACACAACTGTTCCAGTTCCCATGAACTTCTGAGAAGAAATTCTTGTGCCTCTTACCTTGAAACCATCATAACATAACCTCAGGCTTGCTAAAAGCCTTCTTACCATGATACTTTGCTGGGACACCCCCAGTGCAGCAAATGCCTCCTGGAGGTGGAATGAGATGTTTTTACTGTCATTGTTTTGAACTTGCATTCTTTTAGGAAGCAAATGAAAAATCTTGTACCAGAAAATTAAATGAAAACTATGTCCTCTTCTAATTAGTTGCTAGTACCCAAATTGGCTACTTCTCCTCATAGCGTTTATGAAAGCAAAGGGAATTCAGGAGATTGTTTAGGTCTGGGTATTAGTAGTGTTATCCACTATTGCACAGAGCCATGAACATGAGCTCTGGGAGGTACAAATCTTCTGTGCTTTCTCAGGCTGAAGTAAACAGTTTGATCTGAGCTGTTTTGCAGATACAACTTTTATCAAAAGATTTAATTTCCGTTTTAGTCAGAGTTCTATCCCATCCTGAAGTTCATTAGCCTCTCATTTTTTAAGAACTAGGGGTCTCTTTTTCATTTTTTATTTCAGCCCTTTCAGTGTTTGGTTCTACAGCTTGACCTCATCAATAATTATAACCAAGGAGGGACTGGGTAGCTGACGCATTGAAATTAAGAGAATCGCTTGATACTAGCTTTGCAACTAAAGAAAATGTGAATAGATTGGTACCCTGGCACATAATGTATAGCTAGTAATATGAAATTTAAAGAGCATAATCAACTCAAGCATTGACCTAAACCAATCATTTTTATTCATGGAGTTTTGAGCAAATGCAGTTCTTACTGTTTAATTTTGAAGTTAGTAATTTTACCAGCTCTAATGGGAGTGGGCTGCTATTCATGATCTGATTAATGTATATCATTATGTGTCAAGTAACTAACACATACAATTTTACAGTTGCTATTTGCCTGAAATTTATTTTGCCTGGGACCTATTGATGTGAGAATGATATGCTCACAATCTGATTCTTGCTTGTTGGTGGAATGAATGCATGCTAAAAATGGCTTCTCTTGAACACAGTGATGTTCTCTTGAACACAGAAATTCCAGTAATTGATCAAAATTATGTACAAATGGGATAATTATGAGTTTATTCAGTATATTTTAATTTTTTTTGTTAATTTAATTTTATTCCTGTATCATTTCATTAAAATTACTTGGGGAAAAAAAAAAAAAAGACATTTTTTCCCCAGGAATTATTCAGATCTTTATTCATCTGCTCCAACTTGTATGTGTCAAGATTGGAACATATGGTATTAGTTGGAGGGTTTTCAGAATTAATAGCTTCCCTCACTCTTTACTAGAGCACTGTAGTTTTGGCTAATCACCGTAGCTTTCCTCAGCACAAATTTCCTCTATTTTATTTTTATTCAGTTGCATCAAAAGAATCTCTCTTGTGGGAAAGTTAAAAGACAGGGAAGGTAACTGTAGCTGTTCAGCTATGGGAAGTCAATATTCTTGCTAAAGCCACATTTATAGATAATTAAGAGCATC
>JAWWES010000133.1:33333786-33353167 GCA_035583135.1 Lophotriccus pileatus | reverse complement strand
GAAGGTAACTGTAGCTGTTCAGCTATGGGAAGTCAATATTCTTGCTAAAGCCACATTTATAGATAATTAAGAGCATCAGCTCCCTTTTTTAATCTTTGTTGCATGCAACTCAGACATGTATATACTGTATATATAGCTGCAAAATAAGATATGTCTAAGTATGTTTAAACAACAATGTATTTAAAAATAACAGGGTTTTGGTATACAAACACATTTAAACCAAGCCACATCTTTGTAATTGCAGACAGATTCTCAGCACCCTAGACAATTTGTCATTGAGGAAATTGAGCAGTGTGATGAATACTGGAGAGGAGGCGATTGAACAAAACTGTGATCGTATATTATGACTGTTTTAGGTGCCTAAAACAACAGATCTTCAGAGAAATTTCACTTCAGTTGGACAGGACTGAAGGACTAAAGGAAATGGAGAGGTTTACAATACTATGTAATGGAATCTTGGGCTCTATCATGTTGCTATATCCACCCTGCACTCTTAATTTTTCTCCTTTTCCTATTTCTACCATTCTATCCCAGCCGTCATGATACATCCATCACACTATTTCAGAACAAAATACACTCAGATGTGCAAAGGGAACCCATCTTACTTAGTTTTCAAAGACAGAGTCGGGCACAGACATGTTGGGGGATGGTTTTTTATAGCAACTGTAGTGGAGGAAGAACTTGTGATTGCTTTGACCCTGGCACAATCCATCTCAAATCCACCACTGAGCATGTGTCATGGCTGCTTTTGTATTGTCCGCTGAATACATGCTGCAAAATGCAGCACCTCTCCCTGCTTTGGTTGGAAAGTGAAATCTCAGCATAACTGCCCTTGCAGCAAAGTTATGGTCTGTGCTCATGTGGTACGGCTGTTAGATTGATTGATTCTTCTTTTCATCGTTTTCTTTGTGTACATGTGTGTGTGTGTAAGTTGTTGTTTGAGAACTGGTCTGAGATTTAAAGGCATATGCTAATTAGTGACTGGAGGAAATGTCATGCCTTCAATTAGATGTGTTGCTCTTTCAGAAATACAGAGTAGATAGAGGCGGGTGTCAACTAGCTGCAAAGAGAATAAAAGTGACAAATTAGATCCTTTTGATAGAAAGATGGTAGAAATACTGTAGGAGAGCTGACAACAGTAAGATCTGTTTCTTTCCTTGACTAACTGTGATAAAAGTTAGTGGAGACGTCGTTTCTGCCCTGTTTTTCCTTCTTTATGGGTTGCCCACACGTCGCTTGTTTTTTGAGTTTTGAATAATAAATGCCTGAAGTAAGTCTTCCTAGAGCTCTAGATGTGTGCCTCTTTTCTTAGTACCAGACATTCCCCATAGTTTTGCATTCCGGTGATAGTTCAGTCCTGATCAGTGGTTTAATGTATTACTTGCAGTTAATCTCTCAAGATTATCTTTTTAGACAAGGTAGCTGAAGCTTACTGCGCTAGAAGATAATGATCTTTTCCTTAAATATCTCACAAGGCAAGTGAAGAAAAAGCAATTTAAAAAGAGAAGTTCATGTTAGTACTGAAGACTCTACTGAACAAAAAATTGGTTAATGTTTTTTCAGAGTACTTCTGCATTCTATATACTGATGTAAAACAATTTCTAGCTGATGGGAGCTAGAAAGAGATGCCCAATATGGAGACATTATGCTGTAACTGTTTGCCATTGGGGTTTCTTCCATGTCTCTCTGAAGCATCTGGTGTTGGCCTCTGTCCAAGACAGAGCTTTGGATGAGAAGGACATAAGGTTTGGCTATTCCTATATTTCCAAAGCATAGCATTTTTTTGTTGGTTACTCTGTGTTGGGATGATTAGGATGCAGGTATTGGAGTTCTTTGAGTTGGCAAATGACAAGTGTTCTCAATATTACTTCATATTGCAAAAACAGCTACTTCATTTTAGAAATTAAATTCTTAAATTACTAAATTTTTATACTTTTTAATTTCTCAACTCTTACACTTTTAAGTGTTTGCTAATTGATGTCATGCACAGCTAAAACCTGTATGTTTGTGAAAAGTTCATACTGATTATATCACTTAAGTCCAGTGGTTTTAACTGTCACTTAAGAAAAAATAGTGTGCAGTCTTGATTTTGATAAAACTGAATAATTAGTTCTTTGCAGATGCAGATAAATATCTTAAGATGTTTATCAAAGTGAGATTTTTCATCATCTATTTCTTTTATTACTCTAGATATGCATATTGCACATAAAAGTGAGTTAAATTATGTGACTTTAGAAATGCACCCATTTCTGGTTCAGTTTTAAATTTTTAATAGGTATTTTAAGTACATCACAGACATTCATTTGAATTCCAGCCAGCTTTATTTAGTGTCTCCTAGGGACAGAAATAGTTTTTAGGTAAACTTCGGACAGGTTTGCCAGAGAATGATTTGTACTAGCTCATCCAGTGAGCTACCCAGATCAAAGTAAGGTTGTGCAGAGCTAGGGCCATATGATGCACCATGTGACATGGGATTTTTAATATTTATTTTATTTCCTTGTTCAGTGATAAACGTAGCAGAGGTCTAATTATGGCCTTCTACTCTTGATCCTTACAAGAGTTTCATCTCTGGGATGTATCTTTTGACAAAAGGCAATGACAAATATGTTTTCTCTATTTTCTGTAAACCTTCTCGGTTACTACTCTCTGAAAGTGCTCCTGGATGTGTTTGGGGAAAAGAACGCAGCATAGGTGTTTTCATAGCCCAAACCCTTCTCTTGTCAACCATGAGACCTGGCACATTCTGTTGGACTGTCTGAGGGGCACTTCTCCTCTTGTAGCAGGATGTGGTAAGGCATGCCTTGACCTTCCTTAAAATGCGGTGCCTCAGGTACAGGCTATAACCACATGTTGTTTAGATGGCAGAGTGGCCCAGAATGCTTTTATTCCAATAACACAGTTTGAATTCTCATCTATTATGAGTACTTCAAATCCTCACAAGGCTGTTTTATTCTCCCAACATGTGCCAAGCCCTGTTGTCCTTTATTACTATTATTTCTTCCTCTTCCACCCACTGCACAAATTCCATTCCCACAAAGTACCATGGCAGCTGCTTTCCTCCAGCTGGTAGGCTGATAGCAGTGAACAGCTTACTGTGGAGCCTGAGCCCATTAGTACTGCAACAGGTGACCAGAAAACACCCTCCCTAAGATAAATAACTCTGAGCTATATGTTCAGACTATTAACATATTTTCACTGCTCAGTTCACTTCAGCATACACTGCTCCAATTCTTTTTCAAAAGTGCTGGCTAGATTCTTTGGGTCTGGTTTCAGATACAAAAGGTCTTTTTGTGCATGTTTTTAGTCTGTGTGCAGAGGAGCAGTTTCTACAACAGTCTCTGGTTAATAATTTTAGCTTTTATTTTGCAGGAGTGATTACTTCAAGATAAAGGTTGGCTCAAAGTATTTCTTTAGATTGTTGAAAGAATTGCGTGATTACTTTAGCTCTAGGTGAGAGCAGAAGGAAGTCCTTCCAGCTGTGGGTGCTGTTTACATTATATACATTGTCATTTTTTTTTTTTTGCTAAATGATGGATAAGGAGAAAAATGTCAGACCAGGAAAAATATTTAATATTAGCAATGTCATACCCATACCAGATTCCACTGTCAGACCTCCTTACATGCAATTTTTAAAAACAGGGTTCCAGAAAATACCCAGGAATTAAAAGTCCAACCATGCACAGCATGCTGCAAAGCAGCCCATTAACTTCACCCTCAGTATTTGGCATCCTCAGTGCTGAGCCCCTGCAGGAGAGAGAGAGACCTTCAGTTCTTGAGGTGTGAATCTGCAAACCTGCAGTCGTTCTGCAGCTGCTTCACGAAATCTTGTCTAGACACAGATCTGTGGCCAGTGTGACAGAGGAGAACCAGCAGCAGGAGGCAACACGTGGACACAAAGTGGTGTATGGGGGCAGGCAGGCAGTAAATCTACAATGTGGAAGGGGGGAAAAGAAGCCCAAGCAGCAGAGTTTGCAGAGTGGCATTGTGAGCTGTGGGAACAGCTTTTGTGTGAGCAGTGTGAAGCTTTTGTGTGAGCAGTGTGAAACTTTCAGTTCCGCATTGGGCCATCATGAAAACATTTTGCAGAAAGCTTAATGTATGGAAGAGAATTAAAACTGCAAGTTTGTTTTTGTTAACAGAGGCTGTATTGGAATCTAGGATATGAAGCAGCACACCCATACTCATAGGCAATGTTTTCAAAAGATACTAAAAGATAGCCGTATTTATTTGTTGCATATTGGTTAATCAAGCTTTTATTAGAAGAGACATGGAAGGAGACATGGAAGGAGGCTATTTTTTGTCCTTTAAAATAAATACCAGGGATTTTCTCAAACTACATTACAGGAAAGGGAAGTGGCTGGCTACATATGATTTAGAAGTTCCCTGTATGTAATTAATTTTTTTCTTTTCAAAAATTTTTTTTTTTATTTCCCCAGAAGACTCATGACTACATTGTGTAATTACAAGAGTGGGTTATGAAATCAGTCACTGTTCTCTTGAAGTTTCTGAGTAAGATAATATTTAAGAAACGAAGGAAAAACCCAAGGTAGAAACCAAGAACAAGGTACAGTTTTACAGCTGCCACTTTTAAGATTATTCCAAATTTCTCAGGCAGTAAAGCATAGGAATTCAGACTGAGGTGCACATCGTGTTTTAGAAGTAGCTGTTAAGTAGTAGCTGGGGTAGGAGGAGTGTTTCTGATCACATTTATAATCCAGCTCCTTCCTTTGCCAGTTCATTCTGGCTTCTTGGTAGGAACCTCTGAGGCAGGCAGACAGTGTGCTACCACCCTCCAGTGGTTTGCAGAGCACAGCGCAAGTGTCATGTTTAGAAAGGTTACTCGGAAAACAAAGAGTGGGCTGGGGATATTCCAAGCTTTCTGCTGGGGATACATATTGTTGCACTTCGGATTTGTTTGGCGACTTGTGTAAAAAGTCTTTTGATTGTTGTTAGATGTTACAAAGTGTTTTAGCACACCTGTTTCACGAAGCCTAATGACATTCATGCGAATGCTTGCATTTGCAGGACGTTAAACCATCTGCATCTGTGATGATTTCCAGTCTGTGTTTGTATTGCTGCCAGGATTAAGGAATCTGTGGGTGGGGACAATTGGATGTACAGCAGTGAAGGGGTGCTTCATAGGGGTTGTGCAAAAACTACAGTTTGTCTATCAATTTAGTGACTCGGTAATTCACAAATCATTATAAATGTCTCCTCTGGCTGTTAGTTTTCCATTTTTTTCTCTCCTTACAGTCTCTAGAGCACCTTAGGAGTATTAACATGTAAGTTTCAAAAAAAAAAAATTGCTTCTGTGTACTTACTTTTCTGTTATTTTTCTGTTCTTGGGTGCATCTGATATTGTGTGCATGGCATGTTACAGTGTCATCAACCTGATGGATGTATTTTTTCCTAGATCACTGATGAAGATAACAAAACATGATGCAATTTATTTTTAACCTTGTTGTCATGAATTGTGGAAAGCCACGAGAACTGCATAAGCTTCTAAACACAGTAGGGATGAATTTATCAGTGGTTAAGGAGGCATTAAAGCGCTGTGTGACATGAAAGGTAGCACCTGCCAAACTTCCCCACACAACTTCAGGCTGTATCAAGTCCTGGGCTGTAAAAATTTTCAATATGAGGCTATTGAAAAAAATCCTAAAATAGTGAATTGCACGTTTCTGCTCCAAGACAACATAAATTGCTGGATCATCTACTAACATAACTCATTTAGTAGAGTGACAGCAGTCACACAGTATTGTCTGTTCAGCCAATCTAAAATATGTGAGTAGGACAGGAAAGTTATGTCAGCTACCACTGGGATCACCAGGAATACAACAAAAAGTTTAACTGAATTTCCCCTTCTGAGTTCAGCTCATCACAACTGTAGCTGAGAGAATTGGGACTGCAGCTAGGGCAGGACAAAACAGAAGCACAGCTTTGGGACACACTAAGAGCTGTTAAATGCTCCCGTATGACACATAGTCTCTCCTTGGACCTTTTTCCTTTCTTGTATCCCAAACTGGGAGTACAAGATACTCTGCAGCATCTTCTAGTTCCATAACCACGATGGTGGCCTCTCCCAGTCTCTGCCAGCCAGCTTATTTCTGGGGTGGTAATGCGTGTGTGCATAGAATACCCAGGCAGGCAGGCAGGGTGTCTCGTGGAAGAAGAAAAGGGGCCAGTTAGAGGAAGCAGAACCCGGTAGGCCGTGGCTTGCTTTCTGGCTAGATTTGATCATGGGATGTTAGCAAAAAGGCCTGCTTTAGCCCTTTTCTGCCAGTTCCCTCTCCTCATATACTTTCTTGTAAAGCTCAGTAGAAGTCTGTGAGCTTGTTCCTTTACTTACCTATCCTGCTTGGTGAATTGGTTTTGTCTGTTTTTTTTCCACCTACAAAATGTTTACATTTAGACTCACAGGACCAGCAATTGTCTTTGACTGGGCGTTCAGGTCAATGCTTTGAGGCTTTTTAGTTTGTTAGAGCATAAAAGTAGCTATAACGAGACTGCACATATAATTGACAATGAAAATTTTGCACAGAATCTTCTCTCTGGTAGACCAAAAAGTGTAGCGTCACAATTGAGATGACAGAAAAAACTCTGTTTAAGAACAATTCATTCTTCTTTATGTTCAGTGTTAATTTCTTATAAAGTATCCACAGGTAAGTGAGGTAAAAGCCTTTCTTCCATCTGGACAAAGACAACTCTTTCTTTGGAAAGAAAGTCTTTTGCAAGACTTGCATTGAATTTTCACTGCAGAAAGGGTGAAAGTCTCCAGGTCAAATGCCGTCTAACTCGGTGACTGTAATAATATAAGACTGTGATAATAATGCCTCAGACTTTCTGGCTGACCACTGAATATTACCTACATGAACCACAATGAATATAACGTGTTGGGGGTTTATTACTTAAAAAAAAATTAAAAAAAAAAATTGATTCTCCCATTTTTTCAGACTGCCATACAAAACCCAGCAAGTTTTTACTTCTAAAGCAATGTATCAGAAATTGACATGAGGCCTCAGCTGATAAATAAACTGTATATTACTTAGGAAATAATTCCTTTTTTCTAAGCAGTTATTTAAGCCCTGTGTTTATAAAGTGTGATCAGCAGGTCAGGAGAGGTGATTCTGCCCCTCTAGTCTGTTCTCATGAGACCCCACCTACAGTGCTGCATCCAGCTCTGGGGTCCCCAGAACATGCTGGAGTGAGTTCAGCAGAGAGCCACAAAAAATCATCAGAGGTCCCTTCCAACTTCCCCATTATTCATTAAATTTTGGCGAGGGCTAAGCAAGGTTTGAGAGACTGTGTTCTGAGGCAACAGCTCAGACACATGCAACCTTTAACTGCCATTAAAAACCGAAATTTGTTTGTCCTGGTATGCCCTGCAGGAAGAGGCAGGAAGAAGTATTTCTGAGAGTTACTCCTCGTGGTGACATGGCATTGAACCCCCTCAGCCTTACTGCAGTTGTGCTCCTTCAAAACCTGACAGCTAAAAGTGTTCTGACTAGAATGGCCATATTAGTTCAGGTGAAAGGCTAACCATGTGGCTTAGATGGCATCTCTAACCCTGGCAATAAAGAATTTATGGAAATTCGTTTTTTCACAGCAACAACACTTAAAAACAAACAAAGAAAACAGCTGACAAAAACCCCAAAACAATACAAAATCCTAAACAAGGAAAACAAAGCCAAACTCGTGCCTTCAAGGCACATGTGTGCCACCTTAGTGCTCTGCAGTGGCCAGGGTTTCTGTCCCAGCCTTAAGCCGCTGAGGCTGGGCACTGATCCGAGCACAGCTCTGTCTGGCGTTCCCAGGGCCGCAGGGAGGTGGCACTCGCGTCTCGTGCTTTGTACTGGTTCCCTTCCTCAGATGCCAGTGTCCAATTCCGAGATGATTCTTTGGAATTGGGGCATTTTGCTTTTAAATGCCATATTCTTTCATCTGTTTTCAAAGGCAAACGTTTCAGTAGAGAAGGATTTAGTTTTGAAGAAGTGCTAAAAAAAAAAATAAAATATGACCTCACAAGCAAGATTAGAAAAAATTGCCTCAAGAGTTGCACTGTTCAAATGCAGGGAATAGCCTATTTCATCTTAAAATAGCCTTAACCTAAGCTAGGATTTAGTACTATAATTCAGAAACATATGCCTGCAAGATCCTCCTTGCGTTACTAAGGCTATTTGAGTGCTATCATGTACGATCATTTCCACATAATCATCTTTTCAAGTTTATTGAATTTAATCCTCAATGCGATTGCATTTCCTGTGCTTTCATTTTATGGGAAGATTGTTAAATAACTGCATTCCTCAAATTTTAATAAGTATTACAAACTAATGTTTGGGCTTTTTCTTTTCTCATCACCAGAAGCGCAAATTTAAAATAAATATTCATCTTTTTACCTGTTTATTAACATGTTATGGCTGTACTGCAGTGAAATAATATTAGATATCATTCACAAGCAGACAGGAATAGAACTCTTCATTCCTCAGAATCTGTGAAAATGACTGTGAATTTTACAGTCACAATGCACATAGTCCTGTAATGCATATTGCTGAAATAAAAGGATTTGTTAATTTTATTACTGCTGTGGGGTTTTGGCAGAAAGAGCCAGAATGGTCTAATCAGTTTATTGCAAAATTTTACAGGTCTGATTTTTTTAACTCTTTTTTTTTAATTATTATTATTATTTCAGTGGGAGAAACTACAGATGACAACAAGTGAGAGGAGGAAAATAGTGTGTTCGGTCACATTCCACGTAATTGCAATTACCTGTGTTGTTTGGTCACTGTATGTTTTAATTGACAGAACCGCTGAAGAAATTAAACAAGGCAATGATAATGGTAAGTATCTTCTATGTTCTTCGGTGTCACTGATAATGCAGTGGCTGGCTTTGAAAGGCAGCTCTTGTAACCAGTCACACTCTATTCTTAAATAACAGCTCACAGACAAATGGCTACATCAAATGCTTTAATGCAGAAGTTCTGAATGCATCAGCATTAAAAGCTTATGTTATGCCCCTGCAGGGAGAACTCTACTTTGTGTAATCATTACAACAGCTTAACTAGCCCGCTGGTTCTTGCTAGGTTAATCTCCTATTATGTAGGTATTTCTAAAGCTTAGGCAAAGAGATGAGTCAGTTCAAACAGCTCAGTGCAAGTTCAGGCCATTAAAATAGCGATTTATTTATTTTACTCACTTGAACCTTGATAGCAAGTAAAACACGATAGAGCCTTTTCATTAACAAGCTTCCTAATATGAACTTCCAAGAGGCCGTGTTCCAGTTGTGTTAGTCCTTCACGTGAAACTTAAGTAGCATGGAAAGCCATTCCTGCATCCTTTCAAATAGAATTTCACTGTGAATGTCCATGTTCCAGTTGTGTGCATTGTGAGGATGGTTAAACACTGGAACAGAGAGGTCATGGAGTCTCCATCTGTGGAGATCCTGAAAACCCAACTGGACACATGTAACAAAATGCATGTTTAATGTAAGTAGGTTTCTTTCTGGGCCATACTTAGCATATGTGGAAAATATATCATAAACTGAACTACTGTTTTTCATTTCCAATCTAAGTCTATCTATAAATTTAGTCTTAAATGTGATCATGATGATAAAAAGCTTTTCAGTTTTGATCTGAACTGACTTTAAGCACAGTAAGGGAACAAAGGTTTGTTCTATATTCCGAAGTTAACATGGAAAACAAAACAGGTGGAGCTTTGTGCCTTGCTAGTTAGATAAATATTTGATGATACTCTTGATGCCTGCCTTACTTGCCTGTGAGAGGAAAACAAGCAACAAGGCTCAGTAAGTCACAGATGAATATATACTACAAAGTCTTGCTTTGCATTCTTTTGAAATGGGTAACCCTGTTTTTTATCTCAAAAAACCTGGCCCTGAGGACGTACTAGGAATGGCTTTGAACTTTTATTTATGAGTACATCACCCTACTTATTACAAGCGGGAAGCTATTTCTGTGGATTAGTTGAATTTTCACAACAAAACAGCTAACATGAATTTTTATTGTTATACACAATGCAAAAGAATCACATTAATTACTCTTGGTAGGCTCAAAAAGTATTTATGATTTGTAAAGAATTCAGCGTTTGCCAAATGTAATGGCTGATTTTTTACACTAAAAAATGGACAAAGAGATGCCTTGAAGCTACCTACAATGTGCAAAAATAAGTGTTTGCGAAGAGAACTCTCTTGCTCCAAAATCTGCTTGTCACAGGGGAGTACTTTTATAAAAGCAAATGTATTTGGGGGGAGAAGGAAGAGACATGTAAGTAGTTTGCTTTCTTCTCCATTTTCTCTCTTTAAATGGGAATTGCTGGGAAAAAAAACAGTGAAGACTGGAGAAAAACCACTTCATAAACATATTTTGAGGACAAGAAAAACCAAAAGCTCGGAATAATACTAGTAGTGTTTGTTAATATTCTGTATGTTTAAAAATCCTGTTTTAAATGAGTATCTCAAACTTTTTAAAGGCTGGGGGTGGTGGGGTCCCTCCTTATGGAAGTATATCATGCAAATCTCTTTAATTGCTGTATTGAGCATTACGCTTACTTTGTAAGAGTGGCCTTGCATTTCCAGTTTGACCAAACTGTGGTGAAGTCAGAAGTGGGAGGCAGTTTCTTGGCTGGCCTATGGAATAGGAAGTCTCTTCTGCTTTCTATTTGAGCCATAACTGCCCCAACAGTGTGTACATACCTGGGGATTCGTAGCAAATGGCTTCAATATATTTGACTGAAATTCAGCGCTTGATATTCAGTGTGTAATGGTGGTAACAAACATAAACTTTCTATTTCACAGGTGTCCTTGAATGGCCGTTTTGGACAAAACTCGTTGTAGTGGCCATTGGATTCACGGGGGGGCTGGTCTTCATGTATGTGCAGTGTAAGGTTTATGTGCAGCTGTGGCGCAGGTTGAAAGCCTACAACAGAGTGATCTTTGTTCAGAACTGCCCAGACACCATCAAAAAACTGGAGGAGAAAAACTCTTCGTGCACTCAGAGCTCAGACATCAAGGATGCAGTGGTGGTGCCAGTAGCACAGACAGGTACAAACTCTCAGCCAGCAGCGGAAGGAACGACATCTGAGGTCATGCCAGTTTGACAGAGACAGCATTGTTTCTTCTTTGCAGAGTAAGGCGTAGTGTTTTCTACACTACAAATGCTACAAGAAAAGTAGAAGTGACTTTGCATTTTTTTCAGTTAAAAAAAAAAACAAACAACAAAAACGAACAAACAAACAAAAAAAAACATACGAAAACCAAAACCCTACAAGGAAAATGGATCCAGCAAAGCAACTTGTTACTGTACGGAATGTGCCCGTCCGTGAAGTAGTTTTGCAACTAGTCAGCAAGTGTAGTGAAAGTGGAAGTGTAGAAAGTGCAATAGAGAACAGGTTTAACAGACAATGCCAAACCAATGTGACAAAAGTACTTTTTTTTTTTTTTTTTTTTTTTTAACTGGGATGGATGGGAAAGTAGAAACAGACCTGATATAATAACTTTGTTTACGGAGAACCAAAACCCTTTCATCTGTTTACTACTAAAATTGCATTTGCTATTTATCTTTTTAAATATATGCTTCAAAGAGTACCAATCCAATCATATGCATTAACAAATCCAAGCATAGAGAGCTCTATCACAGCATTCACTCTCTAAGCTTCATACAGTAACGCACATCCATGTGACTGTAGCGGGGCCTGAATGCTTGGGCAGCTGTGTCAACTAAAGGTATTTTAACTGTGCCTGTATTTTTGAAAAGTAAGCAATCCCAATGAGTATAAACTCATATCTTCACAAGCTTACAAGTATATTTTTAAATACACCTGTCAGCAGAGTGAGTACAGGGAGGAGATAATATGTAGATATGCATTTAAAAGAGCAGCTCTGCTGTTTATTTTACTAGTAAGAGTAAATTAGACATAAATTCGATACACAAAGTATTGAGGCAGAATTGTAAATGAAAAAAGCAGTTTACTGCACAATTACACAAAAGTAAATTGACTATTATCAAAGGTCTGAAAAAGGATGACACACAGTAAAGACAGAAGCCATTTTTGGTTTTATTTTTCAAGATTCATGATACAGAAAGGTAGAGGTAAGAGAACATACCTACCTACATACCTTAAGAAAACATTAGTTTCTATCTCCTTTTTCTGAGAAGTTAGTTTTTATCTTCCTGGCTGAAAAAACGAATCAATGGTTTCCTTCTGTACAGGTAAACTTGAGGTGTTAGAGGTTCAACAGTTCAGTTGTTAACTTCATGTTTTGAGCATTGTCATATAAAAATGAAGTGTGAATAGCATTAAAAGGTGCAATAGATAAATGAATGTAGATGTAATACTCTGTCCAACAGAGTGAATTATATATAAAGAACCAATTTTGTGATTCGCTTTGCATACCTGTGCTGTTTACCATCAGGACACAAACGCAAGTATTGACTTGGAGTAGTTATGTACTGGTGTGGACAAGTTGGGGCCTGAACATAATGTATATTTTTTAAAAAAAAAAGAAGTTAAAAGTTTTGGTTTTTTTTCATCCTGTATTTAGGTAAAGGAGGAAAAGCAAACAAGCAGATAAAGAACCAGTGTAAACAGGATAGGAGAGCACAGGTTCTTTCAAAGGGTGGTATCTGCCACAATTACAAGTAAACTAGAGTTCTACAGAAGGCTTGAAGTTTCTAATGGTACATTTTCTCTTTACGCACTCAAGTATTTACAGTGAAAAGCAGAATCATCCCATTCTTGCAAATATCCAGGATCTGGGCCTAAGGTGTACTGGAGTTTTTATATTAGGTATTCCTTTGTGAATGTTTACTGACTTAAGGCTCAGGAAATACTGGAAGTAGCAGTATTAACAAGAAATGTGTCTTTAATCAGATCATTATTTTTTTTGAATTGCAATTGCTCATGTAATTTGGCTGTAACTGAGTGATTGTCATCTGGCTAGACAGGACACAAAATCTTGGTGCTTGAATGGATCCTAACCAGATGTCAGTATTTGCTGGAAGTTACTCCAGGTGACTTGGATTAATGTTTAAATTTTTTTATGTAATGGCACACACTTTTTATATAAAATAACTTCCCAATTATACAACTGCAGATCACAATTGTAGTAGTTTTTCCTTTGAAATGACATACAAGAGAAACCAAACCATTTCTCCATTTAAAATTGTGGAGTAGACTTCAGAAGGTCTCCAGAGAATGATGACAGTACTAACAAATGCCTCATAACTGCACGTTTAAAGACAGTCTGCAATGGCATGGTTTTCAAAAAGTGTAAAAGCTACTTGCTAAAAGGTAAATCTCATGATATCTGAAGTTAGACACTTAGAATAACTAACTGCATTTGAATATGTGGAAGGATGTTTACAATAAACCTGATGAATCATAGCAAAATTTACTGACAAGGAACATTATTATGAAGGATTACTAAAAGCTTTCTGAAATAATAATAGTTTCTTACTAAGTAACAGTAACCCTGCTCCTTTAGACAGCTTGTTCTTTGACCTGCTGTAGCATCATGACTCAACTGGAAGTACTTTATCCCTATTTTGTCAGTTTAAAGGAGACTAATTCACATTAGGGTTTTTTACTTGAACAAGTATAGAATTTAACTCAAAGAAGAAAATACCTGAGGCTCCGAAAGTAGAAGGGTAGCATCCAACAAAATTATTGTACATTTTTAAACATACACTGAAGAGTCACCAACAGAACAAACAATGTGCAAAATTTTATACTAATGCCATCCCCTTCAAACACTTCAAAAATTGGCCGTCCCCAATCTGCAAAAAAAGTTGCAGACACAGTTTTGGCATTCAACCGTATCTGCAACTAAGCTTACAGTTAAATAAATAAAAGAGTGGAGGAAGACTTGAGTTGAAATTCCTCATCTCCCTTTGAAATATTTAATGTGGTCAGCAGAAAAAGAGCAAAATGGGGACACTGTGCTGAGATGGACAATGAGCCAAGTCATCCGCAGGCTTGAAGCAGTCTTTAACCTTTTATTAAAGTATTACAGTATTAGCTCGTGCATCCCCTTCTCTTCTTATGTGCACTGCACATTCTAGAGCTTTCAGGGATTTCGTGCAGGATTGGAATTTGTTTCTGAAACAGGGTATAACCTCTTCAAGAGGACAAGGAGCTATTCATACCACCATGCCTTGGGTTCAGGTCTTCATTAATAAGGAAAGTGCACAAATACAGACACTAGACAGATGCTTATCAACCAGCAGTTTTTCATTCCCACACAAAGGACAATTTTCTGTATTAATTTAATAACCATGGGATTCTATTCTTTAAAAAACCCTCAATAAATAAACAAACAAACAGTATACTGAAGATTTTAAGATTCAGACATTTTAATGAAGATGCCATCTCAAATAAAGAACCGTATCAAACTGCTTGTACATCTCAGGCAAATAAGCTGACAGTGGAATCTGGCCTGGCTAAACCCACAAGGTCAGAACCTTGCTCTGAGCTGCCATTACCAAGTAGAGCTTAATCTGCATTCTTGTTTAAATGAAGTTTCAATGAAGGTAGACAGAAACAATCTGGTGTCAGGTCAGATCTGGAAGTTTAAACAAGATACTCCTAACCTGTGAACATTTCTGTTCCTAAGTTACAAGCATTAAAAAGTTTATTTCAAACTGGCATAAACATACCACTTTTGACTATCATTAGCATTACAAAGATTCTCAACTAGTCCAACTGTGCCATTCACACACTGTTCTATATGAAGGCAGTGTTTATTTTTGTTGTGTAGAAAAAATAGTAATTCCCCATCACCAGAGCAGTTTATAATTTCTAATAATGCAATGAAATTCTATGATGAAAATATTTTACTCTGTATAATATTTGGAATTACAAGTTTGTGTTACTTGTTTAACTCCCTCTCTTTTGCAAAAGAAAAAGTGTATGTTTTTGTGGGTGAATGTGTACTGAAAGACAGAAGGCAAGGGAAACAAAAGTAATGTATCTGCTTATTGTTGTGAAAAAAAAATGTATTTGTATTAAACAAATGACTCAGATTGCTGTACTATTCTACACTTGTCACTTTGTTATATAAAGCATCACATGCTGAACATGAATTGGCAAGACCACACTTGCAAGAAAGGTGAGCAATATATTCAGCTGCATGCTTCATACTGATAAACCTTGCTAGCTACCAGGGGCTAGTTTTGGGTGCCATGGCTTGGCAGAATGCTCAGGAAAATACCTCATGGTGCAAAAACACTTGAAAAGAACTATGGTTGCTTAACTTGCAGGCATCAACTCTATACAGAACTCCCAGAAAGCAAATGGTTTTACATCCATAGCATAATGGACAACTAGTACTGGGTTTTAGCTCCAGGCAGGTAAGAGGAAGACAGCTTCCTAAGGAAAGCAGTGCTTTGGAATGAACTGCTTGTTATAGTGATTTTGGAATGTCTGGAATGTCCGACACTAGAAACCTTTAAAGATGGGCTGGACAGTTAAAGTACTTTAAAGCTAATCCCACCTCAGAGTGTCAGAATGGATCTTTTTTATCATTTTAGACTTTTATTTAGTGAGATTTTCTCCTTTTCCGAAACCTTAAAGACTTTTTTTTTTTTTAAATGAAAGAAATATTACATATTTGCATTATAAAAAAGCCTGTGTACTTTGTCAGGTGTTATGCTAAAGTAAGTATCCTACCTTGAAAAATACAGTGTTTCAACCAATGTGCAAATTTAGTTTTCTCTAGAGGGTTGTATCGACCTATCCCGTATCTTTCTCCTGGATGGTCATCTGGGGAGAGAGTGAGCTGTTTTGAAATATCACAATTCTAGCTGGAATAAGTCATCATATGGCTGATGACTGGTAAGAATATATGTTCAAAGCACATGTTCTAACAGCTTACATTCCCTGCATCCAAGGCCAACTATTAAAGCTGCCCTAACCAGCTCACTGTGTAAATAATTCTCAAATGCCTACAAGATATAATAAAGAAGAAACAGCATAACCAAAGAAATTGTAATAATAAAGATATATTAACTTCCATTTATTTGAATATGGAAAAGTGGAGCCAAATTTGGGTTCAGAAGTAAGAGAACAGAGGTATAAGGCCCTATGGCTTTTGCTTTGCATCAACGGCTTGATGAAGGGTACCATTAGAATACAAAACACATTTCTGTTTAGTTTGATGTCTGTAAACACATAAGCAAGGTGGTATACCACATAAGTAATGCTATGTGGTATTAATGTTACGTGGTATTTACTCACACCAAACCACACACACCCCACACCCCAACAAACCCCAGCCAATAAAATATTGAGGCTGTTTTGCATGAGCTCTCCTAAAAGTCAAAGAAATTGTAAGTTAACAAAGAACTCGCCAAAAATACTTTGACTGGTGCACCACATTTTCACTGTCTATATGAAACAGAGCTCAGAAAACAACCTTGACTGATAACAGAATGATTCCAGTCTGCTGGAGAGTGTGAGCCCGGGGACAAACTTACCCTTCTATTACTTCCAAATACTTGTAACTGATGCTCACTGAATCACAGAACTTCCCTTTTTTTTTTTTTGTTTTAAACACATAAAAGGTAATATATATGAAAATACATTAATCAGCACTATCGAAAATAAAAACCAAAGACAAGTCACAGTAATTTTTAAGTGTGTTAAGTAAATTACTAATTAATTTGAGGAAATACATCTATAATGAAACATGGATCATTACATCTATGTATCATATGCCTGGGAACAACATGATCTACAAAATTTAATCATGGTGCACAAACAGCATAGAATGAAAAGCAAAGTAGCAATATTTAGATGAGTTATATTAAGCTCAGAAAAGAACAACAAACCTACCAAGTCTTAATGGCTCTCAGAAGAAAGACTACTTACAGAAGCCCTGAAGATACAGTCAAAAGAACAAATCAGTCTAGAGGTTCAGGCAAAGGCCTTAGTGAATCTTAAAGTGCCACTTTACCTCTAGATTTGCTAGCAAATTTTGAGAGCTGGGGAAAAAGAATAGTGTTTCATTATAAGTATGGGTAAGACTTTTTAAGCACTTCATTTCTTAGCAATGGGAATCATCACCTTATTAGTTTTCAAATCACCACGGTAGTGTAATTGGCTGATTATATGTGAACTTGAATGTGAGCTGACATTAGTAGGATGCTTCCACCTTTCAGTATTTATTTAGAAAACACTTCAGTTTTTAAAGTAGTGTTGGCATTTTTGTCTAATAAGTGAAAGTTTAATTTTTCATTTATAACAGGTAACCTGTTACATATTAAACCCTTCGTTTTAAACAAAACTGAGCAGTATTTGCAACCAAGCAGTTAAGGTTTAGGGAACTTGATTACACCTCATTAGCAAAGCCTCTTTACCTTCATGAAACTTACTTCTTTTGGGGAAGAAAGTGTGGAAATCAATTATAATGAATTTGTACTCTTTAAAGAGCTAAAATATAGAAAGATAATGTATGCATTGTAGGCTGACTGAACAAGCCAATTTGAGATAATTTCTTTAGTTTAGAAAACTAAACCGGGAGGATTCCTTAAGCTGAAAACTTTTCCTGCTGAGAAAAAAAAGGGGTTTTTTTACCACCCTTTCCTATCTGCAAGGTGTCTAGCAAACCCAGTTACATGTACCCCATACTCTATCCTCACATGTGGCAGTGTCATCACAGGATGAGTAAATACGCTATTGCATTGAAAGACATACAAAAACCCCACATGAAACTCGATAAGTATATTCCTTGAATTACTTACAAATGGCTCAGAAAATGTTTCATATATATTGTATATATGACTTGTTGCATCCCATTGCACATAGCAGAGTTCCACAAGGATCAACACATACTTCAGTAAAAGAAAAAAGGAAAAATACAATACTGAGGGTAAGTTCTTCACTGTATGCTTGTTTCTCATCCAACATCCAACATCCCAAATGTTGGAAGTCACATCCCTTTAGAAAAAACTTGTGGAGCAGATGCTGTGATGAACAGTTCCATTAATCCGGTCACAATTTTTTCCAGCACTAAAGAATTGTAAATTAATCACTTTAATTTAATTGTATTTAATTTAATTTAATTGTATTTAATTTACAATTTAATTTTAAATTAATTACTTTACATTTTATACAACCAGCCTTGAGAAGGACAGTGTTTTCTGTTTCTTTTTGGGGTTGTGTTTTGTATTTTTAAGTGGACATTGTGGACATTCGTTTTGTATACATGAAAAAAAAAAATCATATTTCTACTGGACTTTAATTCAGCTGATTCTTTCCAGCTGAGACCATCAGCAGAGTATGTTCCAGAACCAGAGCACAACTAACAACTCGGCTTCTACTGAAGGTTTGAATGTAATTCAGCCAGCTCCTTAAGAGAAGGAACTTAGCTTTCCAAGGCTGGCTGGAGTAAAAGTATATGTTAGTAGGAACATTGCGAAGTACAGCGCAATGAATTGGAAAGTGCACTAAAAAAATCCCAAATTTCTTATATAAAAGTGGCTATACATGTAAAAATATTTTTGTTTGAAATGTTGTCTATTTAATGTGAGCCCTGATAATTAAAGAAACATGAATTTTAACTACTACAACTTTGCAGTAAAAAACTAAAAAAAAAACCCACATGGACATACTGTGAAGCAGTATCTGACAACTTAGAAGAAAAAAATCTTCCCTAAAATTAATATCTAACTAGAAAAAGAACCTATGAATTACAGAGAATTATAACAGAGGATTTAACAGTAAAACCTGTAAGTCTTAGCTACAAATGAACAGAATTCTAAAGTATTCCCTACAGCAAGCTTGTAAGAACAGAGAACATCACATAAATACTTCCCATTCCCACTTTTATCAGCATCTGCTTTCTAGATTTGAAACAAAGAGAATAACAGTTCAGAACTCCTGTGAGCATTCATCTTTTTCCCACCGCAGGGAAGAATTCATCAACATACAAAACCCTAAGAGCTGACTTAAAAGCATAGGCATGACTGAATTGTGAGATTGATGTAAGAGATTCCATTACCTCGTCTCAGTAACACACGTGAGGCTAAATGCTCTCTCAACATCCCCTCCACTTCCAGGCCTCTCAGGACAATAAACTCTCGCACAGAAATTAAAATTAAAGAAATAAGTACGTCTTGTTGTTGTTGTTGCCACTGCTACATTAGTATTCTGCAACAACTTGTCTGGTAAATTGGTCTTGCACACCATCAGTTTACACCTAGGTTATTTTCAATTCAATTATGAATACATGGCAGCTACGTATGATTTTTTCTGGTAATTCAGTGGAAAAAGTTCACATGCAGAAACTGTTCTTTTTTCATTACTTGTGCAGTAGGTCAACCAGAAAGTTTAAAACCCAGCTAACCAAGCAGCGAATACATAGAGTTCAAGG
>JAWWES010000133.1:33307993-33333686 GCA_035583135.1 Lophotriccus pileatus | reverse complement strand
CCCCACCTGGCTACAACCTCCTTTCAAGCAGTTTTAGAGAGCGATGATGTCTGCCCTGAGCCTCCTCCAGGCTAAACCACCCCAGCTCCCTCAGCCTCTCCTCATACGACTTGTGCTATTTACTTGTAGTCTGAAAGACAAAAAAAGAGACCATTTCAAACACTTGACTACCACATTACCACACAAGTAGTAATTTCTTCTTGTAATGTCTTATTACTGGATTGTTTCTAGGAATATAGAACATCTCATTCTTCATAACTTTGCATGACAATCTTTCTGAAGCATTCACCAGGATGTCAGCCTAATATACTGTAATTGCTATGACACCTTCTTGTTACCTTACTGCTCATTTTCCTTCTGTATTTTACACACTGTCAAGGGAAAGTGACTTTTTCTGCAATGTTTTTACTTGCAATTTCAAAGCACATCAGACTTTCTATACAAGCAAAAATTTAAGATGAACTTCTGAAAGGCAAAATCTGTCAAAGCACTGAACAAAACACATATACCACTTTAGTTCAAACCAATTACCTTGGCTCAGCTTCCACCAGAGTGACGGCCTAGAGATATGGCTGGTGTCAGAGGACAAGACCTCTATCCAGGTTTAAGACTTGCAATCCATCTGAAGATGTATTAGATCACTAACACATGCTTCAGGTATGTTAAATTTATTCACGTTTCTTCTTGAACTTATGGAAGACAATGGTTAATTCTATATATAACCAAATTAATTTTCTATATAACTAAAACAGACTGGTTTCCTAAAACTTGAAAGGATAGCACAAGCCCGTTTTGTAAAGAGCAAAAAACTTAATATACATGTTAGCAGACTTAACACTCATCAGTAACTCTTGCTGCACAGCTATGGAAATACACACCTGGATTGATATCTGTAAATCAAATCTAGGAAACCCACATAACTATTTACCAAGACAAAAACTTGATTGTTTAACACACAGAAGTGTACTTGGGATCAAGTACTAGGAAGATTACCCACCAGGAATAATTGTTTCCATGTAATTAACAGGTATCTGAGCTGTGATTACCACTGTGTGTACAAACAGTACAAACGAACTGCGACTTCTGTACCCAATCCAGTACACACTGAGATGTCCCACTTAATGACTGCTGTGAAATTACAGTTTTGCACTTGCCCTTTTTCCTCCTTTTTTATTCATCTTACAGTTTTTAGTGACAATCTGCCAACAACTTCCCTGAAAGACACATTTAAAGGCATCTAAGAAGTTGCTTCATAAAGCAAGCCTGCTATTTAAAAGACCTGAGCAACTTAATTTTAAAATGCACAATTTAACAGAGAGGTTAGAAAACAAATATGGACAAAAATGTATTTAAAAACACACTGTGTGGACTTTAATTGGCTTCTGAACTGAATTCTGCAACACAGTTAACTCTCTCAAATTCTCCTGATAAAACATAAAATAGTATCTTATTGAAGCATCTCCAGCTATGTTCCTGACACAGATTCTCAGAGAAGAGAAGGTACAAGAGAAGAGTTCCTCATGTTTAACTGATTATTGCAATTACCAGGAAAAGGTAAGGATTTCAGACCTCAAAGTATTCTGATCTCAGGGAAGAAGTACTCAACCGGTCAGGATTTTAAGATTAAGATTTTAAGTATTTATTTATATACAAAAATTTTAACCAGTTTTACCCAGTAATACATTGTTTACTCTTTACCATAGGTACACAGTGAGATGAAAGAAAAAGCAACTAACAAAGACTTTAAAAATATAGTTAAATTTTATTTTTGTTTCCAGTGATAATTAAAATAGGTTTCTTATCATTTCTTTCACTGTTTCAGCTCTCAAATCAGCTGGTGCTCATTGGGGCCACCTCTTCTCCTTTAATCATTACGGACACCTCTTCTCCTTTATTTAAGTCTTCTTTTGCTTCCACATCTGCCACGTCAGAGTGACTGCAAGCAGCATCCCTAGCTGAGAGCTTTTTCATTTTGATGTTTGGCAGTTTCCTCAGGTCACCATCCCACTCTCTTAGAAAGTAAAAAAAAAAGTAATGAAAACCAATTACTAACAGAAAGGAAGGAATGGCAGAGTTAATTCACCTTTCCTCAGAAGATACTAACTCAACTGAGGCTGCTTTTCTAAATTGTCTTATCAGTCCCACTGTGGTATAAATAAGCATGAAAGATTTAACCTGACTTTGTACAATATAGAACGTTTAATTTCACTGTGAAAAAACAAGTACTTTCAGATTTGACATTCTGAACAAAAAATACATGATACGCTTTATTCTCACAGACTTACTGTACTTTCAGTTACTTCAGGGCACCTGCTTTTAGATTTGTCTCATTCAACTCCAGTCTGGTAAGCAACAGCAAAGCAGGTTGGAAAAGTTTCTTCATCTGGATGCTTAATTTGCAGATCTAATATGCCATGTACATGAAGTCCCTCATTATGATTTATGGTAAATGTTAACATATTGAACAACTGACTTCAAGGGGACACAAAGTGTTAGTAAACATTCATGCACATGGTTAAGTCTGTTATTCCAAAAGGCTGCATGAAGGAGAAAGGGTTATTTAAAATGTAAGTCAAAACCAGTACTCAATTAATAGAATACTTTCTTGATTATAGTAAGTGGACTTCATGGATAATTTTTCTCAAGGGCAAAGGCAGATTTGCCAGTTACAAGATGTTTCTGCTCTACAAAGGCAATACAACTACACTTCTATCTGATGTCCCAGGTCAAGAAGTCAATTGTGTATTTATAAACACAGCAGCGTCTCTTCTTGGAGATTTCTGGCTTTATTCTACCATCCTATGACTTCAGGCTACATACCACCCCTGGGAGTTAGCGATATGTCATGCCTTGCAATGTAAGCATGCCTAAGCCATTTTTTCCTTTAAAGTATTTCATTTGACAAAGGTGTCAGAAAATATGTTCATTCAATCTATTACCAGGACATTATTATGATTGCTAATAATAATGGATGAGCTAGCAGCAAGTTTCGCAAGTTTTGCAGCTCCCAAATCTTTTAACTGGATGCAAGTCATCAATTTCCTTAAGACTTTCAACTCCTGTATACACATACCAACACTACTGTGAACAGCTGAGGTCAGAATTTTAGGTAAAGGGAAAATAGTATCTAAGCATATTGAAAAAAAAGACACTTAAATCAGAGAAACGGAATTCCAACTGTTGAATGTAACTCTTCGAATGTTTTAATAAATAACTGTCACCAGCATTTCGCTTCTAACAGCTAAGAAATGCCAAAATAGCAATGCCATACCTACTCCGCTTTTTCAAATGACAAATTCTTTGACAGTTTTGCATAAATTCTTTTTTTTTAATGAAAAAAGACTTACAACATGTCAACTTCAGAGACACTGTTTTGCATAAACAGGCTAGTAGTGATAATAAAGAGAACTTACTTGAAAAATTTGAGATGCTTTCTGTTCATGATGTCTGGAATTTCTAATAGGAATTAAATTAAGTTCTATTAGATGAGTTACATTATTTGAGTCTCATATCAAATAAAGAAATGTGAGCTAAACAGCTGAAATATTACTTCAGAGGAAAATAGGCCGAGAAAATGAGAATAAGGATTCATATTACAAAGTTTCTAGAACAATATATAATTAGGAAGACACTCCCTACTAGAGAAAAGGAAGTGAACTTTATACCTACAAACTGTTCCAAAATTAAAATGTTACTGAAAATCCAATCCTGCCAAATTAGTAAAAAAGGGTGCCCCGTTTCTCTAAACCTACACATTTGAGAAATAGCAAAAAGCACAGTTTCCCTTTAAAAATGTTCAATGAAGATATTAGGAACATAAGTTATTATTTGTTCTAAAAGCATAACTAACTTCCTCAACTAAGATCAAGGCATGTTTTAATAGACATTCATTCACCTATGTAATAAAAAACCCAATTCTGCTCTGCAGAACTTCTTATAAATATGCATAACGTATGCACAAGGTAAAATAAAAAAACCTTAGTTTCAAAACTGACCTAAACACACAAGCCTTACTCTAAATTAATTATTAATTTAGAATAATCAATGAATAAATTAGTGGTCCATAAGTATTTTGAAATGTTTTTGGAAAAAATTTCAAAAAGCAGCCTAAGTCTCTGGTGTAAACAAGACAGATCAGCAGTACACTTAGAAAAGTCATTCTGGTAATTCAAGTAAGAAAATATAACAAACAGTTAAATACATTTGTAACATTTACTGCACAGTAGAAGAATATTCATGTGTGTGTATGATTTTAATATATAAACACTGGAAAGAGTACAGTAAGACATCAGGTGCTCAAACAGAACATATTTTAGAATTTAGGATTTCAGAATATACTACTACTTCCTTCTACCTGCAAGGAGACAGTCTGAGAACTAAGAATGGCTATTTGATAACAATTAGTCTCACTCCAATGAAATTATAGTTTCCATCATTAAATACCTGTTCTATGAACAGGGAAACCAGCATTCCGTGGTTACTGAAATGCCTATTAAATACTGCCGTAAATGCAACACAACAGTTACAAACACTGTTGGCACCTGGCTCCTCTCAGCAGCTGATGTTCCTCTTGGTTGAACAGAAACAAACATAACAGCTTTTAATAACTGAAATGTTTTCAGTCTTCCCCATTAACAGAAATAATTAACACATCCTCACAACAAATCTGTACTGCTTTAGGTAGTAAAAAGAAAGGCAGATATTTTGTACCTAGACCTACGGTAAAGACCCTTTTGCTTCCTGCCTCCTGGAGTAGCCAAAACCTCCTTACTAGGTCTGTAGTTTATAAACTCCTGCAGATTTTTACACCTAGGATGCCAAAGCTGCTTTGCCTAAGATGAAGTATTCAGCAATTTCTGTGCTTTAATAGAAAAACAATGAACAAGTAAGCATTTTTTAATGTTTCTGATCCTTTCAGATAGTTTTAGTTCTCTGTCTTCTGAGGAAGAAAAAACAGCCTGTTAAAAAGAAGGAAACTGTAGATGCTCTTTAGACAAAGAACCATTCAGTTATGCAACAATGATCATTACAGAGAACAGCAGCTAACAAATAGCACAGCAGTTACGTTAGCAGATACATGGAAATGATACAGCTTTCAACTGAATTAAATCGATTTCCTTGTAATGAGAAGTCTCAAGAATTAATAAAACTAGTGTGTTTAGCCATTTTTCCTCTAGATTAATATTATGCTTCTAAAAGAACATGCAAGGTGTTTAGAAGCAAATTATCAAAAATATATGATGTTCAGATTAAATAATTATGATGCTTTTCCACTGAAAGCATGCTAACTCCGAGTTCCAAATAAGTAAATAAATAGCTAGGCTTTCCTTTCAATAGCTTTGCTATAAACATGTAAGACCCCATTAAAAAAAAACACTAAATACACATAAATGTAAACATGAGGAAGAAAACTTCAGTAAAATTAATGCAGATTTATTTAAGGAGTAAGTAAACAAGAAGAAGATGCTAACAAAACTCAACAACCTCACTGATAGACTAAATGTTCCCTATATAGGTACTGTTTGTTTAAAATAGACTAAATGTACTATATTTTTGGATACCTACCACTTTTGTAAACTAATTTTTACACTTCTATAAAGAATTAATTTTTCATTTATATATATCTTCAACAGTACAAGAGGAAACAGCCTCAAGCTATACCTGGGAAAATTCGAGTTGGACATCAGGAAGAATGTTTTCACTGAAAGGGTGGTTAAGCATTGGAACGGTCTGCCAAAGGAAGTGGTAGTCATCGTCCCTTGAAGTGTTCAAGAAACAACTGGACGTGGGAATTAGTTCAGTTAAAGGTTGGAGTTTATGGACTTGAAGGTCTTTTCCAACCTTAATGATTCTACAGTAGACAGCATCAACTTTTAGAAGACTTTCATATATGAAAACAATACATATTATGCAGTCTCTTCATAGAAAATGCACATGCATACAAAAACAACTGAGTTCAAGAACAGCGGGAAAAAAACCAACAAATACTAAGTCAATTATAAAAGCTACACTCACTACAGCTTCCAGGAATAATAATGAGCTAGAGGCATAAAAGCACTGTTTCCAGCTGATTTCCATTTATGCCCAATCTCTAATTACAGTATTTAGTTGCTATAGTACTTAGCAGCAACTATTTTCTCTGAATGAATACTGTTCTAGACAGAGAGCAAAACCTGCAGCAGCTGTGATAACAAATAATGAATGGTTTGAAAGTGTATTTAATATGTGAAGTTGCACTGTGCTCTCTGAATGCTTTACTTACTAATGCTATAATAACCTCAAATTTTTCCTACAATATTTCTGGATTCTTTGTTATTTTTATGTTGTGCTTGTGCATTTGACATCTTTTCCTCTAGTCCTATTGCTTTTTTCTTTCAACTTTCCACAAAGCAGTATGGAAAAAAAGAACTAAAACTTAAAAGCCAAAACAAAAAGATTTTCTGCAACTGAGCGATTTGATGGCATTCATAGTATCTATTTTCCTATTACTTTTTTCTCCCTCCTTCTAAGAAATCAAAGATCAAGTCATACAGATATTCCTGAATTCCTCTGCCTTTGCAGGTTGCACTGCCATTCATTTTCTTTATATGTACAATATAAATCAGGGTTTGCTGGTTTTGGCTGGGAGAGAGCTAATTTTCTTCACAATAGCTATCACAGGGCTGTGTTTTGGATTTGTGCTGGAAATGGTGTTGACACAGAATGTTTTTGTTATTGCTGAGCAGTGCTTGCAAAGATCCTAGGCCCTTTCTGCTCTTCACCCCATCCCACCAGCAAGAAGGATGGGGGTGCACAAGGAGCTGGGATGGGACACAGCTGGGATAGCTGACCCCAAATGACCAAAGGGATATTCCACACCATATGGCATCACGCTCCACATGTAAACATGGGGGGAGAAAGAGGAAGACGAGCCATTCGGAGTGATGTCACGGGACCGTTATAGGTGATGGAGCCCGGCTGTCTTGGAGCTGGCTGAACACCTGGTCCACAAGCTCCTCACTTTCACTCTTCCAATTCTTTTCCCTATCCTAGTGTGCGGGGAGTGAGCAAGCGGTCATGTGGTGCTTAGTGCTGGCTGAGGTTAAACCACAACATAGGGTAAATATGGGAATATTTAGGGGAATCTGAGACACAACCCAAATCCTACTGTGCTTTGTGTCCAAGCCACAGAACAATGTAGAATTTTCACGTCTTCCACGATATACTTTTACTGTTGAAAGGGCTGATTACATCTGAATAATACTTTAGATTTAAAGCCAAGTTCATCACTCAACTGCAACATGACTATTGGTTAAAACAAAATATCTTCACTGCTATCTTGTACTTGACTCTCCTCAAAACAACTCTTTGCTTTTTGCACTTTCATTATCCCTTTGTCTTTCTCCTCATTTCGCCCAATTATGGCTGCTTCCCTTCAGCCTGCTTCCAGCTATCCAATGAAGGTCCAAACAAGACTGCTGAACAGAATTTGTACGCAACACAGGTGCATTAAATCTCACTTTACTTTCAAAAATAATGTCTTTAAAAAGAAAAATAAAGATAATGCCTATAAATTTCGTTTAGATTCTCTTATGAGCCTTATGAGCAGAAGGTGTGACCGCAGAATGATTTCTAATGCTTTTACATACCTATTCCATAGCCCTCATAGAGTTGTCTTTCACGTTCGATTGTCTGCTTGATGACAGTTTCTCGTGAACCATGCTGTCTTCCTTGTCTACCTTTAATACTGTTTTGTAATTCAATCTGCTCCAATTCAGCATTGAATCGACACATATAACTGAAAGAAATAAAATGCATTATTCTAGATGTAGTCATGCAAAAATTCTGCAAACAGAATTACTTAGGTAATCTAGGAAGTTATTTTTACTAATTGTATTTATTTTCTCAATCAGAGATATTTCTTAGACTTGAACAATTACTTTAATCCTCGAAGTGGAATCTCCATTTAGAACTTCATTTAAATCACATGCAGCTTCCAGAAAGATTAGGGTTTTTTATTTGCCTTTTTTTTTAAACTGCATTTGTGTAAAACAGAATTCCCTCATTATAATAGTTCACCTGCCTTGAAAGACCAGTGTTAAATCTAAGTATTCCTAACTTTTAATTGCTAAGTTAATATATTTTAAAGTAAAATTCTTCTTTGGCATATGTTCTGTATCTTTTTGCAGACTTCCAACCCAAATGCTAAAAGAAAGCTCTCACTGCTTTTGCTGTATTACCAGTGTTGATGAGCATGCAAAACATGCTGATCATGAACAGTATAGAAAATATGTTAGAGCTTCTGAAAGAAAACTGATATAGTACACCTGGTAAGAATACATATGTATCTTATGTTATTCAGCTAGCAGGTGAAAAATGGTGACAAGCCACAGGTACACATATCCAGCAGCACAAAAATTAAGGCAGATTTTCCTTAGCAGATTCAATTTTTGTAGTTCCTGCCCTACAAATTGACCCACCTTGCTACTGTTTAATCTTCTCAGGAAGGAAAATTAAAGAATAAAGGAGTAAGTAGTATGAAATATGTGCATTCAATTGCCATGGAATAACAACTATCAAATGCACGCCATTACTATTGTCCAAATAATTTAAAGTCCTCCACACACTACAAACTAGATATACTTAATTGAAAAAAAACCCACAACATGACTTTTTAATGTTACTGTGAATATATACATCTTTCAATACAGAATTAATGTCAGTAGCAACAAAATCAACTACTTGATATTATTAATAGCAGAATATTAAAAAATCCTCCTCTGAGGACTTTACAGACTTTTTTTAAGAACATTATTTTTAAAGACAAATTAAGCTTTTCAATCTTGTTTTTAAGACCAGTCTTACTTTTCAATTAGTTCACCAGCTTCCTTCTTTGTGTACTCGATTTTGTCAGGGTCAAGGTGACTTTGAAACCATTGCAGTTTTTCTCCTACAAGAATAAACTTAATATTAATGCCTGTATCAGCACTGTAGCACAGAGATTAAAGTTCCTCAAAGTTTTTTAAATATTTTCCCCTCTGCCCCCCCATTTTTCAAGACTTTGAATGGCATCATAGACTCTCTGATACTGTGGGTACCAGGTATGAAGGCAGCTGTAATAGAAACGTTCTCACATCATTTTAGGTGTATTTTATACCATCCTTACAGAAAAGAAAAAAAAAAAAAAGACATTTACTTGAAATTAGTGTTTAAAATATCACTATATCAATTGCTTAGGAAGGAAACTTAGAAAGAGGAAAAAAAATGCCTGAGTAAAAGTTCTGATCATCATCATTTTTAAACAGATTAAACTGAAAAGGTGCAGTGTCAATCACATGGAAGAGAAAAATATTCCAGGTTGTGTCTCAAAGTTTTGCATTTACATGCTAGCCCAACGTGTCTCTTAACCTACGTATATCACCTTCGTTTACAAACAACTAAAAAAAGCATGGAGACAAAGTACAATAAGCACATGTACACACTTACAAAGAGTTGTCTGGTCTACGTTGCCCTGTTGTCATGTACAGCGACCAAAGATTAGGCTATACTCAACCCCAGGTTCAATCCTGTATAAATTACTTGAGTGAACATGTCAGGTATTTTAGCATTTTCAACAGTCTATTTGAAGATTGCAGAATCAGATTATGAAACTCTAACTGGACTATCTATGAAGTTGGTAAAGCTTAGAATCGATACTAAGAAGCTGCACAGTGTATTCAGTAATATTAGTTTCTGCTTACCAATGATACTTAAACGTAAGGCCTTGTCAGTCTTCAACCTAGCAGAGAAAAAACAGGTATGTCAGCCAGGAACAAGTGCCATACAGATAACTACCTTTATTTCATTTTCCAAATTTTTTTTTTCCAGTCACAACAGAAGTCAAGGTAAAATTTCAAACAGAAATATTTGCCAAATTCTCAACAATGTAAAAACTTATTCTGTTTCATCTAAGGATCTACTTTTTGGTTAAAATACTATCTGAAATTTGTTCAGTTTACCTACTATGCTAAAGAGTTTGTTGGAAGAAACAAGGACGCACAACTTTCCTCAGAGCACAAAAAAAGGAATTTCACAGAAGAACTGCATTTTAACAATTTTCTTTAAGTATTTCTGATATTCAGCTGGTATGTTTAATGAGTCTGGAGATTTCACTGCACTGCATTCTTGCAATCAAGCATGCAATGTGAAAAATACCATTCTATTATCTAATAAGCTTGTAATCATTAAAGTTTGTGTTAAGAAACCAAAATTAACAGCGTTAGAAAACCTATCTCAAAGTATTTTTAACTCCACCTCCATCTCTGGCAAGATACTCAAAGCCTTCTGTACTCTATGGGATGTGTGTACACAATTCTGTTCAGGATTCATTCCCATCCTATTTAGCAGTTCTCAAAGAAGACAAGTTTTCTAACAGCTAATGCTCTTTTGTCATGAAGGTGTCAGATTCAATCTGCAGCAATGAATGTTGCAATTTTCTGTTGTTTCCAGAAGGGAAGTAAATATGAAATTTGTCACTGGAAAAATTATCTTAGCCATACAAGTTCAGTGTATTCAAGGACCTCTGATAAAACTGAATTTTTATTATTATTAAATAGAAAATTTGATAAAGGATGAAACTGACAAAAAACAAATAATGCCAAAATTCATCACAGTTCAAAACTAATGTGCTCCTTCATTAAATTTCTTTCAATCTATAGAATTTACCTGAAGTAACACACAGAAGTCAGTCACCTGTCACAAAAACTGGAATCAAAAGATAAACCTCTCCTTTCCAGAGACAAACATACTTTCGTCACTTGTCCACAAACCGACATTATTAAAATAAACTTTTTCAAGATGTACTTTAGACCATCTAAAAGCCACATAAAAGCATATGCACAGCATGTGTGAGCTGCTAAAAATTCCACTAATACATTCAAGAAAAGGCTTTTTACTTCTATAGATACCCCAGCACCAAGGGTTTTGCAGTTTGGCATATCTGCTAAAAAAAGCCAACAAACAACAAGCTAATGATTAATTATTTTCATTTTAAACCAAAAATTACGCTTGTGTGGGTTGAAGGGCAGACCTGGATGAGACTGTATAAAAGAAACAAAAAAAGGACTTAAATTAGGTGTCAGCTATTTGTTTAGAAGCCTTCAATAAAAGCTAGGGCAGGCTCCTTCAGAGGACCTGCAGCAGGGAGCTTTGGATATTAAGAGCGACCAAGAAAAGGACACATACTCCACCCAGCGGAACTCCATGCCAGCAGTCCCTGCTGTGAACCCTCCATGGCAACACTGCCAGGCAAGCACCTCTGCAAAGTGTTACTATGGAGAAAACTACGATACCATACCATCCAGAAAAGCTGTGTACACAGAATCATGTCATGTATCTGGGTTCTAAAACACTACATAGAGCCACCGGCATCTCCTAGGGTCACTGGATCATTTATTTATGTAGGCAGTGAAGTATATAACCACAATTTTCCTCTGGAATAAAAACCTTCAGTCTCCTAGTGTACACAACTAATTTCAGTAAGGGAAATAACGAATGATGGGCTCAGATGTTGCCTTACTGTACTTTTCATAAAAACCTCACCTCACTGACTGCCAGAAGACAATAGGATTAGCAGGGAGGCTAATCAAATAAGGTGAGTCAAAGAAACTTCCTCTCATCTCCTTCCACACAATGAGTAGGACCTTGCTCAAGGGAAGGAGAGGATAAGGACAGGAATACAATCTTGTGGCAGGCTGTCGTGTCTTGATGATTTTCTCTTTCCCTCGCCACCCAAAAATAATCTGCTTAGGCACTGAGTATTCATAAGAATGATTTGCGGTTTTCTTGACGTCTACTAGGTACTTAAAATCTCCATGCTCCTTCAGCAGCTCTTTACCTCAGATACTGTATTCAACTGTTCTACTCTAAATAATAACAATGAATATGTGTTTCCCAAATCAGTTTACTCAGTATTTTTACCCATAATAGCCACACATTCAAACACCTTCTATGGCTCTGAAAAGTTTTCATTATGAAAAAAATAAAATAAAAATGCATGGTTGATGGGACGTATTTCGTTGTTTCAGATTGCTAAATACCTTCCATATTTCTCCATACACATCCACTTTTGTTAGCTTGGTTAAGCATTTTAGGATACTTCCATATGAAAATTCCTCTGTAAGACTTAAAAAATTTGATTTTTTTTTTTGCAGTTCATTTTTTTCTGTAAGCAAAACAAATAATTTTAAAAGCTAACATTTTTTTCAGTTCCTCAGGAAAAATCTGCAAGACCACCTCACAAAGCGTTACTTCTGCAAACAGCACAAGTAGAAGCACAGAGGGGCAAGGGAGATTAACAAGGTAGACAACGTAAAACCTAAGGAGAATCAAACAAATAGCTCTACAAGGAGATATTTTAAGGTTACTGCTTACTCCCAAGGGGTCACTCCATGTTCCTCTTTCACTGTAAAAACTCCTTAGCTCTCATATTTCAGAGCATGACAGTATTAGACTGGTATATTGGTAATGAAAATCCACAAACTCCTAAAGAATTTACAATGTATGCACAACAGAAAGGAGGGAAAACAACAAAAAAAAAAAAATTCCAGTGCTAGATTAACTCAGGTACCAAATCCCGTAGTGTACAAAAAGCAGTGTTCTATCGGTACCAGTGAACCAGCTTTTGCTGTCTCATAAAAACATCTTTGTAATTATTTAACAGAGCAAACAAGTCACCTAAAGGAATAAGGATTCACATGTAGATTAAGAGAGAATAAACTGGTAGTAATACACTGGAAATTGCTGCTGCTGCTCATTAGACCCTGAAGGAACGGAGAAGGAAGAGGGATGCAGGCAGGAAAAAGATGTAATTCAAGTGAACAAGACTTAAGGTTGTAGTCAATTTTCTAAAAGCAGCTGGTCTGTCTCCTCTTATTATGGTCAAGATTGGTCTTTTGTAGTGCAGTCACAGTTTCTGGACTTAATAAGCTTATTACTCCTGTCATATTTCATTAAGAGTTGCATTGAATTGTATTGAAGAGTATCTGGACAACGGAGGCTGTAAAAGACTTGTGCAACTTAGTGCAGAATTTCTCCCTCCTTTTACCCAGTGCTGCATTTTAAGTATGGAAATTCCTTGTGGATAACGTCTTCCCTTTGTTATTATTTGTTTGGGCAAAAGATACTTGAATATGCATCTAATAACTACATGTAATTTTTCTTCCTGTTAACATAAACAAGAACATTTGAAGTAGTTACTTCTGTTCTTCCAGCATATAGAAGTTAATAAGTAAATAGAAGCCTAAACTATCTCGAGTCCTGAATCCTGTCTCTAGACAAGTACCAAAGGAAAAATAAACAAAAAGCCAAACCAAATTAAACCAACCAAACCCAAAAGAAACAAACCAAATAAAACCAAAGCAAACATTGACTGATACTTCTACAAAACGTTCTCACCCTCCAGTAACATGCCATTCCAGGGCTTCCTACATCCAAGGTAATATATGTCAAATAGTAATCAGAGAAAATGCACATATGTTCAAAACATATTACTGCACAAATTTAGCCAGCCACAATTAGAGCATTTTCTGGCAAGGAAATCCACAGCTTAATTAAAACAATACAGATGAACTGTATGAACTTCCTAGATTCAATACTGCTCTGATCCATTTTTTTCATGCTGCAGAAGTGCACTAGCCTGCACAGAGAAACTATCCCCTTTACTCAGGGCTGGTGAGATCATACTGAGAATATTGCTTCCAGTTTTGGGTCCTACCCACACTTCAGGCAACTTATTTCTACATAGTAAGAAGCACGGTCAAAAAGTACCACTTTTGTAAATGGGACTGAGAAAGAAAATTCTGTAGATTACCAGGTAGCTTCTCCTATTTAGCACCAAAAGATGTATTAATGTTCCAATTAGAGAAGACTGTCACACAAAAGAAGCAATTTCAAAAATTGTTGGAAGACATTTAATAGACCTGCAGAAGCAATGTGGAAGAATAAAACTGGTGTGGGCTACTTCATTTTCCTGAGTGTAGGAGTGGAAAGCTTTCCTCCATCCACAGCAGAAGTTTATTTTATCTTTTTCAGAGCTATGCAAAACGAACCCAAAGTCCATCATTATATTACAGAAACTGAAATTACGCTAAAATGTTTAACACATGTTTAACTCCCAATATTTAAAAAAGAAACCCTGAAAATTTAACAAGCTGATCATTAGGATAATAGAGATTCAAAAGAAACTGGAACCCTCAACATGTCTTTTAAAAACACTAGGGAAAAAAAGAAATCAACACTATTCATGTCTTTCAAATTAAATTGCTCAAGTGAAGACAATACAGAAAATATAGACAATTGAAGGATGGTTTCAATCCAACTAATTCTTAAATGTATTTTTAGAACAACACAAATGATCTATGAAGTACAGATCTGTGAACAACACTAGTTAATTGTTTAGAACCCAGAAGTGTAAGATGTAAAAATCTTATTTATAGATAGATCATTTTTACTATCACAGTATGCTTTGGATGGACCAGAATGACACACTACTCTTGGCAAACTAAGGTTAATGTTATTAAATGGAGGGGGGGGACCCTGGTAACAGAAGACACAGAGAAGGCAGAATTACTGAACACCTTCTTTGCATTAGCCTTCACTGACAAGACCAGCCCTTGGGAATCTGATCCAGCAGACCAGGGTTAAGGAATGCTGGAAGGAAGATTATCCCTTGGTCAAGTAGGACTGGGTTAGAGAACATCCAGGCAAACTTGACATCACAAATCCATGGGTGCTGATGGGATGCATTCATGAGTGCCAAGAGAGATGGCAGACCCCACCACTGGTCTGCTCATGCTCATTTTTGTAACATCATGGCAATGAGCAGATGTGCCTGAGGACTGGAAGAAAGCAAATGTCAACCCAACCTTCAAAAAGGGCAAGAAGGAGGACCCAGGGAACTACCTGCCAAGCAGCCTCACCTCAATTCCTGAAAAGGTGATGGAGCACCTCATTCTGGAGAGCATCTGTATCCACAGGGAGGACAAGAAGCTGACCAAGAATAGTCAGCGTGGATTCACTCAAGGTGAATCATGCTTGACCAACCTGATTGCCTTCTGCCTGGATGGATGAGGGAAGTGCAGTGGGTATTGTCAACCTTGACTTCAGCAAAGCCTTTTAACTTTTTGCTGTTGCATGAGAAATCAAAAGCTAACAAAGCCCTCCAACAAGAAACATCAGCACAGGTGTCCATATCAGTACAGCTCTAACCACAAACACTATCACTGTAAGATTTGAGTGTGCCGTGTCATACTGAATAACCAGTACATCGCAAATCCCTTGCTAAGTTTTCTTGTACATGTTCTTTATGGCAAAGTCACAAATGCAGGCACTAAGAAACAATCTTTTGTGATTAAGCACTCAGAGTGGCTGTTATGGTGCAAGGTGAGAGAGTTAAGGGAAAATGTGGTCAGTTTAGCACTAGGAAAATAATCTACAACAAAAACTTAAAATCAACAGTCAGAGGGCACAGTCAAAACATGAAGCAGCAGGGAAAACTTCTTGTACATTAGGAAACTGCCCAATCCTCAACACATGCTGCTTGTAAATTCTCACAGTGGCTCTGCTGGAGGCTACATGACACTGCTGTGCTAGTAAAGGGGCCCTTTCTAGTTAAAACAACCCTACAACTTTGCTCTGGATAAGGCTGTACCTCAATCCCAATAATAAAATTACAGTACCAGGAGTTTCCAATTTAACACCTTCAGACATACAAGTATTTGGGATCAACTCACATGGTCCATCCACACATTACACTTTATATGGTTTATATAGTACTATCCTATACCTTGACAGAGAATGCATTAACTTACCTTTCATAACTTTCTAAATAAACAGTCACAGCATAACAACTAGCAAGCTGAGAGAATATAAGTTAAAGGTCAGTCTTCCCAGCTATCTTTTCCTCCTGTGGGAGGGGGAAGTAAAACTTAAAAGCAGAAAACCAAACTTGCCATGGAACAGCAGGAAACCACCAAAGAGAGTTAACTATTCAGCTTTATTCACAAGTCTCTTTTCTGCAGGAAGGTTTCTGGGTTTTCTTTTCTATAAACTGAGCACTTCAGCACAAGCAGATAGATCCTTAGCAGGATTCAGTTCTTACTGAACTTGGAAGTAAAGCCAAAGTAGGTGACTAACATTCATTTGAAATCACCAGCATCGTGCTATTCAGATTATAAAAACCAAAATATTGCGATAACAAGAAGCCTACCACCTAAGAACAACACACAAAATCAAGTAGCAGAACTATGTACTTTGTAAAAGCTGATTTAATGAATGTAAACTTGTCAGTTCGCATGGCCCAGCAGCAGACTAAATTATACAGGCCTTTCTGTTGTTGTATTAGCATATCAGTCTGCTTTTCACTACCACTCCTCTTCCCCAAACAAAAAGTATCCTCTGTGATATCTTTGGTCTGTACATAGATTTTGCAGTCAACTTACTTTTCTTTCTTTTCCTGTTTGTGTACTTCCCTTGCAAGCTGTGCAGCTTTTCTGCTGTATGGATGGATAACTTTTTTCTCTTGCTTCCCTCCTTGGGTTTTTCGTAACTTTGGCTGAAAAGAAATTAAAGATGCTATACACTAAAAAAGTCAAGTAAAACTAAAGTAAAGGGAAGATAGGAACATACATCATGATTACGACTTGAGGTCAGGTATCTATATCCCAGAAAGCACTTAATTTACAGTATCAGGTATCAGTTCCACCCTCCACAACACGATTAGCTGAAGTCAGTACATGCTGTAACAAAACTACCAGGGCACAGTAAATGCTGTAAGAAATCTTACATAGTGACTACTCTCAAAGTACCTATTTTATAGAACTCTGCAGCTAGGAAACTCAGATAACCTCTCTGTACCTTCGCAGTAAATGTCCCCATTCAAGCTTCTATCCGATTGTTGCATCTGGGTTTCTGACAAAGGCCGTATGTAATTTGTACAGCATAACAAAAGGGATTTTCTTGTCCCTCCCAAGTGACCATGAGAATGCCGCACACCAGGAAGCAGCCAGTGGCCTTCCTTTCCTAGCCCTCCATGGCACATGGAGAGGGAACACTACCCACAAATTTCAGAAATACTATAACACTACTTTAGTTACGTTACTTTCTGGTGGAAAAGCGCCTGAACAGGACTGAAAGGCTTTATGAAATAATACGCGATTTAACTGCCCGCTAAAGAAAACACATGAAAAAGCAAGGAGGTTTTTCCTGCCTCGTAATAAATAGCAAATCAAAAACCGGGAGACTTTAGTACCTCCTATTACCTGCGCTCGCATCAGTGCTTTAGGGCTGCGAGAAAAAAAAAGCTTACGTGAAATACAACCGACCGACCCTGAACTCCCCAGGAACTCTCAGGCGCCGGCGGCTCGCACCGGTCCCACCGCGGCCGCCGGGCCGCTCCCCACCGCAGGGAAGGGGCTCAGTGAGAAGCCCCCGCCGGCCCCAGAAGCGGAAGCTCCGGAAGCCTCACTGCTATCCTCATTCTCACTCCAATCCTATCCCCATTCCATCCCGACCCCTCCGCACGCACCATGATGAGCGACTCCTCTTCCGCCGCCGCGGTGCAGCAGCCTCAGCGCTCCGGGCGGGCGGCGCGGCCGTTCCGCGGCGGGGCCGGGCCGGTGCCTCCCGCTCCGGCGGCAAACCGGGCTGGGTCTGCCCCGCAAACAAGGGTGCGGGCTGGGCCGCCGAACGGCGCAGCATACCCGGGCCGCTACGCTCCCGGTGTACCAACAAAGGAATAAAGGGTGCTGTTACACAGCACGTACAGGTCTCCCTGGAGTGAAAGCTGGATTGAGATGCTAGATAGTATCTTTGCTGCAGCTGAGGTGGTCGCTAAGAAGTTACCAAAGAATTGGAAAAACGTAAAAAATTCTTCGCCTCAAAACACTTAAATTAGGTCCACTTCCGATTTTTACTGCAGGTAGCCCCAACCTGGATGAGCTTAACATGTAAGTATCTCAAAAAAAACCCCAAACTCACCACCACCACCACTGAAGAATGCAGCTGAAACACTGAATTCAAGTCACTTAGGCAACTGAAATTGATGCTGCTGCTACCCAGAAGCTTGAGATAAAAGAGAAAGCATTGGTAGTCGAAGAACCAGGTGATCATGGTGATGAAGAAATCCTACAGCTGGTGCCTGTGCAAAGAATGAGCCTAGTTAAACTGGAGAAAATGGGACCAAGTCCAGAGAAAGGCGATAACCTGAGTGGGAAAACCAAAACATCCCTTGGTTAAGAGAAAGAAACAACCTCTACTTCTGGATAGTCCAAAATCAAAACCTAAAGTTACAGGAGAATGTGCTTGCAGACACCACCAAAACAGATAAACCCCCCCCCCCCCCCATACCTGGCACCATGCTCCCGTGACATCTCAAAGCAGGTGTGTGTTAAGAATCATCACCTAAACCATGGGCCTATGGAAAAGCATTTGTTCAGCTCTGAGCATCACAAGCTCAACGGAGACACCATCTTTAGGCCTTAATACTTCTTGCTAATCAGGAGTTGATAACTCAGTTGATAACTGAGAAGCAATGGAGATCAGTCCTTCTTTGGTTTGGGTTGTATGGCTTCTCACCAGGCTTTAGAAAGGGCTTTGTGCCCCTAAACTTCCCTGTCCTTGCCAACTTTATCACATAGGCTGACAGACTTCACCCCTCCCCACAAACCTGACCTCTCTGTGGTACTGTGGAAGTACAAGACAAAGATATTACAGAAGGTCAGAACATGCAGCCAGGGTGGCCATCTTCCACTGAGGACACCCTGCCACCTGTGAGCCGGCTGCCTGAGTTACATCTCAGCCTCTGTACAAGTCCTCTCCTTACACCTGCAAAAGGATAATAAAAATTATTTTCCAAAGTGATGGTTACTATTAAGACAGGATGTATTCTTTTACCATTGTGGCCTACCAAACCTCTATCTACAGTACGAAAGATCTGTTTCTAAATGATAATTCAAAATTCACTGACACGTGCATGTGCCTTTAGTTTCTCATAGTAATGGTTAATATTGAAGTACCAAGTAGAAGTTTCACAGTACGTCTTCATTTCACATTACGTGTGTAGATTGGTGAACAGAAGTGCAGAATAAAAGTTATTTATACAATAGAACGGTGCCTCAGGACTCGACATTTCTTAATAAGATATAACTTTCTGCAGACATAATTCATAGTTTCTCTAACATCTCAATGGCACTTGTCAAAGACTCAGTGAGTTAAGATCACTGCTATTATGTTAAAATATTTTCACTTCTTGAATTATCAGTAAATTGTTCAGCTTAATGATGATTTTGTTTGATCTTTGATTGTATGATAGGTTGGGGAATATTGTTTTCAGCTCTGAGTATTGCCAGGTAATGTGTTGCCATTGGGGACTTGCTATTCTTCAACCAGAAAGAGTCAAACATGCTTGTAATGTGCAAATGTTTAAGATGTGTAAGATGTTTGAATGTGTTAGAGCTCCAGTATTAGAAATGTAACAAACCTAAACATTGAGATGTCAGGCAAAACATTCTCATTACTTATTTTCTTCTCCTGTAGCAATTGCTGAAATCTGCAGTCTGGTCTCATAACATAGTGTGCTATTAATATTCTAATGCTTGCCACAAATGCATCTGTTACCAATTTATGCCCACATGCCATAAATTCTTATGCTAGTATCATCCTTTTAGGTTAAATAGTATTTCTTTCATCCTTTCATTGTCTGCAAAATACAGAGGAAAGAACAGTTGGGGACCAAAATATAAAGAAACATATTCATTTTAAAGATTGTCCCTAAACAGGATGCCCCCAAATTTTTTACCAAAAATATATAAGGAAAGTGGGGTTATCTAAAGCAAAGTCTTCATTCAGCTTGTATTGGAACATTACTTATTTGTGCACTTGCAATAAAACTGTTTCACAGATTTACAGAACTGCTACAGAAGGCAGTGACAGTAGCAATCTTGGACTTTAATCTAATAATTTAGGATGTAGCAGTCATAGACAGGAAACTGAGGATGGAATTTTAAACAGTCCATCCAAGTAAATAGATTTAGAGTTATGCTGTCAAACAGCACAGTAATCATAGTAGCAAACTAGGGAATACTCTGTTTTAATACTTTTCAAATCTGCTTGCGACCAGCAACTCACATTTAACTGAGGGATGCTGCAGGAAGTCAGGCAATATTATAAAATGACAGTGAAAACAATATGAACGTGGGGTCCCACTCACGAATACAAACCAAAGATGAAAAGCAGTAATTTGTAGATTCTTTATTAATTTTGATGAGCAGCTTGGAGACTTTAGAACATGCATGGCTGGAAATGTCAGTAGGTATGCTACTCCCGTCAGAATACCACAGGAAAACTACTGTGGTCTCTATCTAGTTTTCCTTTCACAGAGAAATGCTAGGTGGGAAGCAGGGGGAGCTGTATAACTGCTTTTACTTCTGAGCTGCAGGACGTGGTTAGGACAGGAGCTGGAGCTGATAGGCACCCACAGTGCAGGATTACTGAGACTCATTCTACCGAACCTTACATTTTTAGTTGGAACTTTAAGAAAGAAACACAAGCTCTGTAGATACTAAATGGCCAGCTCCAAGGGGCTACTCAGCTGGTTTTCTGTCATTGACTATAATGAGACCCTTGGGTGATGGTGCATCTGATCTGATGACCTAGTTACAAACCAAAAACTATTCAGTGTAAATGTGCATTGCTTTCTAGTCCAGTCTTGTTCTTTAAATAGTTCGTAATCTGGGAAAAAAAAAAAAAAGCATGTTGATTTTTAATACATCACTCTCTCCATCTACAAAGGATCTTTTGTAAAATGTCTTGACAGCTGTGTAGAATAATTGCTATGTAAGTTCTCCTCAGCGATGTATTTATCCTGCCGGGGGGGTGGGGTGGGGAGGGGGCAGGAAAAGACAAAAAAAATCTGAATTTGGGATGTTAATATCTGGATCTTAATTTAAATTTTTTGCACTAATTTTGCTGATACCATTGCAAATGCATAAGTTAAAATGAAGGGGTATCTGGCTGTGACAGTCTTTCCTATGGTGTTCCATGATGCAAAATACAGTAGGTTTACTAAGTACAGATTAATTATTCTTTCATCCTTGAACATATTTGCTATTAAATTCTAGTTATTATAAAAAAATATGTTAAATATTGTAAAGCAGTGACTACAGTATGGTACTTTGGATACAGTAGCCATACAATTCTGTGAAGGAGGCCTCATTATAATGATAATAGCACATATCAGATTTTCAGAAATTTTGGCATTTACATGTCATGCCTTAGACCAATTGACATGTAAGAATTAGACTTTCTGAATATTCTGAAAAATCTCTTTTACAGTGTTGTAACTGCATTAATTAGAATGGCAGTTAAAATTGTGGTTAGCTTAGTTTTTATAAAATACAAATTTCCTGAGTTCAAGGGAATCAACTAAAGGTTAAAGCAATTAACAACTGCATTTAGAAGTGAGAAAAAAAAGCAGTGAGCAGGGGAAACTATGTCAGTGAGGGGACAATGAGCCGTCAGACATAGCTTTGGCAGAATCTGCCTTATTCTGAAATGCATCTGTAGTAGAGCTTTAGTGGAAAGACACATGTAGATTTTCTTGAGCATATTCCATATTATCAATAAGACCAAGCAGTACAGTAGAAATAGAAAATTGTGGTTATGCTTACAGTCATTTAGTGGATTTCCTAAGCTGATCTCTTTGTGATTTTTGTATGCACTATTATGTTAATGAATAAAGTATATAGCCACATAATAGTAAACATAATAGAAAATATATCACTAACTTTAAATTATGTTGTGGTTGCGTTTTGTTGTTGTTGTTATTTTTGTTATTATTGTTATGTTGTTTTTTCCCTATTTCACTTAATATATATTTATTGCAAACTTCCTGATGAATGATATGCTGCCAGGAATTCCAGTTTCTTTCTACGTATGCAGAGTTAAGATTTGCTCATAGCAGTGAGGATATAAATGACACTAGTATTGTTTAAGTATAAATAAATTGATTAAGAATTATGAAGCACTGAAAACTGGTATGTAATCTGGGTTATTTTTAAATCAACCTTTGGGAGAATAAATCAGCTAACAACTGAGCCCAGTGTTGTCACAGTTAGGTGACTGAGCTTCAACAAATCTGAGGATACATTCCTTGGTTTAAAAACATACCCTAATATGTGCTGTATCCTGATTTCCAAAATAGCATGCCATTTGATTTTCATTTCACCAGGTTTATACTTTGGCATTACATTCCTGTCAATTCAATGCTATTGTTTAGGTCTAAATGCTATTGTTGAGGTCACAGTTTACAGACCGTGAACATGTTTATCTGCGTAGCTGAGGCAGTGTTTCTACAAATTTGACTTTAGTGACTCAGTGGAGCTCTAAATAAAAGCAAGAGGGCCTTGTTTTGAAAGCTGTGCTCCTCATGTGGATTATAGCAGATTTTGTAGTATTTGTCTGAAATTTTCTTTAAATTGCTTATATTCAGCAAATTTGGCTTTTGTCATTGATACTGGTACTGTATTTTGCACTGATATCTTAATTTTCTGCTGATAAACTAAGAAAAGGTGTGAGAGAGTTTATGTAACTTACTCTTCCCTTCGTGGTTTACAATTATTTCTAAACTGTATTACAAAGGAAACTACTAAAAACACCTAATATTTTCCTTTGTTTATGTTTCAGGCTGCCTATTTCTACATTTCCTGATTTTTCTAAATGCTGCTACTATTTTACTTTTTTAATCTCTCCATTCCAGTTACACTCAAGCTCTTCCTAATGGATTCTTTTCACTAATCAGAACAGCAGAAGACCACTTATTCCTTTTGACAGAGCATCCTTTAGTCAATCTCTTTAACCTTTTAAAATTAGAGCTCTTACCACTTTATTTGTTTAGGTTTTTAAGACACTCTCTGGGGCACTATATGTTTACAATACACTTCACATTTTGAAAGTCCTTGGTAACACAGCAGCTGCGTAGCATGCTCTGCAAGTTTCCAGTTATAAGCTATTGAGTGTCTAAGTGGATAGGTTTAAAACTTTCTAGAGAAAAGAATCTGAAATGGGGATACAGATTAGTAGTATAACATGCTGTCACTGTATAGCATGGCATCCATAGCAAAAAAAAAAAAAAAGAAACTCTTATGTATCAGATCCTTTAGATGCTCTATTTTGCATACTTTCTTCTGGACTAAATTCCACTCAGAGTGCATGTGAGTGTGTAAATACACACAGATTTTCAACAGATTCTCTGGAACCCACAGTTTCCTTTGTGCCCAGTGGCTTAATGTTTAGATAAAATAATCTGAGGTTCAGTATGTGGGCAGATATATCTGGGAAACATTCCTGAAACTGAGAGAATAAACTGCTTCTGCCTCATGTCTGGGCACCCATTTGAAGAATTCCTCCTTGTAATCATTAAAATTTACCTATTTGTGAAGTTGCAACCAAAAATCACAATTTTATTCTTGTGAGACTTTAGCTATTGTAACTTTTGCCTTCAATAGTGAATTGAAGTTACTCTCCAATAAATTTATCAAACCACTCCTTGACATATCAGGATATTTTCACAAGACATACACTAGAAAAGGAAAAAAATAAGGAAAAAATTCTTTGACAATACAGAAGATAGTTACTGAGTTAGCCTAAAAAAATTATATTTCTGTGTGAAACAGAAAAATGTGAAATGATTGAAATCTCAGTATATTGTGTACCATTAAAGTTTGAGTGACAGTATATAATTTCTTAATCCTGTCTGCCTGGTTTGAGTGGTCTCTTTCCTTCTTGTCCTTTTCAATTTTCACTTCAGGACTTGTAGCTGCAGCAGTTGAGGCTATTACATGAACATATTGTATAATACTTTGGATGAGGTGACTCTAGAAATTCAATCTTGTCTGAGATTCCATCTGGTGTCAGGAGGTTTTCTTCAGCTCCTCTAGCATGCTTATTGGGGTGTCGTGTGCCTCTGAGGGTACAAATAAAATTTCTGGTTTTGCTATTCATACTTCTTTTTTTTTTTTTTTCTTAAACCTGGAATAGACTTTCTCATTAATGCAGTCAAAAGATGCCAGAGTATTATGCAAAGCTAAAATGTGCATGTACACAACCCTCTGATATTTTCAGTTTAAAATCACATAATCCCCTTACCTTCTGTACCAGCACAGTATGTTATGCCTCTCCTACAATGTTTTTTTTTTCAGTAGATATTCTGCATACTTTTGAGTTTCAAACTAGGTCTGCAAGAGTGATCTGGAGATAGTCTAAATAAACATATTCAGGCTCATTGCTATATACCTGTATCACAAACTACGTCCTTTTAAATTTTATCTGACTGATTTGGCTGATTGCCTAGCTTTCCTCATTAAATAAATATAACTCCTCTTTGTAGACCTTCCACCATCCTAATAATTCTTCTGGTTATCTCCTTAATCCCTTTAATGTTTTCTATTTTTTTCTTATGATTTCATTAGTGTCTGTGTAAAGAAATTAACCTTTTAGAAGAAGAGGAAAATAATTATGAGCTTGGATTGTTTTCAGCTTTTAGAATATGTAATTGGTAGAGATTGGATCATTTAATCTTCTGCAAAGTATAAAAAAAGTCTCTAAAATCACTTGGACTGAAAAGTACCATGACCTAAATTCAATAGTGCGTTTATTCCTCAAAAAAAGCTTACCCTGCTTAATAGTAACGTTTGTTTTGACAGAGAATTTTCAATCAAAAAATTGGGTGATTAGTAGCTCCTTATTAATAATATAAATTTAGAAAAAATTTAAAATGTGACATGGTTCATCAAACATAATTTTGTTGAACTCATTTTTATGCGTATGTTCAGTATTAGGAACATGGATTGTACGTAACTCTGTATGGAAGAAAATACAGACAGGGTTTCTGATAAATAAATGTAGTTTGCTGAACTACACAAGAAAAGTTAAGAAATTGAGGTATTAAAAAAGGCAAATTATGTTTCATTTAAGACTGTAATAACTGAATTGGTCATTGTGAAAAATGTGAATTGAATGCACATCTCCACCTATTGTAAGTAACACTGGGAGCACAGACTTACAGTTACTGTGATCTAAATCATTGCTGAATGCTGAATCAGTGTGAGAGTTGTCATAATGCAGCACAGGGACTGCTGTGTAATGCACTTCTGTTGTGTGAAACTAAAGTTGTCTAAAGACAAAGATGTTCAGTGAGCTCTATGTAGTTTAACAGCACTGAATCATGGTCATGAAATCCTGTAAAACTATCCCTCCACATTCAGAGCTGTTGCTATGTAGCTCTACAGTGGTATAAGTGCACCCACCCACCAAAGACAGTTTTCCCACTAGCTATGACCTGACAGCAAATTTGGTGACATTCTCTGCACTGTGGCTACCGTACTCTTTGTATATTAAGAATTACTTTGGAAAAAACTCACTGGAGTTTAAATTGTTGTGTAGCTTCTGGTATTTAAAACAGGATAAAAAGAAATTATATTTTAGTATAAATACTTTCACAGTATTACAAGACAGCTGTATGCCTAATAACCTATAGCTCTGATCTTTGTTGTTGTTATTTATTTTTAGTTCCCTTCCCTGTGAAATTATGAGTCTCAAACCAAAACAAAAAGTTTCTGGAATAAAAAGTAGGAAAAGATATTTCTTTATCAAATAAAGAAAGTTATTTGTAAAAAAAATT
>JAWWES010000133.1:33280858-33302064 GCA_035583135.1 Lophotriccus pileatus | reverse complement strand
TTTTACAAGACAAAATAGTGTTAATAACATATCTTTGTGCCCTGTTTTACTTTAGAACAAGAATTATTGTATGTTAACTTTTAAATCCTTGGATAAACTAACAGGCCTTGTTAAGCTGAAAAGCTGGGTTTTTTATGGCGGTATCTGCATAATTGTTATCTTAAGTGAATTGGTACAGAGAAACTGAACTGGTAAACACACACAGAAATCATTCATTATCATCATTTCAGGGTTTTTTTTTGATAATTTGTCATTAGCTTTCTGTAAACATTATATCAGAAAGTACTAGAGGTGGTGGTTTTTTTTGTTTTGTGGGGTTTTTTTCCACATGTGTTACCTTAAAACGTCACCTTTTTGGGATGGAGTTTTTTAGTCATTTCTAAATGGGTCAGACCAGGGATTGGTGTGGCTCTGAGCCTCCTAAGCAGTAGTTAGAGAACATTTTACTGATACATATTTTTTTAAAAAACATTGCGTTAATAGTGTCCTTTTACAGTCTACATTTTCTGTTCATGTGAGAGCCCATTTCTGCAGGTATCATTCAGAGGGATTATTAGGGGTTTCTATTAATTTTTCATTAAAGCTGTCCTTTTGTGAAGTTCACCATCTTACCTTTTTTGCCGGTAATGCATTTATCAACTGAAGGTCATCTGATTCTTTGATTATCTTCTGTTCTTCTCTATTTAAATACAGATGATCAGCATTAGACTGTAGATGAAAGCATACTATTAATTTAAAAGGACTGCATGACACATTATTTGCCACACCTTAATCGATTAAGAATTATCATCTTCTATAATCCCTTCTAAAATAACACACCTCATTATTTTACTGAATGAGAAACAAAGGCATTAGTTTATTGAATTAGAGAAGGAAGCAAGTAACTTTTTTTTTTCTTTTTCTCTTTTTTTTTTTTTTTTTTTGAACTTGCTGCCAGGTAAGCTCATGCTTCCACTGATCTACCCAAAAGAATTTTACTAGATTAATTAAAATGGATTGGAACCAGTTTTCTTGGCTGTACTTAGAAATGGTACAGTGGATGTCTGAGGAGTCATATCTTGTATCTTGTTCTCCTGTTATTCTGGATCACCTTGTGTGCCCCAATTTTGCTCCAGTCTGAAATGCGGACATGATAAGAAGGTGTGCACAGGCCTGGGAGAAAATACCTGCTGCCAGGTATTTCAGCTTAGGTATAATATCAACAGAGGGAAACAGGGAGAAAACTTCTACAGTAGTATTTCATTTCTTCAGGGCCTCAAGGTAAGAGAAGTTAACATGTGCACCTTGCTTTACCTGCCTGTGAAGCGTGTGAGTTGAGACTGTAAGCATGGCTCCAAAAGGCGAAGGGCAGCCAGCAGAGCCCTCCTCTTTCTTCACAACTCCTGGATGAAGGTGAACAAGAAACAAAGCCTCTCTGAGGCCTTTTTTTGGTTTCTTTAGCCCCTGATTACACTGGTGTCTGCAGAACATTCACCACTTCTGAACACTTGCCCCAATTTAATTTAGGATTCTTAGGGCTCCTGTGATAATTAGTGAATTATTCAGTATTATCAGTGACCTGTCTGTTACTTTTTTGAAGCAGCAATGCTGGTCAATGGCTGCCAGAAAGTTCTTAAGCTCACTCACCTAGTAATACAAGTCCTCTTACTGATTTCTTTACCTTTGCAGGATACATGTCCCAGTTTCCATCTTAGAGTACAAATGCTCTGAAGTGGTTTGCTTTGTATAGCATTTCACTGCAATTATTCAGTTCCACACAAGCAATGAGCCCTCTACCTACTGGTGTCATTTGAGCTTACCCTTAATACCATACGATTTCAAAGATTTCATAAATATATTTTTTTGATTTAAGCAAAGGACTAAAGTAAAAAAAAAAGGGCACTGAAGAATGAAACAAAAATGTCATTCTTGAAGTCTGTTTTTCATGGAAGTGCTTTCCTAGCTGTCACTTTGAATCTTTATAACACATTTCAGCCATAGCAGCTTAGGATCAACTTAGCACTACTCTGCCTTCAAATATTACTTCTCCCAGTTGACCCCCATGTCTCATTGCTATACTGGATACTAGCTTATAGCTGAAGCTAGTAATAGCAGGGTTAATGTGCTTTGCTGCTCTAAAAGAAATGGAGGAGATGACATCTTATATTGGATAATCTGAAATGGGAATCTAAGCTATATATTTATATAAAAGCATTTCCTTTGTCATAAGGAGGCTTTATTGTATTTCAGCTTTTTTGAGCTCTACAAGAGACAGCAGTACTAGTGCAAGCCAAATTGGAGTGCTTGTCCCTGAACTCATGGAAGGTTCTTCAATGTGTTAATTCTCTGCTCATATTTTCCTTCTTGCTGAGGAAAACAACTGTATTCTAGCTGCAATGTAGAACTTCCCTTTTCCGGCAGAAAAATTTACATTGGGAAACATTTGTTTTTATAACTGATTGCAAATTGCATATCATAAAAGTTATCCAGTGTGTAATAGTTTCAGTTGTATATAGCTTTTCTGACTTGCTAAAGTGAGCACACACCACACCATAATCAACCATGTGTCAACATTAAGAGCAAAGTACTTAATATTAAACTCCTTGTTTTCTGAACATTTCTTCCACTGGCAGTTGCTACACAGCCAACCTCTGCCATCTCCATGCAAACCCTTCAGATAAGGCAACACAATTCACACTGCTGCTCAGAAAAACAGGCCCATAAAACTCTCTGGATTGCTTTCAACCTGGATAAGGCTCAGCTTTCAGCTGAGATGAATTTGATGCAAATGACCAGTGAGTTCATTTTAGGCAGCCTGGGCCATCATTGCTTCTCAGAGAAACACTTATGAAGTTGCTGTGTGGAGTCTTCTGCTCCCCAAAACGTGGGGGGTGTGATTACTGCTCTCCTGCTTGGCTCCCACTGAAATGGAAGGGTGTTGGCTGGCTGTATATTCCAAAGGTCTCAAACTAGTAACTTTGCTTTAAGCATATATGTATTCCTATTATGATGACATTGCTTAAACTTCCTTTGGCTCTGAACTGAGGTGCTATCTCAATAGTAAGCTAGACTCAAGTACGCTTCATAGTTCATTGACTGAGTCTGATTTGAACTTCAGATAGTTTGAATTTAAAATTGTTTTCAGGGCCTCAAAAGTAATGGAATGGAGAGATACCTTGTCTTTAAAATTAATATAATAAATCAAGCTAGCTTAGATATGAAGACAAGCAGGAGAACAAATGCAAGTTATAGAGACTGGACTTTTCAATTCAGTGTTTCAACCTAAATTAAGTGTTTACTGCAGGAAAAAGGGAGAACAAAGCAGGAGAATAATCCAAATTTACGTTACAAGTATAGTTATTAAGCAAAGTGCAAAATTTGATAACAGCAACTATGGACAGGGAAAGGTGGATGACAGGAAAATATGTTGTGTTTAGTATACTTTCCTCTGATTTCTGAATAATGTGGGCAGACTACCTCGTACATGCACTTGGAGTGAAGGGGAATGCATAGAAAAAGATACAATTTTGGTAGCATGAAAGAATAACTTGTGCACCCAGCACATGCCCTCTCTTGTTGGTTACACAGGAGAAAAAAAAAAGTGCCTCTGCCTAGAGCCTTCCTCTTCACTGCCCACCTCAGAGGATCCCAGGGCACCCTTTATATGTGACAGGGTTTTCAGACTTTGCTTGCTAGTTCATTCCCTGCCTGGTGAATGACTGTGTGCATACAACATTCTCAATATCTATCACTAAATGAACAAATCTTTAAATTACCTTTATTTATCTATGAAAAAATCTATAAAGTACCTTTATTTACAACTCTGAAATATTTCCAGATGGAAGTCAGTTTTAACCATGCAAAATTTGTACTGGTGTGAAAGTATTTTGAAGCTTGTATTTGTTTGCAGATAGCAGGTTTTTGTGAAGTATTTTCCTTGACTTTCTGCTTCACTTTGTACGGTAATATTAGGAAAATAAATCCTCTGTTCAGGGACCTTTTAATTTGAGTAAAGTATTAATAAATTAAGAAAACCTTAAGAGTATATTCAGGAGGGAAATAACATTAAAAGCTCTAAACACTGTCTTCTTTTGCAGGTGGTGTGTCTGTGTCATAATCTTGCGTTGGCAAGCAGCAGCTGGAGGGAGATAAATCTTGTTCACCAGGAGAGGGCTCCCGCAGTCTTCTGATATTACTGAACTTGGGAGCTTGAAGACCACAAGGTAAAGCTACAGAAAAATTAGAACTGCTCAAATCAGTTTATGTTCACCAATGTGCTACGGATATCAAAAATGTTAATCTTACATAAATTAGACCAATTAGACGGATTATACATAGACACTTTTAAAAAATAAGGATGTTGTTGCACCTCAGCTCCAGTTCTTCCCTAATAAGGCTGTTGTTAAAGAGCATTAAAATATTATAGAAATCAACTTTCTGACCAGAACCACCACCAATGTCAGATTAAAAATACTATTGGCTTTGCCAAAGAAATTCCAGAGACATATAAAGTCCCTTCATTTTGGGGTGCTTAATATGGTTTAAACACTATTATGAAAATAGAAATTAATGTTTCAGAGAGGAAGCAGCATTTTTTTCTTATTGTTTATGACTTTTTGCTATACTTCAAATAACCTAATGTATCATGAAGGATAAATTTATAAAGTGATACAAACATAGAATCAGCCTAGTTGTATCTCCTCTTATTATACCTCTTATTTGTTAAAAATGAATGTGGTAAGATCTTTATATGAATGCTATTGCCTAAGTAGTGCAACATTTCTGTTGTAAACAATCAAAAGCAACATTATTTTTGTTTCTAACAATAGTTAAATGAACTCTGCTTTTTAGTTCTTGTTTACCATTGTAAATTACAGGTTTAGTTCTGCTTACAGACTACAGTAAGGATTATCTCATGAAATCCATGCATGCAAAGTAGAAATCAGTTTGTTACAGTGTGTGCAGTCAGTACAATAGCCAAAGAAAATAAACCATTATTAGTTTGTGTTCTTTACATAAAAGCCTTTTCTATCCTTTTTTTTGTTTTGTTTTGCTGTTGTTGATTGTAGAATTCTTTGTATAGTCTTGTCTTTTATAGATGTTCATACTTAAGGTGATAGACTGGAAGTTCTACTTCAGCAAAAACAACCATCAAACTGTGGAAAAGAAACCTTTACCTTTCACATATTTCAAAAAATGCCAATGAAATATGTTGCAGTGTTCCCATATCTTGATCCAGTCAAGCTCTCATCTTGACACGTGTGCTCCATTTTTTATAGTGCTACTCTCTTTAATTATTTTCATGGTAGTAATTCAACAGAATCTTTTATCAGGATCAGACCTGCTGTGCCGGAATGTGCTGGTTTTGGCTGGGGTAGAGTTAATTTTCTACACAGTGGCTGCTATAGGGCTGTGTTTTGGATTTGTGCTGAACACAGGGTTGATAATATAGAGATATTTTTGTTCTACTGAGCAGGGCTTACACAGAGTCAGGGCCTTTTCTGCTTTCCATACTGCCACGCTGGCAAGGAAGTTGGGGGTGAATTGGGGAGGATTGAGAGGAGACACAGCCAGAACAAGTGACCCAAACTGACCCAAGAGATATTCCAGACAATACAACATCATAATCAGCATATAAAGTGTGGGGAAGAAAGAGGAAGAAGGGGATGTTTGGAATGATGGTGTTTGTCTTCCCAAGTAACCATTATGCATGATGAGGCTCTGCTCTCCTGGAGGTGGCTGAACACCTGCCTGCCCATGGGAAGCAGTGAATTAATTCCTTGTTTTTCTTTGTTTGCATATGCAGCTTTTACTTTCCCTATTAAACTGTCTTTATCTCAACCCAGGAGTATTCTGGCTTTTACCCTTATGACTCTCTACATAATCCTGCTGGTGGGGGAGTGAATGAGCAGCTGTGTGGGGCTTGGCTGCTGGCTGGGGTGAAATGAAACCTCTACATGGCCCAAGAAAAGTGGAGTGAATAGCTTAACAGCAGAGGGTAGTTTGGTGTTGGAACTGTATTACAATGTGAAGTTGCTTGGGTCAGAGCACATGCCAGAATGTAGGACTCCAATGACTTAAAATAAATTTATCTTAAAATAATCAAAACTGCATATCCAAATATCTACTTTTTTTTTTCATTGAATTAGTAAGGCCCTAAGATCCTGAATGTATTGAATTAATCATCTAGTCCTGCACAGACAGATTTCTTCGTTCCACTTTGTCTCTGGGAAGTGATACCTCATTCCATGTCCAAAAAGTCTCACACAGGTGTCTTCCATAAATTTCTGGAAGGTCTCCAATTTTAGACTATTTCAGATCAAGAGGGAAAAGAAGTACCATAGAGTTTGCAGTCTCTTTCACTGTTTTTTTCATCCATCTCTTCTCTTCTATGAAAGGAAGAGCACTCCAGGGCCCCTGCTGACTGCAGGTGTGATGATGTGCAAGGGGGAGATTGGTGTTACGTGCCCCTGAGAGCTCCTGGGAACTAACTGTAATGTAATTTGTGTGACATAAATGGCCTTGCAGCAGCTTTTCTGAAGAACGGACTCCCACAAAACCAGTAAGAGATCAACTGTGCCCTGCATAAACTCCAGTCCCTGAATGGTCTTAAGGAGCAATCTCAAATAGAGCATATTGCAATTTAGTTCTGCAGAAGCAACGAGGTTCTGAAATTTTTTTTTTCTGAGTTATTTGAAGTGAGGAATAGATGAGGGTATGCTATCTGAAATGTGTTTTCATGCTCTAGGATATTAATTGAGAGAATGTATCATCGAGGCTTCAGACAATTACCTTTATGAGATGTGCCTTGGAATGGATGGAGTCTTAAAAAATACATAATTGTTTCGCCTGTATGTGGTCCCAGTAGTTACATAAAAATAAGTTTAATTTTCCTTCAGTAAACAGTTTTTCCCAGTTGTGCTAACATAAAAAAAATTTAAAAAAATTGATGGGGAAAAAAAGAGAACAAAAGAAACAAATACCAACACAAAACCATCAGAAAGTAAAGATTTAGATTATATTCTGACCTCTTGCGCAGCTTCTTAATCCTTTGGCCAATAGGCAAAAATCCGTACTAAATGAATCCCAAGTTGGTGGAAAGCCTCATAAAGCCAAGGGAACTACTAGAAGTTAAAACACAGTGAGATTACCATCTTGTTCAACATAAGAAAGTCTGGATGTAAGGTACAAAGAGGCACAAAAATTACTTGTAATAGGGTTGGTTTTATTTATCTCCTTGCTTAGCTATTTTTCTCTCAATTAAAGAAACCCCAGATTTATAGTTAAAATTATAATTAATAGTCTAATGGTCTGTCATAGAATGGGTTTTGTGTCTTTGTGGTTCCTACTGAGCCTGAAGAACAACTGTTTGAGCATCACTAAGTTACTTTTTTTTGCAGCAAATTTCTCCAGTCTCTTTAAAAGAAGAAATCTCTTTAAAATCATTTTGTAAATAATTTTGTTTCCAGGGACAGTAATAAATGTTTCCTCAAAAAATGTTCAATTATTGTGACATTCAGGTGATATAGATATGAGCCTTTTCCTGCTAAGATAAAGCAAATATTTGTTTAACTGGGTGTAAGAGCAGGGCCAACCTTCTTTAATGTCAAATCACAATTCTGATTACTGCCCAGAGGACCTTTCTTAAGTCTTATTATTAAAAGGATCATCTTAATGTGACTACAAGGGCAAAATGAAGCATTCCTCCTTTTGTTCAAAAGAACTGAATTTGGTTTGTGACAATATTTTCTTTTACAATGTTTCCTAAGATTAGCATGGAGTGAAGTAATTTTTACAATATTTTCTCTTCAAAAGCAAACAAGATTAATAAATGTCTCACTTTTATAGTTATACTACATTCATAACAATGGTGCTGGTTGTTATTAATGCATAGCTCAGCTTTTAGAAAAACACTGTGATCATATTTTCCTGTCTGCACTTACATTCTTTCTGAGGAAATCAGGATTTTGACAAACTGCATCAGAATCAATGCAACTATTTTTACCATGGACAAACTTCATTAAGTGTTGGTTTTTGGTTTTTTTTTAGAACAGAGATGAAGTTGAATAAGGGGGCCAGGAGATCATGGTAAGCTTTGGAGTAAAGCAGATGTTTCCAGTATGTCTGAGCCTTGAGCGGTTTAAAAATAGGTGCTGTGGTAAGACTCACTGGCATGTGTATAGCTTCGTGGCCTAGTATGATGACACAGATTGTCTTAATGGCACAGCATGATGCATTATGAGTGAGCACAGGCAAAGCTATCTTTATCAAATGTTTGGAAAGAAAATGCTTTCGTGTTAAAGAAAAATTTTGAGGGGGTAATTTTGAGAGTACCCATACCCATACTCACTTATGAGCTGTTACTTACTCAGGTTCAAAAATTCACAATAGGCTTCCTGGTCATATGTGGGATCAGTAATGTTCAGTGGTACTGTTACAAACTCCTTTCTACGGCAGATCCTTGAGAAAGGTCTGGCTCTGACACATTCTGTTGTCACTAGCAGAATGTGGGTATCTAGTGTGGATCTGCTTTTATTTATCTTTCTCTCTTTTGTTATATTTTTTGTTTTGTTAATATTAACAATAACAACAGCTCTACCTACCTCCAGTGCAAAGGCAACTTTCAAGCAATATACGATAAAGATAGATATTATTGGATCAAAACCAAGCAACTTCTGGAGTCTTCATTACATATTGCATGTAAAAGGCTCTGGGGGAAAAAAAAAAAAAAAGAGGGGTTTGCATTTAACTGTATTTAGTAGAACCCTATGAAAGAAAAAGAAACCTGACCTCAGAGATTATAAACCATGTATCATGGTCAAAAATGGCTCAAAAGTTTACCTAATCATCTTTTAAATTGTGGGGATTATGATTTTATACCATTATTGCAGTCATGTGAGAGAAAAAGGAAGAGAGTTGTCTAGGACCAGAGTCCTGACACCACGCTAAGACTGTTCCAGACTGTACTAATAAATCTTCTGGCCAGGATTTTTTAATGCAAATAATATAGGCATAACTTGGCTTTCATCAAAATCAAAGGCTATATTCCTGCACCCCTCAGTATTTATGAAAGAATCTTTCTGGAGACTATGAAATTTAATACTGTTTATCTTGAATGCTGTAGAGAGATATTGATACTACTCTGAGATTCTATTGGTATTTTTTCTTTTCAAAAGTGCAGTGATAGCTGACAGACCCCTATGAATTACAGAAGGGATTTTTAATTTGTTAATAATCATTAGATAGGGAAGTTTTCCATGCTACCCAGCCTATATTTCTCAAAAGGAGAGCTGGAGCCTGGAAAGTGGGAGTGAACACTTTTCTTCCTGATTGTGCTCCTCTTGTTGGTTCTCACACATCTTCAGATCAGTGTATTTTTTTCCCTTTTCTCAGGTGTTCATGCTGCTGAGAAGGAAACATTTTGTCATGAGAGCTTCCAGGCTCCAGGAATAGGTCTGTGCACCTGCAAAAGGCTGCAACCAGCAGCCAATACAGAAGCAATGTGGTTTTTGTCTCCCACTGTGTCCCTGCCAGCTCTCCAGTCCCCACACAGCTCTACCCAGGGCTGGCTCTGTCCCACCAAGCATCTGTCTGGGATGCAGTTCTCCTGCCTGCCAGACCCCAGGCAGAGACTCTGCTGTGCCTGCTGAGATTACAGATAATCTAGACCAATGGAAGCCATAAGTGTCTCTCTCAGCCACTGTTGATAAGGCACTATGGAGAACCACAGAGGCTCCAGCCTCATCACCACAACCTAAGTAAATGTACTCCAGTGTCAGCCCATGTAGGGCTCCTGTCATCCTTGGTCACTAGCCTGGCTGTCTCAGGAGTGATCTGGACATGCCAGGGCATCTGTTTCCTCTCCACTAAAAGAAGAGGGACAAAAGTGAATTTTAATCTTTGACATTTGCAAAAAAAAGTGACCTTTGTCAATGATATTTTGTAGACCTAAAAAAAAAAATTTAGCTTTCTCATGAGAGTCTTCCTAAAAGTTCATTAAACACAAAGAACAGTTGAGAGGTTTTCTTTCCATTATTTTTTCTTTTTTTTTTCTTTTTTTTTATTAATAGTAAAGAATCACTGTACCATTACAATGGATACGTGGCTCTGCGGCTGATGTTTCCTGATTGCACTTAGTGGATGCTATCAAAACAAAGCTCCTATCTTACTATTTATTCAGATTTTTAGTTACAGAAGGGGTAGACTTTAGCTGGCCTAAGGACTTGATTAAATGTGCTACATGAAAATCCATTTAATGTGCTGTGTTCTCTAGGAAGTGTGGATATCTGTACCCATGCATATACCCGTCTACATATGAGAATAATAAAATGTCATTGGATATCGTGGTGAGATACATTTTCCCAAGAAATATTGACATATATAATGGAGACACCACCCCACTGCCAGTCATTGCTGGGCATGAAGCCATAGAAGCATCTACTGCAGCTCAAACTAAATGAGGCCTACTCAATAAGCAATGGGGTAGAGGGATCCTTGTGTTTAGGATGTTTTTTTTCTAATGTTCAAGACTGGGAAAATGTTAAATGGATGGTTCAGTTGTTTCCTATTCCATTCATAGAAGTTACTCTTTTGGGAATTGCCTTCTCCCTGATTTCATTTGCTACTGCTCCTGTTTGCTATGTATGTATTCCTTCCTGATACTTGGACCAAGCTACACTGGCTGTTGAAGGAAAGCTTAAGGTAGAAAAGTTATTTTATTTTTATTTAATGATTGAAAGGAAAGATGGGGACATTTTTGAAATTTCAAAACATAATGCTGATGATTGCTTTATAAATAAAAAGAAAACTCTGCCACCACTGATTGACTTAAAAAAAAAACAAAAACAAAGAGAAGATGACAGATTTAGATGGCACAGGACTAAAGAAGTTCAATAGCTGTCTTGATTTAATTCTCCATTGCCAAATCACAATTTGCTGTGCTTTGATCAGTGTAAAGAGTAGGGAACGCAGTTATTGCCTTCATCCAGGCAAATAGATATAAATATAAAATCTCCAGTGTACAGATTAATATTTGTACACCTCAGAAACTAGAGGAAGGCCTTATTCAGGTCCTAGCATGATTCTGTATGTTATATAAAATAAGTAGAATTTGATCTGAAGAGTAACAACTAAATAAACATTTAATTTATATAAAGTAACAATCCTCAGTGTAGGAGTTAAAAATAGTTGAAATTCTGAAAGAAAGGGAGGAATAGAAAATAAATAGCAAGTAAGAAGAGAACAGTACACTGAAAAAATAAATAGATAAAGTCAGAAAGAATATTGCAAGCTTGTGACTGCTTTCTTCTCCCTTTATACTATTTGGTTATATCACCATATATATATATATATGGTATAAATAAGATTAAATGATACATTACAATTATGAGAAAATTTGTAGACAGAAATAGGGCATAAGCTGCTGTAACTTCTATAGAACTACATCACTGTGGTCTGGATGTAAATTTAGTTAACTTTTTCCTAATTTTATCTACCAAGACTAGCCATAAATAACGTTTAAAAAGCTATTTTAAAATATATTGTTCCAGCAGTGTCTATTCTGTCCCATTTGTGCTCTATTTAATGACATATTGTAGGGTTTTAGGAGATAATAATCTGCCAAATGCAATAGGCAGCATCCAGGAAGACACTATTAAAGTATATCACTAATGAAAACAAAGAACAACAAGTTACTGAGAACTAGACTTCAGAAAAATACGTTAAGGGTAGAAGCTGTTACTCACTGGTATGTAATAAACTCCTTAGCAGATAGTAGTTTGGGGAGAAAAGGTCTCAGAATGATAGCATTGTGATAAAAATAAGTTGATGATTCCTCAAAATAAAAGAACTGCTTTCATTTTTAAAGACTAACTGGAAGGGAAGTATCTTGAGGAAAAAAAATGCACACTGACTATTTCCAACCACCCATTTATAAAAAGAATAACTCTATTTCTCAGCCTGTAGAAGCTACATACAAAGGCCTACTGGATCTTAGTGGAGAAAAGGAAATAATCACCAGCTAGACCTGGGGAGAGGTTTTACAACTTAAAACTCAAGGCAAAGGCTTTGTACATTTACTGAATCCTGAGGGCAGAGATGGATTATTAAACTAGTCTAATCCAGGGGGGGAGGAATATATATACACACATATATATTTGTTTATTTATTTATTTATATTTTTATTATATATTCTTTGCATTTGTTCTGTGAAATGTAATATGACTTAGGGAAGATGCATGTGATTTAAATTTGGAAGGAAAAGTACTGGTACTTAAGTACTTAAAAAGGAGAAAGAGAGGAGAGGGAGATACAGAAAGCATGTGTGTGTGTGTGTTTGTACATGTGTGCATACATGCAGAGAATCATGGAATGGGTAAAGTTGGAAGGGACCAGTGGCTCATCTAGTCCAACCTCCCCGCTCAAGCAGGGTCGCCCTAGAGCACATTGCACAGGATTGCATCCAGATGGTTCTTGAATATCTCCAGTGAGGGAGACTCCACAACCTCTCTGAGCAATCTGTTCCAGTGCTTGGTCACCCACACAGTAGTCCTTCCTCATATGCAGGTGGAACTTTCCGTGCATCAGTTTCTGCCCATTGCCTCCTGTCCTATTGCTTGGCACGACCAAGAAGAGCCTGGCTCCATCCTCTTGAAACCCTCCCTTCAGATACTGACAGGCAGTAATGAGGTCCTCTCTCAGTCATCTCCTCTCCAGGCTGAACAGGCCCAACTTGCTCAGCCTGTTCTCCTAAGAGAGATGTTCCAGTCCCTTAATCATCATTGTTGCCCTCCACTGAAGCTGCTACAGGAGCTCCATGTCTCTCTTATACTGGGGAGCCCAGAAGTGGATACAGTATCCCAGCTGAGGCCTCACGAGCGCTGAGTAGAGGGGCAGAGTCACCTCCCTTGACCTGCTGGCAATGCTCTTCCTAATGCACCCCAGGAGACCATTGGCCTTCTTGGCCACAAGGACACATTGCTGCCTCACAGACAGCTTGCTGTCCACTGGGACCCTCCAGGTCCTTCTCCATAGAGTTGTTTTTTAGCAGGTTAGACACCAGAAACACTGGTTCATTGGGTTATTCCTCCCTGGGGGCAGGACCCTGCACTTGCCTTTCTTGAATTTAAAAGTAATCCCCTCTGCCCATCCCTCCCACCTGTCAAGGCACACATGCACAAATTTATTTGAAAGCTGTTACAGCTTTCCAAAGCAAGTGGGTCAGCTATAATGAAGTGCAGTAAGCTTTTGCTTTTTGTAAAGGAAAAGAAAAAAATCCTGCTGTCTTTCCATTTTCTTTTTCTTTCCACTATCACTTGCATAGGTAACAAAGGTAACAAAGGCTTACTCTGATCAGAAGTATGTTGTATGTTCAGGGGTGTCATCACTGTAAGAACAAAGGCATAACTATAGATAAGTTCAGGCTGGTGGAAAATTACATAAAATGATAAGCCAGAGTGAAAACTGTCTAAGGAAATCAGGGATAGGTTGTACTGGGTAAACATGGTGAGATGGAAACAATCAAGAACAACAACCCTTTAACCAAGGAGTAAGGCAACCTGGGAGCCAGCGGCAAAGCATATTGCAAAGATATTGCAACCTATGAGTCAAAGAGCTAGGGAAAAATATTTTTCTAATCACATCCAGAAAGAGATGTTTAATTATATTAGAAAACAGTCAAAGTTGGCACTGAAATAGTCTCAACAATAATTATTTAGTAAATTATATGTATTTTATTATAGTTTTATGACAGTTAATACTGATATGTCTAAGTAGTCTCTCTTACATTTATTATGCATTATATATTCTGTATAATTCCAAAGTACAGATTGCCAACATTTCAGGTAATGAAAATGGTATTCTGGTTTTGTACACTGGGCATGGTTTCCTACGTGTAACAGATAGAGAAATGTTATAACATATGAATATAATTCTGCCCAATGCAAGAAATACATGCAGCCATAGAACTACTCGTTCACACAAAATGTTACTAATCATAACCAAGTCAGACTAACTAAACTAATTTATCATTTACAGCTATGCACGCCAGTAGACTGAAAAGCCATACTTGTTTGTTTTATTTTATCTTGGGGCACATAAAATCACAGTATTTGGCAGCATGGGATAAGGGACATTAAATCAGCTTTTATGCTGTTGTTAAGAAACCCATAGAGGATGGGGTTCAAGCAGCAGGACATCATACCCAATAAATGGCATATGCAATACACTAATTTAAAATGTCTGTTAGAAATGAGAGTGGCATTAAAATCTGTCACAATGTGGAAAAGGTGAAGAGGCATCCAACTGAAACCAAACACTAGGATTAGCACTGTCAGTCTGCAAAAAACTCTCCTAGATCTTGTCTTAATTCTGACAATGGATTGGGATACTGTAATCATGTCCTGGATCTCTGTATTTTCTTCTGGTTTCATTTCAAAACAGATTGGAATCCCAGGGATGAATTTACTGGAGGAAAAGAGCTGACTTTTTTCTGTGCCAGAGGTTTCTGGGAGATCTCTTGAATGAGTATCCTGATGATGCCTTGAAATAGCTGGCATCACACTTGAAGTCTTTCTGCTGTATCTTCTGTGGTGCTTTCTGCCAAAGGCACAGCTCCACCTGGAGTGCCCAGAGGACTGTGCCTGTGTGCTAGTGCTCTTGGAGGGATGAAGAGCTAGGTTTATCATCTCCTTCTCTTCAAACTTGTTTTCCTTGTTTGACAGTCTGGAGCCTATGCTCCTGCAGACGCTCGTGTGACTGGCAGTCAAACACACCAGCGGCAGTATGTACTGCATGAACAGTAAGGCTATTGTAAAGGCAATTCTGTACGAATCAGAAGGCCATGACTCGATACACAGGAGTCTGTTCTCCAGTGCCTCTAAATTCAGAGTTTTGCTGAGGTCCACAATTTTGTGGAAAACTGGCAGAGGGGAGCAAATTGTGAAGCCAAAGGCCCAAATGGTCAGTATTAAGAAATAGCCTTGTTTTGCTGTTAGATTGCTAGAAAGGGGATATTTTATCATACGGTACCTGACTGCAGCAATAGATATTAACATCAAAGTTGAAACTAGAACTGATGCACACTGGAGGAAGGGCATTACATGGCACATGACAGTGCCAAACATCCACTGGTCAAGCAGGACGGATGTCAGTGTGAAAGGCGAACAGAATAGCACAACCAAGATGTCAGAAAAGGCCAAGTTACCTATGAGAATGTTTATTATTGTCTTCTGCTTGCACTTTAGTAGGGCCATTAGTATAAGCAGATTTCCCATAAAGCCAGCCAGACTTATAAGTGTGTATAGCCCAATAAGAAAGTACTGTATGTCATCAACACTACTCTTATAGTCTTCCCAGGCAGAAAAATTCTTTGTAGTAGCAGAGGTGTTCCTGGTAGGTGTCCTGTTGTTACGGTCTTTTAATCCTAAATCCATTTTACAGTCCCTGCTTAGAACGAGAAAGGCATTAATTAGCATCTGAAGGAACAATGATATTGCTGTTAATCAGAATGTAAAGGAACATAAATTTACCTCATGTCACCTCAATGCAAATAAATTACTAGTCATGTTAGTCTACTGTGAGGCAGATCCTCTATAACTTTAGGTCAACACGAATTAGGTACATAGGTTTTATCATGTAGTGTTCAGCATGCCTTGGCCTCCTACCCGGCTGCTCACATGGGAGAATGGCCATTTAAGGTTCTGCATTATGATGCTGGCTTTTAACTATGCTCTGCTATAGACTGTATTGTCAGACTTTCCATGAGGGAACAGTTAGCTACAAAAGCAATTCATCTTGAGTTGGTGAGATTACTCATGTGCATAACAGCCCATTGATGTGGGTAAGGAAATGACAGCCACCATCTGGGCACATGCCTAATCATTGCATCACAGCAAATTATAATGAGGGCACCTGAAAATACATATGCTAACAACTGCACTATGAATTTCTTACCTTGCTAGTAGAGAACTAACAGAAAATAAGTGAGAGCTTTCAAAAATGATCAGGAAATCCACTGTCAGTGATCCAAGATGGAATTCCTAATGTGGTGTGTATACAAACCATTTTCTATTAAGTGTTGAACATATTTTAACTGGTGCTGAAGCAGAAAGGAAAACTGTCTACAAAACATCTAAAGTAACTGGATGTAATACAAAGAGGACAGTGCTAATTGGAAGGAAACCCCACACAGCCATTTGAAAATTCAGTAAACTGCTAATTATTCAGCATAGAAACATCTAATGTTAAAGCGTAACTCAGCAGAAGGTTATTCTGCCTACAGAATCTTCATGTATTTGTCTTCATTTTAGAACAAACAGAAAGACATGAGAATTTAGTTCAAGCTTCAGTTTACCTTAAACACCTGCATGTACTAAAGTTTCAAAGTTCTCCAGAGTGCTAGTGCCCTGGACAAAACTACTTAATGTTTAGAAATCTTATGTAAGAGAAAACAGGAATATCTAAACAATCCTAAAGCATATATAAATTGAGAAGAAGGCTAAATTTGTCATTAAAAAAAGGCAGGGCTCTTCAAGGCTCCTCCATGAGCTGTATGGTGCTGACTTCTTCAAAGTGCAAAAATATTACTCAGCTTCCTCTACACATTCAGATGTGCTTCTTCCTTCGCATCACGTGTGTTCCTACTGTCATGTGCCAAAGGGAAGCTCAAACCTTAAAACAACCTCAGAATATTCACTGACAGTGTGTTGTGATGTTGTGATGGGAAGGCTCCTCATGTAAATGTAGGAATACTTACTTAAAAAAGAAAAAAAAAAAAAAGTAAAATCTTGCAAGTTCACCTCTTGGAAAGAGCTGAAAAGAAGTCAGCCTTTTCAACTTCTCTCAATCTTAAAGTGCTTTAAAACAGCTAAAATAGATGTAAGAACTGGATATATGAATTTAGATAACCTAAATTTTATAATTGTGTGCGTACAAGCAGAGTGGCATTAATGCATATTATTTCTGTTCAATTTTTCCCAGTCCTTAATGAAATGGTGGGAAACCATATAATAGACAAACAATGCTATCTGAGACTACCTTTGCCTCTGAACCAACTTTAAAGAAGCAGACTAGAGGTTTTGTAAGTGATCCAATCTCTCTATGTCTATGTTGATATTATCAGAAATTTTGATTTTGGTGGGCTACTCTACTCAGTTAGCTGAGAATTGTGTAGGAAAAAACCTTGCATAACTGAAGACTTAATAAAGAAATGCCGTGTTTTTCTGGGCAATTTTCTTTTTGCTTGGACACATTCCTCTTCCAGTTTATATCTTGCACAGATTAAAAGAGCTTTACTAATGGAACATCCCATTGCCTGATAGCAGGTTTGAACCATATCAAGAGTTATTTGAGAAAAGGAAATGAAACATTATTCAAGCGCTAGATCTCTCCAAATCTTGGTTACTAATCAACTGAGAGAAAGAAGACTAATAAGAGAGAAGGAAATCCCGTACCATCTTAAGATTCAAAAAAACCCTCAAAAACTCTTACAATGCTCTCAAAGTGATGACTCTGAAGAAATGAGCTTTTCACTTATTTTTTGTGCCTCCATAAGTAACTCTGTGCTAACAGCAATCATTCTGCGTAGTCTTCTATTTTAACTGATACTAGGTTGAAGCATGAACCTGTAAAAGAAGAAACAAACTGGAGTTACTGTTTCTTCCACAGAAACCCAGCAACTAGGGTTACTTTTAGCATATCTAAAAGTATTTTCAGTAACAGTTAAATTACCACACATCATCACATCTGAAGGTCATACTGAGCAGCAAAGGCGCACACCAGTGTTTAAGTTATAATAGCAGCTATGTATGTGAGAGAGTTTTGTTGATCCACGTTGAAAACTACAACTCCTGCTCTAGACTTTTTGGTAATATTTTCTGTCATTGAAAAGGTTCATAGGCCATAGGTTCATCAGTGAATGGAGAAAAAGCAGGCATTCCTACTGGTAGAAAAGGCTCTCTATCTTGTTAGTCCACTCCATTTTAATTATGTGTTATGGTCTGTAGAGAAATCTTTATCTTTTCATTAAGTTTTGCTTAGTTTTAATCAATGGATTCCATGAAGAGAATTGAAACAAATCTGGTGGTGTCACTGTTATTTCCTTTTACCACTTTCAGGTTTGGTGACTAAAAGTGAAGAGACTCTCAAGTCAGATGCACTATAATTATTTTATCTTCTAGAAATTTATATTCCATACAGATAATGCTAAGACTAGGGCCAGAGAACAAAATTTAAGTGTTGTTATACCGTAACATTCATTAAATGATACTTATAGAGTTCTTCTTGAAGGTTTAACTGAAAGATTGTTGCCAGGTTCTGTAGATTTCTACACCTCCACATGGAGCTCTTGCAGTATGGCTTTAGCAGAATTGCTCATTATGTTTTTAATAGAATTCTTTAAAAAACAAAAAGTGAATATGCTGGTTTTCCTGAAGTAGACATTTTATTGACACACATCAACATGGAAGAAGCTTAGTAGTTGTGCCTCTAAAGTCCAGCACAGTCTTTCCAGCTCCATCCCCTCTGAGCTATGGCTGCCTTCTGCCTGTGGAGAGAGATGAAAAGGTGCCATCTGCCTTATCATATGTCCTCCTTTCCATAAGGAAGGACCACTGGAAGAAGCTTCAACACAATCTCTTCAGGCTCTATCTGGACACTTGGGGCACCACAGCAGTCTGCAGTACACTGAAGCCCCTTTTGCACCATCTCCCTCTAATCACGGTTTCAGAGTGGCAGAAAGACAGAGGGGAAAGAAAAACACTATAATCTGCTGGTTTCAGCACAGAACTACTGTGCTGACAAAATTTGCTTTGCAAAATGCTCAAAGATGACTTTATTTTCATTTTGGATGTGTAAAATAAAGCAGACTTTTGCCTCCAAATTTCAAAAATGCCAAGTGGATCTCTTGTCTCTGAGCATCCTCTCCTCATCAAAAGAAAACAGTCACTCTCAGCTTGAGTGCCACTGGCAGTAAAGGTGTAAACAAAAGTGTTCCTCCTGTATAATTGATCTTCAGTCCCCAAACTCATTAGAATGCCACTGATTTCACAGGGCTATGTGCACTTAGTGGCATTTATCTTTCTGCTTTGTTTTAACAGCTGCCTCAATTTTGAGAGATTCTCTCACTCCCCCTCTTGCCGGTTGGTCAATCCCAGCGTAGCACGTGGCTGTAGCTTTTAGGGAAATGGAGATTCATGAAAATCCCACTGTGGGAAATAGAATTAAATAATATAGTCTCTTTTCAAAACCTTCTCCTCATATTTGAAGTGTATTTCTAAAGTGAGTGCACCACAGTGCCAGTGCTCTTGCACCTGTTTTCAAGCTCAAATTTAGTCAATCTGAAGGTACCTGATGGAGATTTTCAGCTGTCAGCCCTGAAGGTTGGATCACTTTCATCTCCTACATCAATCAGTCTAACAAATGATGTTCCCTTTTTGTGATCCTGGACTGTGTACACTCCCAACTGTGCCCAGCTACACCTGTATGAGCTCACACCTCGTGAGCTTTACGTGGGTTGGCTTAGCTCTTCTTTAGTTTCAATGGAATGCTTGAGACAGAAGGCTAGGCTGCATAAGGCAGGAGAGACTTCAGTTTCGTGGCAGGGTCCAAGGTGGATTTGAATATTTACTGTAAGACTCAAATTAATTAACATTGATAAAAAGCAGTTAACATTTAAGAGTACAGTAAAATGTATTTTATAACAGATGGTATACCATGATCTTGAAAAATTTCAAATATCACCTCCTTAAATCACACTAATTTATGGTATATCTCAGTGTGAATCTGGTTACTGGGATTCTTATTTTCACCGAAAACATGCTTCAGTTGCAGTTGATCTAGGGCCTGAGATTGACAGGGAGAAATGAAACCATTATTCAGATGCAGCTGAGTTAGAAGTACCACATAACCCAAAAAATGTTAATTTAATATGTTTAATATCTTGTAATTAATATCATTATTTCACTTAAAGCTATCACTTAAAATAAAAAATCTATAAATAACAAATTAGGAGAGTTTAATAGGCTGGCTATTTCTCTTTCTCTAAATATTTAAAGGGAAATTTTCAGGAACACAAAAGTTAGACAGGCAACCATCATCCTCTAAAAGCAATTGTTTTTCAGGAAATGTTCCTTCTATTTGATGAGGTACTTACATTAAGGTTTATTCCTTATATCTTACAATATTAATGCCTATTAAGTTAACTCTGACTGGCTGGTCCTTGTATAGTCTAGTCAGTTCCATCCTTGCAACAGGACAATTAATCTTTATAGCCGTGAACAATTTATAGTCTTAGAGAGGAAGCAAAATGTGAAAATTACCTAGGAAACAAAACCTTTCTGCCTCCATAATACCGGAGTTGTATCAAGACTTCATAGGAAAAGTCAGAGAACGTCTTTAAACTTCTACACAGCTGTAAATAGTTAATAAGACAAGCTGTTACTGCCCGACTGCTTAAGGGAAAGCACTGAGTTGTGTTGTTACAACTTGAGAAATTATGCCCTCACATCATTAAAGACTGAAATAAATCCGAGACAAAATTTGAAACCACTCAAGTGTTGCATTCACAAGACAAGCTAAAGATGAAAAGCTGCTGCTTCCGATGTTCATTACGCACAACAGCAAAAACTAGCCTGAGAACCTGTGAGAATTCAAAAGACTGAAATTACTTCAGAAGTCCAGAAAAACGTATTTCTGTGCGTGTTAACGGTATGCCTCTTTCTGTGCCTGACTAAAAGAAGAGCTGCAACATTATCCAGGAAAACAAGAACACAACTTCCCGAAATATGCCAAAGCCAACTAATAAAAATATATCTCCAGCTCCAGGTAAACGGTATGGAACATAACAAGCCATTTGCTGGTCAGAACAGAAAACTTTAAATTCACGGCTACATTTTCTGCGAGGGAGCACAGCAGCTCCTGGCTCTCAGAGGCAAAAACACCAAACCGGGGACGACTGCTATATTTGCCCTGGCACACCCCGCTCGGGATCCGCTTTGCCCTACGAGCCCGCATCTCCCCTCGTCCGGAACCGCGCACCGCGCTTAGCCCGGAGCTTACCCCGCGATCCCCCCTGGCTGAGCCTCCTCCGCCCCAGCGAACCCCCCTGTCCCGCGCAACTGCTGGCAGGGCGCTGCCCCGCCTAAACTTGCGCCAGCCCAGCCCAGCCCTCCGCGGCTCCGCGCCCGCCCCGCGTTACCTGAGCGCTGTCCCGCTGCGGGCGCCCCGCGGGG
>JAWWES010000133.1:33252819-33280758 GCA_035583135.1 Lophotriccus pileatus | reverse complement strand
CGGCCGCTCCCGGCGGCCCCGGAGCCCGGTATTCCGGCGCTGCTCGGTGTGACAATTAAGAGTTTCCATGGAAATGCAGTGAGTCGGTAAATAAACCCCGCGCTCGCCGGTGCTTACGGGATGCTCTCAAAGCCTCACCCGGCGGTCAGGACACGGCATTTTGCAAAGGTGAAACGCTCTGCGAGTCGCGGGGAAGCGGGAGCACGGACGGGCAATCACAGAGCGGTGACCTGAGCTCCCCTCGCTTCGGCTGGAGAGGAGCTCCGCAGATGTTCGTTCATCCTCGCTGCTCGAACACCCTTTACTTTGTATTTTAGAACAGGTGGGAGGCGATGGATTTCCCCCAAACAGTTTTCCTCTCTGAGTAACTCGGTTCTTACAGAAGAAAATACTGAAGGGTGGTTTTAATTTTATCTGAACAGTCAGTGGGAAGGCAGATCATTTTTTTAAGTGAGCAGTATTTTAAAGCATAAAAATTGTTGGGTGTGTCATGGCACAAAGGCATGAAAAGACAAATTCTGCTGTTCTCACCAGCTGTTATCTTCTAGCACAAGAAGAGTCATTGATCATAGTCCTATTACAGAGCTACTGGAGAACTCAGTGACATGCAGGTCTGTGGGAGCACAAGTGGCAGAATCTGACACAAAAAAGTAATGACTTTCCCATTTCCCAAGGCACTACTTCGACAGTTGATATTAACACAGCACTGCAGAAAAGCTGTCAGTGTAATTAACCTGTGAGAGACTGTACCTCACAAAACCAAAACAGCCAGATCAATCATATTGTAGAATAACCTTTGAAAAGTCCAGTTAGGTTCCTTATTTAACTTGGGTTAGAAAATACTCATTGAGTGATCAAGGAACAAATAACCTTAATCTTCAGCAGATGAGCTCAGGATGGCAAGGAATATTTCATCCTATCTTCTTTCACCCGCTTCTGTATTATCCACCACCCACTTCTGGTGAATCACTGCATGTACAAGTGGAGCACAGGGAGCTGACAGTGGAAGTGACGCGCCAATCCATCTCATCATTTTAAGACAGCTTTCCCGTTAGTCACAATGGAGAACAGAATTAATCCTTTTTAGGCCTGAGCAGCTGTTCTTAGCATTTTCAACTATCTTCCCACCTAGCACTGATGGTTTTGAAGCCTTTCACCAAATATTTGACCTGAAGATAGAAACTCACTCTGGTTCTAACGTGATGGAGGTGATTAAGACTTTCTCCAAGGGTACCCACTTACCTGAGTGTCCCTTGTTCCAGCAGAGCTTCCCACATTTCTGGCTTCATTGCTTGAAGTAGAAGCTGCCTGCTGGAAACAGGAACTTTTAGAGACACTGTATCTTTCTATGAAAACTTTTGGCTATGGCAGACTGATATTGTCTTTAGAAAGAAATCCACATTTGCTGGTAGAGCACACAGGAGGGAAATTAAGATTTCTTACATTGCACAATGTTGACTTATGTGGGATACCATTGTACCTTCACAATGGTACAGTCTACCTTCATGTTAGGCCATTTCTAAGATGGGAGTTCACCTAGTACAGTTTCCCAGACAGCCTCCAGAAATCGCGTGCTTCTTAGCAGGAGCAGTCAGTAACACAAGTATTCCTCCCTCAAAGCAATTTTGTCTAAGAGTTAAATATCGTACTTATTTTGTTGGTTGTCTTATTTCAGGAGAGTTCCTCAATCAGTAATGTATTGGCAGGTGTGGGCTTGTTTATTTGTTTTCCCCACAGACCTGTAAATAACACCAGATTTCTCTAGGCTGTCTTTGGACAATTCATCCCTGATACTTGCGCACATCAGAGGCTATTACTATTCAGACCATTATATTTTTTTCCTTTTCACTGTTTGTGTACCTCTCTCTTGCCAGTAATACTACTGAATAATAAAATCAGTAATCTAGAGATAGGAAAGGTCTAGAGGTATTGAATATCAGAAGTGACAGCAGATTGTAGTACAAGTTCCCTAGAAACCAGCAACTGTGGGGTTGTTGAAACCATAGAGAAGTCCTTGAGGAAGTAAGAGATGGTGTTGATGAAAGATCCCTGTTCTGGAGGAGCTGGGGAAGAAAAATGGTGCATCAGAGAGAAAAGGTTGAGATTCCTGAGTCAGAAGAACAAACCAGAAAATATAGCAGAGAACTCTGTGGTTATGTGAATACAAATTAATTTTGGCACGTTTCTTAACACATTCCCATATGTATCTTTCTTTTGGGAGTATCATTCTAATATCTTAGAAAATTTAGCCTCTAAACTCTAACTGTGAAAGACATGAAGACTCAAAGCTCCAGTGGAAGTCAATAAGAAAACCAAGAGTCTAAGCCACCTCATATCCAATCCCACACCACGGAGTTGACTGTCCTGAGTCAAAATTTGTCATGAGTCAAAGTCTAATGTTACTGTAAAGTCTAATACCAATGGAGCACCTATCCATGGGGCAAGACAGTGTAAATGGTATGACAGAGCTACTACAGAATTTGAGAGATTTCGAGAGATACATAAAAAGCATTTCTGTTGGTCAAAATTTTTCACCCAACTCTTCATAACCAGCAAAAATACTATTAAAATATTAATCAAAATACCACTAATCTCTGGCTTTTGTATGGCCCATCCCTTCCACAGATTCTTACCTTGCATAAAGCAGCAAATCTTGGACTACTGAAGAGGTGGCAGTGGTTGAGCTGTCTTTGGGATGAAAGGCAGGACATCTGATGGTTAGCTAATAAAATACTTCCAAGGGTGAGCCTGTAATAAGGCATTTTTGTTGCCTAATGTGTCATCACATTTTTTGTCTGGTATGATACACATTGACCCATCTGAATGATCATTCTGAACTGCAGGACCTATTTCTGCTTCATCTGAAGCCAGATGAGAGCTTGTTTATGAGTGTACATAAGTTTGAATCCTTAATGGAGAGCACAGGGTGGGCAAAGCACAAAACATGACTTAGTATTTAGCCAGGTGAACATAATTTAGGTTATATCTCAAGCAGCCTTTAAATAATATTTCATGTGATCAGGATAGATTTACACTAGTTAACTGGGGTGTATTGTTGAAAATGGGCCTACAGCAGCAAGACTGTCAGTAGAGATTAACCACATAATCTTTCATTCACCTCATTTGGGTTTGTGACATTAGCAGTCAAATGAAGTGTTGTTATGTTTGGTGTCAGATGCAGTTGTGTTGGAATAAACATGCTCTTATCCAAACAAAGAATTTGATGCTGTTCAAATCATACTCAGAAGCGAAAGACCTATTTAGTCTACTGATGACAGGCTTTTGCCCCAAGGAGCATGAGTTTCCTTATCTTTGAGTAATGTGAAATGCAAGTATTTCAATGGCACTGATGTTCAATACTAGAAAACAAACAAACAAAAAAAATAAGGTTAAAAAACCCTTCAGAGAGTGTTTCCATTCATTTTCATTGTGGTGACTTCAGTTTGTTTTATACAGAATAGAAAGTACAAATGATTCTCCCAGTGTTCTTCTACTTGGTGTTTTTTAAGTTTTACAGAGGGATTGCATTGCCTGAGCACATGACAACACATTGCAATGAAAGTGACAGCCTCATTTTACAACACCTTTTCCATTTTTGAGAGTTGCAGCGAGAAAGAATTTTAATGGATTGATGTCTTGGTATATATTTTTTCTACGTGTTTCTTAAAAATGTCTTGTTCTCTTCTCAATGCTTTTACTTCAAAGCAATTCTGTATTCTTTTACTCAGGCTGTTCTTCTTCCTTAGTTGAAATACTTGTGTTCATTGCACATTTTGCAATGTCATGCCTTCACACAAATAAACATATGCATACAAACGGTCTTCCAATCCAGGATGCCTTTGATGTACTGAAGAATTAGTTTCCTGGAAGAAGATAATCTTAAGCACAATGGTTATCTTACTACTCCAGTGTTCTTGTGTCCTGACAGTCATCACCACTAAAATTAAAGTTACTGAGAAATCATTTGACATCTTTGTGAGCTTAGAGCTCCAACTGGAGACTCTCAGCTTGGTGTTGAGACTGAAGATGCACAGGATAGCCAGGGCTTGCTAATGCCCAGTTTTCTTACAGAGCATATGTGATGCTACATGGCATTTACTTCACAACCTGTATTTTATATAGCTATAATGGAAAGTTTGAAAAGAGTCTGTCTCTGTTTATTAGAGTGACTATTTTTTAGTGTGTTTAATGCACATACTGCACATACGTATGTGCAGTGCTTCAGAGAAGACTGAATACAGCTCCAACAGATTCAGTCCTCTGAGGTGGGTACACACAGTATGGCAAAGCAGAGAGCTTGTAGTAAGACTTGGGTTATAGAATGTGTGCATACATATGTATATACACTCTTAAGTGTAGCACGTGCGTTTGAAACACTCAGTGACTGAGGCAGACCTTTCCATTGATCCACTGCACTGTTCAAAGCCTGACCTTGTATCTGTCTGCTGTGTGAATAACTCTGAATATTTGTTGCCTTTGCTGCGAGTTCAGGTCACTGAGTGGCATGTAGGGTCTCTGTTTGATCTATTATAGGTAATTATTATATTTGCATAGTGTAACAGAGGTATTGTGAGGTTTGTTTTGCCTGTGTTTATGTGATGTTTGAATTTTTTGTATATATTAACCACTAAAAAATGAAGTATTATGATTCATTTCATTTACTGTTGAAATGGAGATCCTCATCACTAATGACAAAATGGACAAGAAAGAATATCATACCTATCTGAAAATTCAGAAATTTCTGTGGCAGAAACAATGGCATTTCACTAGGGGAGTAAATTAATGCTTCTGTTGTACACTAATCTATTTAAAATAGAGTAGAAGGGTGAGAAACAAAGGAAAAATGCACAACTTCCAACACCCCTGTCTTTCCAGGCTCAACATCACTCTTTTGTCCCAACTCTTCTGTATTTCTACCTCCCTGAGTTGTGCAGTTGAACAGGGAATGGGAGTTCTGGTCACTTCATCACACGTCTCTGCTGTTCTTTGCACCTCATGATGTTCTCCTGTTCCAGCTTGTCCTTCCTATGGGATACAGTTCTTCAATAGCTGCTCCAGCACAGGTCCTTTCCATGGGGTACACTCCCTCAGGAACAGACTGTTCCAGTGTGGACTCCCCACAAGGTCACAATTCCTGCCAGCAAACCCGCTCCCATGTGGACTCCTCTCCACGGACCACAGCATGGCTCCACCACAGGCCTGCCTGCGCTGCAGGGAAACAACTTTTGTCCTCATGGTTCTCACCATGGGCTGCAGGGGAATCTCTGCTCTGGCCAGGGGTGGATCCATTTTGGAGTCAGCTGAAAATGGTTCTTTTTTTGAAGTGAGTCACAAAATAGTCTGAATTGGAAGGGATCCACAAGGATCATCAAGTCCAACTCTTAAGTGAGTGGCCTCTATGGGGATCAAATCCATTCTGTTCAGCACGGGGGCACCTCTTGGTGTCTTCTCACAGAAGCCACTGCTGAAGCTCCTAGCTTGTTACGTAAACCCAAGTCTCTTATTCTGAACTGATCCTAAAAATGTATCTCTGCACTGGATATCTTTGGCAGAGTACCACAATTCTGTATCACAGAATGCTTGTTTTTATTTTTTAAACAGCCATCTTGACCATATCGGTAAGAGCATTACAGGGGAAGGGTAGTGGGAAGGAACACCCTGGCATAACAAAAAAATGGACATAACAAAAAAATTTGGACAATACTTTTTTTTGGTAGTGTGAATGAATCATTCCACATCCAGTGGAATGAGGCAATGAGAGGCCTCAGTTGTACATAGCCTAGAGTGTCACTGATTCAGACAGAAATATATCCTTTTTGAGACTTTCAGCTTGGATCCCTGTGTGAGTGTACCCACCTTTGCTCTGTTCAGTCAAAGATCAGTGCTAATGACCTGTGTATGACTGAAGTTCTTGAGGTGCATTATATATAGCTTGCACTTACTTTATGGCTGCTGCTGTTAAAATGTCAGCAGCACCATGTCTACTGGTTTATAGCAACCTGCACTTTCCTTTCTTACATCAAGGACTGCAGTTACAATGCAGTTGAGCTGAGATCCTGGAAATATAGTATAAACATCAACTTCAGTGCCGGATTCTGAAATCTTCCTATGAGACTCCTACAAAAATATGTTGCAATCATTTACTATGTGCAACTAATTTTTTAGCTATAATTACCACAGTTCCTCAGTTGAGAGTTATCCACAACACAACAGTGTTGCCATATGATAGGTGTATGCCTAAAGGTAAGAATGTAAGAGCATGCAAAGCCTTACACCAGAAAAATTAATCTGGAGCCTTGGAAGAATTAGGGAGCTTCTGTTTTCCAAGAAATCTAAACTCTTAACACAGCCTGCAGATTTTGTCGGGGCATTTTCAAAGTGTTGCTTAAGTTTATCTGGGTAACTTCTCATAGACTTCCCACCTCACTGTCTTTTATAAACATCAAAGTAGATCAGTGCAGTGCTTTTTGGGAGTGGCACAACAACGTGTTTCAGCAACTTGACATTTTTTGTTGATCCACTCATCACTATTCAGACCAGAAGCTGGTTGTGCTGGTTTAAAAAGCCAAACCCAAACTCTGTAACCTGCTCCTTATGCTTAAAAATCTCTTCCTCGTCCGCTTTCCAACAGCTTCTATTTCCATTTTTAGTTTGGCCACAAGATGGCAATAACTTGCAGACAAAATGCTGAAACAGGCAGACCGATTTGAAACTGTCTCCCTTCCTGAGCTTTTCCTTGCGCTCTTCCCCCCACCCGCCTCTTTTGTTTCGATATTTAATTGCATTTCTTTCGGAATTACTAGGCAACCCACCCCCAGATGTGCAGTTTAAAGGTGATGTGCTTGCAGTGAGATTTTCAGGATCTACTCAGCAGAGCACCATCATGTGATACTGGGGTAAGGTGGAGTTTGGCTTTAAGGGGGAGTCTCTAGCCTTCCTCACCAATCTTTAGGATCTCAGCTGAAGAAATACCAGACAATGCTTCCTCTTTCCGTACTCCTTCTTCTCCATCCATCCTCCTGAGGCAGCTTCTGAGCACACCAAAGACGGGCAGAGCAGTTGCAAGGTGAGTTTCCCCTGTGATTGCTTTCCCATGACTGTGGGTGGTTGTGTGCCGGTTAGGCTGATGTTTGCTTGCTCTCTTAGGTGCAGGTGACAAAATCCAACAGAGGGGTAGGCTCCAGGCTGGACTTGCAAGTGGCTGTCAGCTTGGGCTGACATCATTTTTTGCTTGCTTTGGAATAGCTCCAATAGTTTTACAGTGCATTTCCAGTCATCTCACAGCACATTATTTCACCCTTTCTGTCTGTTAGTGCTAAACTTTTGACCAATATTCTCATAGAGAGTCAGGATGGTGTGTGTGGTGGGGGAGACTGTGCAATCACCCAGAGAGGGGTCTGCAGAGCTATGGGCTTTCTCCATCCCAGGTCAGCACTCCTGGGAGTGGGGAGGCTTTTCCTTCCTGACTTGGGAACTGACGGGGTAGGGGACAAGGAAAAGTGCAGCTATCCAGGAGATGCAACTTCATCCCCTCCTGATGTCTGGTCCATTTTGGAGAGGGACAGGAAGTAAGGACTCCTTGTCACTTGCTAGCAGTGCTGTGTTTCTGAGCTGGTTTGCAGACATGCTCTTAGGTTGCATCTCTGCTATGGGGAAAGGTGAGGGAAGAAGGAGCAGTGGCATTTTCTAGTTTTGAGTCTGATATTCCATAAATAAGCAGGAGCAGAGCTCGTCTAAGGGAATAGAAAAACCAAGAACCTGAAACCCAGGACACCCTGTTGCTGGGTGCAGTTTGGTCCTAGCTGGTGAGAGAACCTGCCCAGTTCCCTCCTTGCCTGACATGGCTCCTCACCCACTCTGCTCCTGCCATCATCCCATCAAGTCACAGGGCTGGACTGCCCACCCTGTGCTGTACAAGTGATGGTGAAGATCATTATTAAATCCAGATGTGACTTTTGGACTATGATATAGTCATACTGCAGGAATTGAGAAGCCCTGGCTCTCCACATCACCCACACGCTTTCCCTTTGGGTAAAGCACCTACTTATGGCTCTGGCTGAACTGATGCTTCAAGAGGTGGAAATTTCTTTACTGGACACTAAAACAGATTTGGTGGACTAGGAGATCTGATAAATTTAGTTCACAGAGGCAGCAGGTCTGAGAGAGAATGCCCAGGTATGTGGCTAGCTCTCTTGAAAATCAGCATAGCCAAACCTCAGAAGAAATGCCTTTTGTCTGAAATCACTGCTGTTAACTTTCACAGTAAAATGTCACACAAACTACATTGCCTGTTGTGGTTTCATGCAGCCATGTGGTGATTATAAAGAACCAGCAGAGATGAGGTGAGCTCATGATGACAGCAGCACTGAGAAGTCATGGCATTGGCATGGGCATCCTTTGGCTGACCCTCAGGAGGAGCTGGAGCTGCAAGCCCATCCCTCACACACTGGCTCTGCCCTAGGGAGAGGAGGCAGCCCCAGCATGTGGCTGGTTAAAAGAGTGTCTGCTGCCAGTAACAGACAAAGACGATTCTTCTCCAGAGACTTAGATGGCACAGAGATTTCTATTAAGTATCATTTAAGATCAAAAGCTCGCCTATTCAGGGTAACTTTTAATGAAGTACATTTTAGTGGGCAATGTTTCTACAGCTTTTGTGATAAATACCATATGGAGATGTGTTTGAAACCCACTTGTGTGAATTTTAAGTGGCATTACTTTCATTATCATAACCTAAGGTTAAGTGAACAATAAATTTAGCTCATCGGAGTGGGCAGAGGGAAAGTTCCAGGCTCAGTGCAGAATTCAGTGCCACTAATGGTGAGTTGAAGTAAAGGTGTGTCAGGTTATTGATTAATTGTTTATTAACTGTTTATCAATTTATTTTATTTTTTAATTTTCCTCCTGAACAGACATGCTTGAGTTTCAAATTTTTGAAATTGAAGGCCTTGAGAAAGGGTGGTTATTTAAGCATGCCTATTTGTGTTGTGCGGGTAAAGAAATTTTCTTCGGTATTTAAATTTTGCCATCCTTTGTCTTGTTTTGTGTGCTGCACAGCCCTGTTAGCTGAGATTAAGTTGTTCAGAGTTTCTGATTTGCCTTTGAATGGGTGTCAGTGCTGCTGTGGGCACTCGGTCACTCAACATCAAGTGTATGCATTAGGGAAAAAAGAATGCAGCAATTTTTGGAGTCATTTTTCCACCCCTCACACTGATCAGATGGGCTTTCCCCCGCTCATGTGATGACTGGATGTCATTTCACTTAGAGCAGTTTAAGAAATCAGACGTTTGCAGATTAAATTTATGAAACGGAGATGTAAAGCATGAAGTGAAGGCTGCGCCGACGAAGTCTGAAATTGCTTCCCAGCTCGCTATTCCGTGTAACTTGTGCCAGCGGGAACGGGCCGGGCAGAGGTCGCGTCCCCGCCTGCAGTCCCGTGCTTCGGTCCTGCATTCTGCCTCCTTCCCGCGGAGCGCAGCCCCGCTCCCGCCGCCCTGTGCTGGGCCCCGGGGCCGTGCGGGGCCGTGCGGGGCCGTGCGGGGTCGGGCGGGGCCGTGCGGGGTCGGGCGGCCCCGCTCCTGCGGGACCCGGGGGCGGGCGCCGTGCCCGAGGTGACCGGCCCCGCTCCTTCCCTTCTCCCCAGGTGGCGCGAGGTAGATGCGGCGCTGAGGAGCGGGCTCGGCCCGGGCTCCGCTGCGGGACCGATGGGCGCGTCCTGAACTCGGAGCGGTCTGGACGAGAGCGGCGGCGGCGAAGGGCGGCGGCGAGTTGGAAACAACATGAATACCTCGGTCCTCGCCCCACTGGGAAATATTTCCGGTCACCTGAATTTTTCGGAGACGAACTCGCAAATCTTGCAGTTTGAGGACGAGGACTGCCGTGTGCCTTTAGCCATGGTCTTCACTCTGGCCTTGGCTTATGGGACTGTGATAATTCTGGGAGTCTCTGGGAATCTGGCTTTGATTGTCATTATTTTAAAACAAAAGGAGATGCGCAATGTTACCAACATTCTCATTGTCAATCTATCCTTTTCCGACCTCCTGGTGACCATCATGTGTCTTCCCTTTACCTTTGTGTATACTTTAATGGACCACTGGATTTTTGGGGAGGCCATGTGCAAACTGAACCCTTTCGTGCAATGTGCCTCCATCACCGTCTCAGTCTTTTCTTTAGTCCTCATTGCTATTGAGCGCCATCAGCTGATCATCAATCCCCGTGGCTGGAGGCCAAACAACAGACATGCTTACATGGGGATTGCTGCCATATGGATTTTAGCTACAGCTTCCTCTTTGCCTTTCCTGATCTACCACGTGTTAACAGATGAGCCCTTCAGAAACGTAACATTTGATGAATATAAAGACAAATATGTGTGCTTGGACCTGTTCCCCTTGGACACTGCCAGGCTTTCTTATACTACAACGCTTTTGGTCATTCAGTACTTTGGACCGCTCTGTTTTATATTTATTTGCTACTTGAAGGTAAGATAGAATCCTCTTGCAACACAGTCCTCTTGTCTGGTGTTTGTTTATCCTTGCAAAGATGACAGTGCTAGGTTAATTTACTCCATGTGTTTCTCTTTGTTGAATTTCCTGCAGATATACATACGGTTGAAAAAAAGGAATAACATGATGGACAAGATGAGAGACAGTAAGTACAGATCCTCTGAAACCAAAAGGATCAACATCATGCTGATCTCAATAGTGGTCGCATTTGCAGTTTGCTGGCTGCCTCTCACCATCTTCAATATCGTGTTTGATTGGAATCATGAAATTCTGCCTGTTGCTACCTGCAGCCACAACCTGTTGTTCCTGATTTGCCACCTCACAGCCATGATTTCTACCTGTGTGAATCCCATCTTCTACGGGTTTCTCAATAAGAACTTCCAGAGGGACCTGCAGTTTTTATTTCATTTTTGTCATTTCCACTCCCGCGAGGAGGATTATGAGACTATAGCCATGTCCACCATGCACACAGATGTTTCAAAAACTTCTTTAAAGCAGGCAAGCCCAGTCACATTTAAAAAAATAAATAGTGATGATGATGAAAAAATATAAAGAAGTAATAAAAATTCCACACCAAACTGCTTGAAGTGTGATTGCAGGTGAAATGTGTCCAAGGACAAGTGAAATTACATAACAAATACAAAATGAGTAACGTTTTTCTTCCTTTTCCAAGGAACTTTGATTGTTGTCACTTTGAAATTATATGCTGTGCATTTCTGCCCCTTTTACTGCTTTAATGTTTACAGAAGTTGTATCTGAATTTTATTCTAAGACATAGTTAGACCTGCTACTACCTACGGTTTTCATCAGCTCGTCTTTTGTTCTGTTTTCTTTGTACACTTATGTGCTTTAGCAGAATGGTTTATTTATTGATTATATTTTTTCAAAGAAGTAGTTTTCAGGACTGTCCATCTAAGACCATTAGAAACAATATGAACCACAGGGACACTGTCACTACAGAGGACACCCACCAAAGAATAAAATTAGGAAATTCTGATTTGAAGAGTAGTTCCTTTCTTTTTTAATTCAGCTTTTGGTTGATGTTAAAATCCTCTAAAATCAGTGTAGGCATGCAAAAAAAGGATGCTGTGAGACCTGTAGGATATGTTCAAATGGGGACATACAGTTTTCTAATTCACAGTGGCAATTCAGGCTATAATCACTTAGTTTCAAAGAAAGGATTAGGAGAGAAAATCTGTTCTCATTTATGAGAATAAAACCCTATAGTAATTCCACAGTGCACAATGGGATAAGTCTGATGTTTCACCATAGCAAATGAAAACATAAATGGGCCTTCAGTCCCAACTGATTATAGCCAGTTTTAATAACACAGGCTTTTTAATTTAAAAACACCAAACCCCATTTTCATCTGCCATTACTGACAGGAGTTAGTGTTGCTGGGATGAAATACACCATCTGTCCCTGGCCTATGAACCATGTAAATTCTCCTTGAGATCTATGTCCAGAATCTAAAGGGAGATGGGACTGTTCAGTGTCTGGACAAGGTGCAATATCATCCTTGCAGGTGACAGTGAAAATCATATCTGGTATTAAAAAAAAATAAGCTTTATCTACCTGAGTCTTTTCATAGTAATTAGTGTTGACCTATACATAAATTATGTATAGCCTCAAAACATTCTGTATTCAGGTGCAATGGCATAAACCTGAATAATCTTGGTTTTAAAAGCTGTGCCAGGGGAAGTTTAGGTTGAATATTAGGAAGAAATTTTTTACAGACAGAGTGATCAGACACTGGAATGGGCTGCCCAGGGAAGTGGTGAATTCACCATCCCTAAAGGTTTTTAAGATGAGATTGGATGTGGTACTTAATGCCATGGTCTACTAACTGCAGCAGTGTTGGATCAAGGGTTGGACTTTGAGGTCTCTTCCAATCCAGTTGATTCTATGATTCTAATCTCCAAGACAATAAACGGTTAAATCAAGATCTGCAAAACTTAAAAGAAGAATATGGATAAAGTTCGGGTATAACTGGTATACTTATCTTCCAAACTCACAGTTTCCACATTTATTTGAAGTACAGAATTATTTGCCAAATATATACAATAGCGCTCTGTGTGTTACTCCTTATAATATATATCCTCTAATTACACAAAATATTCATGACTAGATCCCCAATTGAGGGAAACCCACATAACTTGACTGCCATAAATGAAATTACAACAATATTAGCCAGCTGAGGTTCTGTGTCATACAGTGTACTTTGCTGTATAATCAAGGTCTTTCTGAATAATCAGCTTTTTAAAATACAATATAGACTCTGCTTTCTTTCAGGAAGGTAATTTTAAATCATTATGGCAGACAAGAGGGTCTTTAAAATGGATATAAATGTAAATGCAGCACGAATGGAAATCTGACCCTATACATTTCTGAGCAAAAAGATCTCAGGATATTATGGTGAATTTAATGTGTTCTAAATTTGACATAGATAAATGCCTAAGAGATTAAAATTATTTGGGTTGCCAGAATTTAAAAGTAAAAAACTGTGCCTTGTGCTGTCTTATAAATAGTGTAGAATATTAAAGTAGCAATGTGTTCTTGTGCATTATAATTCCATGTATTTCTCTACTGGAAGATAATTTAATTTAAAAGGTTTCTGTGCTTGAGAACAGAGAGAGAATGTAGAAAATTAATTATAAGACAGAAGTTTCTTTCAGAGCTTTGGCCTTTTGTATTTTATGAGATTTCCTTTTTCTCTTTGGTTCTCTGTGTTATGTGTTGGTAATAATTTGACAAGGGTCTCCCAAAATTATTTCCCTCTCACTTTGCAACAATTTTCACCTTCTAAAGGATGTATAGTTTCACAAGGAGATACAATGTAGAAAACCAGCCTTTTTTATATATTAAGAATGTCATAGTGGGTTTTTCCCATTACAAAAATTTGTGAAGCCAACACCTCTTTCTTTTAATGGAGTGGAAGAAGAATATTCAGTTATTAGAGAAACTTTCCATTTAGTTTGCTGGAAATTTTGATCAGGCTGAATTAGGTGTTTATACAGAGTAAGTGTTGGAGGAACTTTAGAAGAGTCTGCTGGTGCTCAGGGACCTAAAACAGGTGTGTACTAAGATTTGGAGGTCTTCAGTGGGACAGCAACATATTTCTTCCTATGTCAGCATTTCTCCTGCTTGAGGTACAGTCTCAAAGCCTGCAGCCCATCTGATACTGCCTCATACTGTCTCCAGAGAATGTGTCAGGTGTTTTTTGCCTCCCAACACCTGATAAACAAGGTGAACTGTAAGTAAGAGGACTCCTTCTGCTCAACTTTGTTAAGCTCAGGAGCCATTTTTCCTCTGCACTGCTGTCCTAGAATCAGGCTTCTTATATGTATCCTCACTTCCCTGCAAGAAACCTTTCTGAGCCTCTGCTAAGGGCGCAGGCTTGTGCATCGTCATACAAATAGCACAGCGTGCTCTGCCTCAAACAACAGTGTCAAGGAACACAGTGTAAAGAGTGTCCAGCAGGAAATGCATTTGGAGAATTTCAGAGGCAAAATCATTGCTTTTCTGAAGAATTTGTTATGAGGACAGAGATAAAAGTAGTCTCTCAGAGGTGCTGACCTGACATCTGCAGGGCACAGATCATATCTACTGAGAGCAGTATTTTTGTCCTTGCATTCGTGACTCGATGCTGGAGTTCTCAAAAGCCGCTGGAGACTTTCCCCTCCCAACAACCAGCTACAATGTGGATCCTCTTTTTTACTTTCAGTGCTCCAGCATGGCTTCTCATCCTCTATATGCTAAATTTCTTTACAGGGTAAGCTGCCGAGTTTCATGTTTCACTATAATTTTTCAGTCGTTCTGGTTTGATATTTATTTCTCCTATGTGCTGTTTTGTCAAACATCCCACACTTCAGTACATGGTGATTCCTATCTCAAAAGCCTGAAGATCCCTTTTATTCTTTCAGACTGGTAGAGAAGTTTTACTGACGGAAAATCAGAACAGTGAGTGATCTATAATGTATCATATTATTTATGTGTCATACATTTCATGTCAAATCTGCAGCCTTAAATGACAAATGGAACTATTTAATAAACATTATTATCTGCTTCATTTATCTGTTGTTTTAGCATCTTAAACTTCAGTTTTATTGGCCACAGACATTTAAAGCTTCTGAACAATCTAAATAAACCAGCATATTTGTATGTCATGTTAATAAATACCTCTGCATTCCCATATTGGTTTTTTTTTCAACATATCTCTTGATTGTGTCATTGTCACTATGTATGGTAATTCAAAACTTTCACAGCAACATTAAAAAAAAAAAGGATAATAATGAAGGAAGCAACTAATTGGCAATAATATCTGCCTTTGGTAGGCCAGGAAAGAACTGGATATTAAAAAGAAATATATCTATATGTATATAATCAACTCTGGTTTTATCACCACATAAAGAAATCAGATTTAAATCAGGAAAAGGAATCAACACAACAGGACCCCCCAGATCCCTTGAGCTGATGCTGACTGTATCTTTTCACTGATGAAGGTGTGAAGGGTAAGGATTCATACATTCTGACATACAGTCTTGCACTACAGTACCAGCTACTATGAGTAGATCCTAAAGGCAAAATGATACTGATTCACATTCAGACTGTAAATCAGCATATGTTTAAATTGAGGCCTGTATATCAAGTTCTCATTCTAACCTTAGGAAAGTGTTCTCAGATCAATGAAACTGGAAAATTTCCTTGAAGCTAACCATTTGCCTAGGCACTCTACTGAATAAAGGTGCACTTCTGGCTGGCAGCTCACACTCTTTCCTAAAAATCAGATTTTGGGTATTAGCTTATTATAGAAATAAATTAATGACATATAATTGTTTGGCCTTTTTTTCTAGATTGTTCTATAGATTTTTTTTCTGGGGTACAGTGCCTAATAATGGTTCATTTTAAAGCTTTCCTTTCTATTTCTTTCTATCAAAGAATTTGCTGAACTAGTGCATAGAGAATGAAGGCAATAAGGAAACTTTTTTCTTTTATTCTTATTTTTAAAGCATACGTAACAGTAGGAAATGAGCTTAAATAACATCTCTTGTCTGCAAGATTACATTCATTCAGCTGAGTGGAAAAGGGGGAGAAATCCCAATTATAATGAAATGATAAATTTTATTGACAGTAATTTTTCAATTGGAGGATATGTACAGCTCCAAGATCTACCATGCCGTCTTCATTCAAGTGTTCTTTAATATGTGGAATCTGCTTCCCTGAGTCATTACTAATTAGTCGAGTCATTACTAAAGTTGATATGAAAGAAAATTCTTTTCTTCTATCCATGTTTTTCAGAATTTCAAATGTTTGATTATTATATGTATGAGGAAAAAGTGTGACCAGCTTTATTCTCTAACACTTTAATTAACCTATGATCAGAAATTACTTCTATTGAGGATTTCTGCCCATGAGAAATACTGTTAATGGCCTAATCGAAGCGGATATTTCAAATATTAGGGAGTCCACTCACAAAGAGTGACTTCAGCTGAAGGATGGCAGCTTTTCTGGTCTCCTCCAGAGGCAACCCGGGGGCATTCACACCTACACTACTCTGGGTGCTATTCATCTACCAAAATGGCATTCTCTCCATTATCAATATAGTCTGCTAAGGGATAGCCAGCTTCCAGGGCCAGCACTAGGCCTGCTGGCTACTGCTTCCCTTCCTCCACCTTCCATGATACTTCTGCTTGCACTTCATATTTCATCCTCTTGATAGCTGCTTTCTGAGGAAGCTGTAGGAATTTGTACTGTGATTTTGTGAGAGTGCCTGAGTACATGGCAAAAATCAACTCTATTCAGGGCAGTGCTTTAAATAGTTTCTTTCATTAAAATTATCTTCCGGCATGTTTCTGGTAGGAAAGTTTCTCAAAATTTAAAAGTACATACTCTACAAAGCTTATGTGGGATATATGTTCATACAGAACATCCATCTAATTACAGCAAAACTGACAGCACTTGTGTTTTCCAAATAGATGAGTTGATGGTCTGGTTATTTGACACAGGTCAGGCTTAGTTGCAAGAAATTTGCGCCAGATGCAAATGTGTTTGAGACTGATGCACAGGAGAGGCTGTGCATGGTAAACTAACGTGCCACAAATTATGCAGCATTTCAGATATACAGGGAAATAGATAGTTTGGAAAAGAGCCAAAAACCAGAAAATCTAGATGAAGCCATGATGCCTTCTGCCAAATATAAACAAAAAGACTTGAAGGGAAACTCAAACATTATTTAATTTGAAGGCCAGCAGACTGACAGGTAAATGCTTTTTTGAGCAGTGGTGGTCAAAAAAGTATGTATGTTAAATAGGTTCTCTGCTCCCGTTTGCTGAAAAAGGATATAAAATTATAAATTACTCTGAAAATACAGGTTTTTAAGATTCTTCACCTTGGATTAATCTAGATCTCTTTTTGAGACAAAGGAAACAAATTTTTTTTGGCACAATTGAAAAATAACAGCTTTTCATTGTGTCCCCTCACTGTGCGAGTCCATTTGCTTCCACTCCTGCACAACATGGAGAAGGTTTGTTTATGGCAGGAGTAACCTGATCAACAAAGCCCTTCTTGTCTCTCTTGGCTCATGTCCACACTGATACTGTGCTGCTGGTTTTCAATTTGCAATCTCTCCCCCTTGCCTCCGCGAAGCTATGACATTTTTATTATTCTATTTATACTGTTTCTTTATAAAAGCTGTCTGTGAAAAGATGTCCTTGAAAGATCCTATTCAATGTGTGCTTGAACATATGGGTGAGAGGCCATATAGGACCTGTAGAAATGTGACTGACAATGTGATGATGTTTCAGCGGATAGAGAAGTTGAAAATGTATTTGTTGCATAGTGTCATTCAGCTCTTTTCAATTAAAGTTTTTGTTATCATTTTAATTCATGTAATCTAAATATCAGCTAAGCTTATGTATCTAGTGTTTCCTCTTGGTGATCAGCCTCCAGAGATATTCAGCAAGAGGAGACACTGGGTAACCCAACTTGTATCCTTGTTTAGCCTTATAGACTCTCATTGTGATGTATAAGCTTCTCATTTTTTTGTACTAAACTTGAAGATATATATGCAAAAGTGTTCACTTCTCTCTCTTCAAGACTAGTAAAAGCTGTATAATTAAGAGATATAATAGATAGGACTGGATTATCTTTTCTGATTTTTATTTCCATTATTATTATGACTGTAAAGTTCAAGGGACTTCAATTAGGCCTTGAATTCTTATCAATTTGGGCACAGGGGTAGTCCCCTGGATGTCAGTCGCCATGCACATGGCTAAACAGGTGCTGAAGTAAGAGCCTTGAAACCTGACCTAAAACACTGCAAGGTTAATGAAAAGCCTCCCATTGACTTCAGTGAGCTTGGGGTAGGGTACTTGTTTCAAGTGACACTGAAGTGAGATACATGTCTGAACATCGGCTTCCTAGAGAGGGCAGCAGGCCGTAAGAAGTGACATTATCTACCCATGTGGACTCACCAGAGACACAACTCCTTAGTCATCCCTGTCAGTCCAAGGGGCATATCAAAAAGTCATCTTCAGCTGGTACTTACACTATGGTTATCCTCTTAAGTTCTTCTATGAGTTTTACTCTGATTTTTTTTTTCTTGACACAGTTACAAGTTAAACGTGTCTGCCTAGCTATCTGGCTTACCAATTTAAAGCAATTTACTTCACAGAAAATTGAAGATGGCACTAGCAATTCTTCACTACTAAAAGTGGGGGCTTTAAAAATTATTATTATTATTATTATTATTGTTATTATTATTACTATTACTATTACTATTACTATTATTATTACTACTGCTTTTTTTCACTTGGAAAAAAAAAACAAACAAAAACCAAAAAAGACCATTAACAGCCAGATAGCATAGTTTATTTTACATCTGAAATTCACTTCAGTCAGTAAGAAATCTCAGCCTGCAGCACAATCTGTGGATTTACCTGTTAGAAGTACAGCAGAAACACCAGCAGTCATGAATAAAAACACTGCAAGTAGTTACTTAAATACAGTTATCTTCATAATTAGATAAGGGCACCTTTAAGTCAATATATAGAAACTTCAATTAAAATATTAATGCTTTTGTGTTGGAAATGATGCATTCAAATAACCAAGTGACCTCATGAAATTATAAAACCTGAGCCTGCTCTCATTCATATTAGTCAAATGCTGCAGTTACATCTCTGATATTGTTCAGAAGGTTATGTTGTGGATGAGGCAGGTAAATGAGATCAATTTGTGAAGCTGTCAGATTGGGTTTTTATACCCATAGAGTTTATATTACCTAGGTTTAGGGTAACATAAGGAAATGAAGTACCTTGGTTTTTAAATTCCTTGATAATTTTCACTCAGACCAAACAGGTTTGCTAAAGCTTTCCAAGGGTGAAATGGTATTGAATAAGTTGAGTACCTATTGTTTAAGTAAGTTTGTTCTTTTAAGCAGGACATACATGCTGTAGGTGTTAGCATCTGATGCCTTATATTCTACAGAGCAACATATAAATATGTATGTTTACTATCACATATAGAAGCATTTTAAAATGCTGACTTCAAGGGGATTTTATATATTTATAAAAAACCCCTAAGCCTTTAGAAGTTCTTATGTTCAAAGAATGTTTGTAGAAGAAACAAACCAAACTGTGCCAGTTGTCCAGCTGTGCTGACTGTGCATTTGTTTTGGCAAAAGGCTTTTGGTTTATCTGACCATGGGACCCTGTCTGAGTATCAGCATCTGCTTGGGAAACATGGGATCCACCTCACTAACTGAAGCAAAGGTATCTTTACCAGCAGATTGTCTGACTTATTAAGAAGGTCTTTAAACTGGGAGTGACGTGAAATGAAGAGTATTACCAGCAGCCTAAGAGGGAATGAGGGACAGGACTGTCAAGCGAAGGGCTGGAGTGGTGCATGTGAAGGCAAAGACAGTAAAGAGCTTAAATAAGGTCACCTTAAGCATTTGCAGGTAAGCAAGGAAGTGCCTACAAGATACCAATTTGGGAAAAATCCGCAGACCCTTTTCTGAGAAAATGGCATGCTGAAATGTCCCTCAGAAGTGCCTCTCTCAAGTGCCTGTGCACTAAGTGTGTGCAGCATGGGGAATAAATGTAAGTAGAGAACTGGGTGGGATTTCAGGGCAATGGCCTTGTCAGGATTGTGGCAGTGTACTGGGATGGCTCCTATGACTGGAATGTTGCAATGGAGGGATACAGACCCTTTAGGAAGGACAGGATATGAAGATGAAGAGGTGGAGTTGCCCTTGACGTGAGAGAGCAGTTAAAGTACATGGAGACGTTCTGAGGATGGATGAGGAGCCAGCTAAAAACTTAAGAGAAAGGATCAAACAACACACCAGTATGGATGACACTGTAGTGGGTGTCTGCTACAGGCTGCCTGATGAGAGAAGCAGTAGATGAGGCTAGAAGAAGCTTCATGTTCACAGGCCCTGATCCTTGTGGTGGACTTTAACCACCCCTGATACCTGCAAGGCATAAGTAATCCAAGATGTTGCTGGAAAGCATCGATGGAAATTTCCTGACAATGATCACAGAGAAATCAACACTTGCAAACAAGGAAGAGCTTGTCAGGGATGTCAAGACTGAAGATAGTATTGGTGCAGTTCTCTACCCTTACAAGTTTGGGGAAGATTGGGACCTATGCAGGTACGAGCATTTTTATCAATGCCTGAGTAAGGGAAAGAATAGAAACCCCACTCTTGCCTGCTGTGTGTGGGAGCAGCAGTCTGACCAGTATTGTCTGGGCAATGAGTATGCTCTTGTGTCTGAGCTAGGCAGTGCAACACAGGAAGGAGGACCATGGGGCCCAACAGTTATTGAGCACAACCAAGAGTTGTGGTAATGGAGTATTAGCCGGCATGGAAATATGTGGGGAGAGTTGAGGCAAACTTGGTGGGCTGAGAACAGGCCATGAAGACATGGCATCCAAAGGTTAGTAATTTTGTTATTTAGAATAACCTGTGGTAGGAAATGTATGTCAATTATCAGTTTCTAGACCAAGCTACATGTGTTTATCAAGGTTTGTGTTTGAAGCATTTTTTTTTTTTTAAATAAAGCCCACAATTATTTGGACAGTTAAATCCAGTTTAGCATGGCTCCTATGTTAGAGAGAGAAAACTTGTCAGTGAAGGTGCTGACATACACATTATTCTTTTTCAACTCAAAAGTCATCTGAATTTGAAAGAGTTCTGATTGCTTTAACACAGTTTGCTTACTAGGTACAATACATTTTTTTAAAAAAAATCTACATAAGAAGCAGTGTTTCTGATGAGTATATAAGCCATGCTACTCACTTTATAATAAAGACACACAACTGTTATTCATACATTTTAACTAAAAATTGGTGTTAGCCCTGTCGCACTGGGTATTGCCATTTGACTTTTTGCATGGTTTTCTTAGAAATGCAGTGATTCATACAATGACTATGATTGCAGCTAGGCAAAAAAGAAAAAGGAGCCAGACAAAACCTTTCTGCTCAGAAGGTACAGTTTACATGATTTCTTCAACCATCTCCCCGCTCCATCTAACACCTCTCTAACCTGTATTTTTAGTTCAGGGTAGCAGAGAGAGAGTTTTGATGCTATAAAATTCTCACCAAAGGCTTTCACCCATACTGACCCAATCTGAAAGCTATGCTGATTTTTCAGTGCTCTCTGGAAGAAGATCCCTGCTTGGAGGAGTATTTATTTAGACCTCAAAGTATTCTGCTACCGTGCCCTATAGTTAGCCAGAATTCAAGATCAGATAAGACTGTTTTAGTTAGAAGCTGAGATAAACATGTTCTTTATGAAATGTTATTTAGAAGCACCTTTTATACAGTACTGTTTCCAGAACAACAGGAAACTTGTTGTAAGACAAGTTCCAAGCAAGCCTGGGTTTAAGAAGCTCTATCTCTGCTTCCTTTCAGTGCTGTGTTTGCAACTCTCTACACTGACCCTCTGCGTTCACATTGCAAGCAGCCAATGTTGTAATCACAGAAATGACGATCACACAGACCTCTTTTAGGTATGGTACAGGATTAAGCAATCCCTCTCCCCACCTTTCTCTTTTCCCACACCTACGCATCACAATCACTTGTCACACTGAAGGGTAAATTAAGCTGCAGCATAGATCCAGCTTAAGAACAATAAACCTAGAAATAAAGAAGGGATTTGAATGAGGGAATTGGTCCCATGGTTACACAAACACTTGTTCTGGTGTGAAAGGCAGAGGTTAGTGGGAGCAATGAGTGAATAACTAAGGATGGGAATGCACAGTGCTTAGGCTGGCATGGCCACATGAAAGGGTAGTCAAACTATGCCCTAACTTTTAGATAAAGAAAATACGTATTAATCCATCAGTGTTAGCTCTCACCTGCTATGAGGACAACTATTTTGGCTGGCCACCATTGTGTGAACAGCTGGTTTTGCCAAACAAATAGACTTGGTTGGATTTTATTTACAGCCTGAATGCTTGCTGCTTTAAAGGAGTCTGCTTTTGTCTCAGGATTTAAGCTTTGTGTTCTGACAACCATTATTGCCTTTCCATATAGAAACACCTTTCATGCACACTGTGCTTTAGAAGCTGTTAACTCTGTTCCAAGAAACAAAATAATCACAAAAGTATGCATTTTATAGTAAACTCTATAACCATGTGAGTGATATATGGTGTGGACCTTTGGATTCCAGAAGCTGGTATTTCTGCATGTTTTTTTCTTTTCTTCACCTGGAAACTGTGTGGAAGAGACAGATCATTTCAGGACTATGTCCAAGAAGTAAAGAAGTTATACCTCTGAGTCTACAGGATTGTATTCAGGTAACTGCTGTGATCAAGATTCCGTTGATTCTATAATTCTATGAATAGGCTAAGCAGTATCACTAGCCCTGCTATTTAAGCTTTCTCCAAACATACTGTAGTATGCCAGTAGGTTCAAACTCTCTCTTAAATCAGTGTGGGACACTTTTACCAGCAACTGCTGTGTTGAATAACTGTGAACTTTGATTTCACTTTCACTTTCAAAGTTTTAACTTAGAGGGAACTGATTTGATTTAGCTAAGCTTGACTTATGAAATCATATATGACTCAGCCTGTATCACCCCTTGTAAAGTGCTCAAAGACTGTGATATGCTCAGATATATGATACTAATGAAACGACAGAGCCTATTTACTATGTTCACTTAGGGTGGTTGGTGTCAAATATTTGTTTGAACAGCAGCATTTTCTTGAAAGAGAGATATAACAACTAAAATATGAAATATGAAATTGTTTTAGCTGAGGTTCAGTGCAGTCTCTAAGATGTGAGCACTATATTAATATCCAGTCTGGAGATCTTTTAGCTGAATATTAGCTATTAATTGCAAGGACATATATCTGGATTATACATTGCAGATTTTGCATGTAAATATGTAATAAATGCATATAGATCCATTGTTAGATGTACTGGAAAGATTTTTTTTAATAAAGTGACTGAAATAAAAATCTAAAGGTTTTTAGAACACTGTTACTTCTAAACCTTTCAGAAATTTCACAGTAAAATAACTGACACAGTGTATTTTGTCACATACTTGAAAACACATTTTTAAAAAGAAATTACTATAGGCTGGTATTTTGAATAACAGCCTTTTTCTCAGTTATGTTCATGTTCATAAGATGGATATAAAATCTGAGAGATAAAAATGGAGTTCCTCTCTGGATTCAGTATGAATTTTGCCAGAGGAAAGGGTAGTAGGAGGTGCTGTTTTTGCTTCATGTTCCAGGCTATTGGTATTTTGCTAACACTGGTGTATTCCTGGGTGTTGTTGTTTTATTCTGCAGAGTTTCTTCCATAATTTCCTTCTGTTCTGTTCCTTTTTCAAAAGTACTCTCCTTTTTTCTGCTGAGCCCTTCAAATGATCTCACCAGCTCTCTCACTTAAAACATGCAAAGAATTTGATGGTCAGTTTTCTAAAATCCAAGATTTTATGACGGTCATGGAAGGTAATCGTGTCTGATTTATACAATGTATGAAATTAACAGAACACACTATAACATAATTTTTTTAATAAAAGAAACTGATCAGTATTTTCCAAAAAGAATCTAGGTTTGAGTTCTTTGCTCTTATTTTGTTCTTTTTTTTTTTTTTTTTTAACAGTGCTTACAGTATCTAGAGGGTCCATTTCAGTTTCATACTGTAGTCAGCATGTATACTGGGAAACCTAATCCAGAAACAGTTAAGGCTTCGTTTTCAGAGACACAAAAAAGAATTAATACAGCTAACTCTCACTGAAATTCTTTTTGCTACATAAACATAATAGTGATGAAGATAAAGAAACAGAAAGTAACCTGTCCAATGTCATTAGAAAAGATCTTGGAATCCATGTTTATCTCTGTTAGTCTCTAGCCTTTAATTATTCTGGCTATTGTACTTGTCATAGTTTAATAGAGGCCAATGACCAAAATGCCATACATGGGATAATCATCTAGCTGCCCTTCCCATAGATCATCCCCATTTTTGTTGCATAACTCACACTGTCATAAGCACAGAGAATTATAGTAAACTAAGCTGGCATGAACTGCAATCACACCTTCAATTTCTTAATCACTAAAAACCGTGTATGTCTGTAGAAGCATAGAACCTTTAGACAACTCAAAATGGTATAGCTTGTCTAGAAACAGGTGCAGCAGTATTTACCTCTAGCTCTGTACCTTGCCTGTCTTTGAGACAGTCCCATTTATGCTACAAGTATGTTTCAGATAATTTAGGTAAGAGCTGTTATATTTGTCTTGTGTCACGTGGGAGATTAAGATAACTAGCCTCCAAACTCTGTCAATACACAAAACAGTTGACCCATTTCTATACTTATGCTGTCTTCAAATAGAGAGAAAACCTTTACATTTCAGGTGTCGTAACTTAATGTACCAAGATCCACACAACTGTCATTTCTAGCCATTCATATCATCATCTTAGGTTTTTACCTGCTGATCCTTTCTGGCAACTTCTTAGAATTGCTTTGAATTTATAACTTATGATGCTGGGTATTTTAAATGTAATATTAGGTTACATTTGATTGACTCAGTACTAAATAACAAGGCCCTATTGTGAGGCATATGAAAATCCATAGGGAAAAAATCTTCATTGCAATATGACATGTGCATTCCTTGCTGCATTGAACATTCATGCTGGTGCTACATATGAGCTGTGCGCCGTGATGCATCCCATATTTTTTTGTGTCCTGATTATTTCAGGAATTTTGTTACTCCCTTTCAATGACAGTTAGTGCATAGCCTTGACGATTCCTCTATTCATGGTTTTGGAAGAAAGCTTGAGTGCCCTCCTGTAGACAAAACTGGGAAGGATGAATCCTGTGAAAAAGATTAGAGATAATTCCCTCTGCTGTAAAGGCTGCTTGAGAGACTATTTATTCTCATAGGGTTTTTTATCTTGCAGAACTTTTTAAATATACGTATTTTTAATGAGTGGCCTGGTCATTGTATAATTGTATGTGTTCCCAGGGCACTGATAGTAGTGCTGGCAGGATGATATTATTGGATTAATCATCTCAGCTTGGTTGGAAACAGTTCAAATTTATCTGAGATAAGATGCTGTGATATTTATACATATTTTCTATGTTGCTGCACTAACACCACACACATTAGATATCTTAAACTTATCACGAGTAATTCCAAGCAACCAATAATATAAGGCATAACCTATATTCCTAATATTGTGAAGACCAAGGAAACCATTGTAGCAAGTACTGGATAATAAAAATGGTTTCCTTACAGCCTAGTAACTAAATTTAATTATAACTTTGAAATCTCACCAGCCCGTCTGCTAGTTCTTGAAGTAGTACAGGTGGTGCAGTTTAAGAAGCAAGCCTGCAAAACATGGTGGAGGTTAACAGGCAACAAGTGGAAGCATCAAGATTGGAGCTCTCTCCATACACAGGTGATTTACACTATCTTGATCTGATGGACAGAACAGTTCTCCAAGGGACAGGCTATCCTTTAAAGCAATAGCTCTTTTAGAAAACCTTTTTTTTCTGAACCTAAAGGAAATAATTTTATATCCAAGTAAGATGAGTAAGGTCAATCTGCCAGGGTAAACACTCAACCCATAAAGTCCCATTACAACAATTGGCCATCAATAAGAAGCTATTAGAGCACTGAGGACAAAAAGAAAAGTAGCTTTGGTAACAAATTTACTGATTTAGTGCCAATGTCCTTTTTGACTATGGGTTAGAGAGAGAAACAACATTTGCAGCTATCTCCCTACAGGCACAGATTGGTAAGAGAAAAAACAGAGCTTGCAAATTCTTTGGTAAAGGTCCAGCGTAGTGAATGGATGAGAAAAATGTGTAATAGCTTCATTGGACACTGAAATTAGAGTTGAAATAATAGCATATCTGTTTTTGTTCAGGATCAAAAAGAAAACAAAAACATCAAGGAAATGCATGATTTGGACTGTATGTTAATACCAGCTTTGAACTTTATTAAATTAAAAAAAAAAATTGATACTGTTGAGATTTATTTAACCTTTTAAAACATTTTTTTCTTTTAAGCTTGAAAAAATTTTGATGAAAAATGCTGTTGTGAAACAAGAAAATTACATTTTGCTATTAAATGTTCAAAAATAGTTGCTTCAGCTTTTTTTTCCCAAATAAAGCATAACTTTTTGTAAGGCTAAAAAATCAAGCACTAAGAAGCACTTAAAATCCTCTTCTCTCTTCAGGAAAAAAAAAAAAAAGCATATTAGTTCACACAATTCATAGAGTTCACAGAATATTCTGAGTTGGAAGGGATCCACAAGGATCATCAAGCCCAACTCTGAAGTGAATGGCCCATTGAAAGAAGTTGAAAGAAGCCAAGTTTTCTGAATAACATTTTTGTGAATAACATTGTTCCAAATAAATGAATGTTTTGGTTGTTTTGTTACTTTATCAAGATACACTGCTAGCACTTCTCCAGTTCTTACCCATTCTCATAACATCCTAGACATTACATGTGACTTTGCAATAAATAACAACCCTTTTAGTGTAAATGAAAACCATTTGTCTTTTTTCATATTTTTTTTTATGAATTATCCTGCATTCCATTTTTGTGGACGCTAAAATATTATTGTACTGTTATAGAAATTGTTTGTGAAATATAAAACTTTAAATAACTGGCTATCCCTGTTAGAATCCAATCTCATCTGTATAATGACATGAGATGATAAAGTCCCTTGACAATAATACTATGCAAAATGGGAGAGAGAATTGAAAAAGGATGCAGAACGTCTGTAACTTAACTTTCTACCTTCTCTTCCTAAAGGAAGTGATAACTCAAGTGAAAAACAGCATAACCAGAGGCAGTGCAAAGAAGAAATAGTAGAGAAGCTTGGGAGTATGACTTTTAGACCGCATTCATCTTAGAAACTGTAATAATGTTTGTTGCTTTAAAAAGTAAGTTTGAAAATCACCTAAGATCAATATAACTTCAGGAAATCAGGAAAAAAAAAGTCATATATCTTCACTCTTTTAAACAAAGATGAAGACTAGAGAAATTCATTAATCCCTTGCAAACGACAGTTCTCTCTTCTCTCTTCTCACATCACAAAGATTAAGTCACATCTTTGTACATTTTTCCACAGTAACTCTGACCACACACACAGGTCACGCTCTTTTCTGTGGTTTTTTTTCACTAAAACACCAAAGTACAGCATCTACTGTACTTAACTGTGTGGTACTATGTATTAGAATGTTTATTTGAGGAAGAATAAGCAGAGAGATGTGTGGGTGATAGCTTTGTTATTGTAGAAAGACTAAGCTTGGAAATATGCTGTAGTCACTATGGCAATGAAATTAAACTCGCCATGTGCCATCGTAAGGTTTTTAACATTCAGTTTTTCTTTTTTCCCATTCTTTTTTTTTTTTTTTCCCTAATGAAATGTAACATAGGAACAATGACAGAACAGGTGAGTGTTGATTTACAACCCGATTCTCCAAACCACATCAAGCTTAATGCACAGATCCAATAAGGGGCAAAAGGCAAAAATGAGAGGAAGAAATGAGAAAGAATCGATGCATAATACTTTATCAGTCTTTCTTGACAGTAGTTTTGTTAGCTTCAGCTGTATAAGCTTTAAGTTACTTTTGTTCATCAGATAATTATCAACGTTTCACTTTGCAGAAATGAAATGCACTTTCCTACTCATGGCTTAGTTTTTCAGGCACGTAACTGGATGGCATAACTCATCTGAAAGCTGGGACAGTTTGTTGGGGCTGTTCATGGAACTACTGGTAGGCTTTCAGCTATTTAATAAAGTATTCAGTTGGATGAAGGCAACTGGCAGGATGTAGAAATAAATGCATGTTCTGTCTTTAAAGCTGAGCTGTAGGAAGAATTAGAGACTTTCTGGGTAGAGGCCGAAGTGGAGCAGGCTGTGGGAATAAAAGAAGGCCTCAGAGATGGAAAATTTTGAGGATGGACAAAAA
>JAWWES010000133.1:33216509-33252719 GCA_035583135.1 Lophotriccus pileatus | reverse complement strand
ATAAATCGAAGCTTCTCCATTCATCATACTGATGTGATGAGACTTCGTTTGGGACCGCACGAGACTTAAACTACACTGAGCCATAGTAATAATGAACTGTTAGTGGGACAACAGTGTCAATCCTTAGTAAAACTTAGGTTATTATATGATTTTATGTATTCTCATACAGGCATGTGTTCAAGTCTGTGTATACACAGACACACAGTGTTATAGAAGAGTTTTTCTTGTTTCTAGTCTAATAACCATGGATGCATAACCCTGGAATGTAATGCTGTGCACAAATACTCTCTAATTGATTACATTGCCATTATAAAAGCTTCTTAGAAACAATTTTGAACCATAACAATTGTTTTATTAATATCACTTACTATTTTAGGAAACTAAATGCACAGCAGATTCAGGGCTAATTTACTGCATCTCATTTATTTTTAGCCATAATCATTGCTAAAATTTAGATATGTTAAATAACAACAAAAAAATTGCAGTACAAGATTCCTAAAAATGCAGCTTCCCAAACTGTTGTACTTTGCTCCTGGCTCTTTTGGGGGCATACAACACTAGAAGAAACCACATGGGATACCAGTTCAAGTCCTCTGCCACAGCAGAGTTGCTCTTTGCTCTACATGTGAACCCATCCTGTTGACATAGGAATGAATTTCTGTAGCTCTTATAAATTGAACAGTTTAGTCAAAAGTACTAGAAGTCATCAAAAGTAGCTAAAATAGAAGAAATTCCTATGCATTAACAGCAATTTATTTTCTGTCTGTTAGGTCAAAAGGAAAAAAAATAGATTAAGCGCTGTAAACATTGTAGTTCATACCAACAAGAGACACAAATCCTTGGTTTTACAGTATCAGTAGTTTTTCCTCAATTTATTAAAGGGAGAGAGAGAACCAGGTTATGTATATGTGGGGGGAATGAAATGTAACAGGTTGGAAAAAAATATGAACTTTTCAGTCCATTCCTGAAATTCTAATGCTGGCAAACAGTGATTTATCTTTGTTCCTAATGCAGCTCTTACAACACTTTGTAAGATCAAGCTCTCTAATAAAATATAACATTGCAAGTACTAATGACATTGCCAGTGAGCTGCTGGAAGGCATTTGTATGCCATAATAATGCTATAATCAGCACTCGAAAAGAACAGGTATAAACGTATAACCTAATTAAATCCAGGAAAGTACATATTTTTATAGTATTACTTTCTGCTCAGAACTAAATGAGTATTTATACAATCAGAACTGTCAGTTATTAAAATAAATAAATGTAACTGGTCCTTCACCTCCTTTGTTTCCCTGGCTATTGTGTGTGCAGTGCATCAGTAAGGACAGGTAATATCTGCATGTCCTCCTTACTTTTTTTCCCCTTTTATCTCCTTTATTTGGGGAACCACAGGTGCTATTTTCCTTCTTTTCCATCAAACTACAGTTTTCATTATACTAACAGATGCCATTAGGTAACAGGGCATTGCTGAGTGTGGTAAAAAAGATTTCTTATGAGACCATAGCCCCCTTTAGGGGAATAATTGTGTTTTCTCTGTTTATCAATGCAGAATTCAAATGGCCAATATTTAGACACTCTCAATTTTTTTAACTGAAAAAGATGATTGATCTGATTATGAACACCAGGAACCTTTCTGAACTAAAACACCCCAAATCAATATTTTGCGTTGGTTATGACTGAATTACATACTGGTTTTTTTTAAATCAAAGTAAAATAGCCATTGTTTTTCTTTCAACATTACAATCCCTGTTTCTTATTGTGTGCCATAATATTTTAAATAGTTTAATCACAGATCTTGTGCTATTTAAACATACACACGCATACCCACAAGACACTTTGTATTGGAAGCAATAAGAAATTCATTGCAGGCAGAGTAACATGAAATCCTTTTGTGATGGTGTTTTTGGGGCAAATATCTCATGACTGATACATGGGAAATAGCAAACTGACAGTTGATCAGGGTTTAAAGACACATTAAGATCTTGATCTAACAATGCATACATTTTCTATTTTCCATAATTAATTTAACACAGATTCAATTGGTTATAGTACTCAAGTGGTAAATTCAAAATCTTAAATTTTTAAGTTCATAAATGTATTAACTGAAATTCAGATGGGAAAGCATGCTCTCAATAATATAATATGAAAAAGACCTCAAACCCCAGTGCTTCCACAGGGACATCATCTTACTTTATGACTTTTCTGAAAGCTTGAATAACTCATAGAAAAGAGCAAAGCTGAATTTATGCAGATAAAATAACTGTCTCACCTGCCTCCATTATAAATAGATTGCATTCATTTTAGCTGCCCTCTCCTTGATTACATTTTGTATTTGAAATTATTATTATTTTAAATTATTTCCTGTTTGAAATACAGATTTTTCAAGTCAGTCTGACGTGCGTTTCACTGAGGTGCCTAATTGCCTTTATATTGGAAGATATTGCTTGAAAAATGTGTGCCTTTTAAACCCAGACTGATTCACACCTAAGGAAATATCTGCACAAGATTACTTTTCAGCATGCAGCACAAGGTATGGAAGTGGTACAAGGTCTGAAGACTATAGAAATTAACCCTGAGCACCCAAAAATCTCCGTTAATCCTGTAGGAAAAAGCTTTCTATCAGGATTGAGACTAATTGCTAAATATTTCAGAAGAAAGAGTAATGATTTTATGTGCTCAGAGAGTGTGTTTTGCCTGATCACCCCAGCTAGGACTGTAACCAATGCATCAGCACCAGACAACAATCCAAGGAAGTCTGAATAGAGGCTAGGTAGGAAATATCATCTTTTGCATGGTCTTGTTGTATGAACGAAAACAAGAGTTTGGGTTCAGGGCTAAAAAATCCTAGCTAAATGCTACAATAAATCTCAGTACCACCTGCTGCCTATTCCCTTTGAATAATTGGTTGTAACATCACAGCAAAATTAAAAGGTGCAGCACATACAGCCTTTTCTGTCACACCGATAGGCTAATATCAGAGAGGCCTGAGGTGTAGCATTCATCAGCCCAATGAGTTTAGCACAAGGTATTTATGCCTCTGAGGCAACTTTTTTCTTATTTCCACATATGAAGGGTCAAAAGGGCCCAAAAGAAAATTAATCCAAAGCACTACGTGTTAGCCTGGGTAAGTTAGTGTATCTGAGGAAAGGAGAAGGCAGCCTTGACACAGATGCATAAAGTTCTTGTATTGTCTTACAAGGAGTCTATAGCTGAAATTGCAAACTTGTGTAATACCAAGAAAAATAATTCTCAGTGAAAACTGCCAGGAGCACTTCAAGTTATCTTAAACTCCAGTGGGACCTAAATATCTTATTAAACTGTATGTGAATACAGTGAACTGAAACTTCTGGAATCATAAGAAACTCACAATAACTTCGTTTAAAAAAAGAAAAAGTTTTTGTTCTCTAAGCCTGTTGCCTTCCCATCAATAAACATTTTTGCACTTTTGATTTCCCATTAGTGTTTCTAGCATCCTAGTGGAAATAAATGTCATAAGATTGTTTTTTCATGCTAAGTTAATATGCTAGTTTTGCAGACTGCGGGATGTTTTCTCAGCAGGGAAATAATTATTCTGAAAACAATGGACTTTTCTTAATGACATCTAAATATTCGTAAGATATTCAGGGCTTCAAGCCAAACCATCCACAGCATGACTTTGACTCTCTTTTGTCAGTGATTGTGTTGGAAACTATGCATTAAACAATTCTTGTTCTACTTACAGCTCTATAATTAGATATATCCAAGTGCTAGCACAGTTAGTGTGTTGAAATAATCCCTTCCAGATACCTGCACAATACCCAGCACCAAGACATGCCAGATCTAATAAATTCTCAAGCGTACGGTATTTTCACTGGTTACAGTGGAACATATCTGGCTTTGCAGACTTTTGGGAAAGTAAAAAGCTGCACAGTTTTGTTGAATTTGTGAAGAAAAGCTACATTAGTTTGCCCATCCAATAATTTCTTTTTCTCCTAAGAGTTTTCATATCAAAATGGCTTCACACACAAATTATATAAATGGGAACAATTGTCTTTACTGTTATAAACTGGTTTTAATTTCATTCGCTTGCCCTCATCCAGCTTTAATGAGGTTTTAACCAACTGTAAACACATAGTGAGGACATGAGGCTAACCCTACATAGGTTCCATTAAGGGCAGCTTGCTTTTTGATCTTCAGCAACTTGGTGCAACCCAAATTTAACCTACATTGGCAGTTCAGACTCAGTCGCTGGACACTCTGTAGTGTAGGATAACCAGCCACATTGCACAAGCCCATGATGCTCGGGCACAGGTTGTTCAGGCTGCGTGTGAGCCGTGGCGTGCTTGCCAGGTAAGACTCACAAATCTATGCACTGGTGGGCATGGCATTTTTTGGGTAGTTTTTGAGCTTGCAGTTGTGAAGCTCGGCATGGATTAAGCCCGCATCATGACTTGTGTCTTTTTCACTCCAGAAGCTGTGCTGGCGCTAAAACACCGGGTGCTGAAACAAGCTAGAAAAATGCTATCTGACATTGTAATTCCAGGCAGCATGGAACATGTAGTACATGTAGTACACAGGGACTTGCAGTGATTTCTTCCCAAATTGTATACATGCAAATAAATGAGGGAAGTCTCTAATACAATTTTCCTTCACATTTTCCTGTATAAGGGCTACTTTTTATCTCAGTCTTGCCTTAGTCATTTAGCTTTAGGATGTTTCAGTGCCATTAACATGAGGTAGGTTACATTAAGCAAGCAGACTTCAGCAATTTTCAGGAAAAAATGCACTAAAATTTAATTAACACACCAGAATTGAAGTTCTACATTGAACTCTAACTCTTCTTCTTGATATGCTTTTATAAATGCAAGACTCTGGCTATGGTGTTTTAAATAATACTTATTTAGACCTTTAGATTTAATTTAAAATATTCCATTGGGAATTTTTTCGTCTATTATTGCCTTCTATTCATGTTATTTTTAATGTGATTATTTAACATGACATTTAAGAGACACTACTGATCATTACTTCAATAAATTCCCTGAATCCAGCTGGTTTCATCACTGCCAAGCTTCTGTTATTTTTAACCTCTGAGACTGACTGCTGTAGCTGCTGAAATTTAGAGACACAAGGATATTTTAAGTCCTAAATGGCAATAATCCACTATTTTAAAAACATTTTTCTATGTAAAATATGCAATTTGTTCGCTCAAGATTGGGAAAGGTTAGGGAACATCTGTGAAATCCTTCTTTGCCAGAAGAAATGACTTATATATTGGTAAAAATAATTCTAATAAAGATCCTTATTTTGTTGAATACTTACCTCACTGAACACATCTTCACTTTTATCACCTTCTTAGAAAAGTGTAATAGATTAGAATAATGCAGTTTTCCTTAGAATTTTTTAAATGATTTTTTATTTTTCGGAAATTTTACTTGAATTTTCTTATTCTACAAACTTCTGCCTTCTCCTTCACTCTTAATTCCTTTTTCAAACAAAGCTCAGGGGACTATAACTCTATTAAAAACATAGGATTTGCAAGTCTCCTATTTCAGACTGTATTTCATGTTAAGACTTTGCAAAAAGTAGGTCTTTTTTTCTTAAAAGGGTCTACTCCACGCTTCTCTGATGTGACCAGTACATAGACAGAAGGATATAAAAGCATCCACGGGGGTTTTTTACCTCTGAGGGCAAGCTGTGGCTTTTAAAAAAGTTTAGCCTCATAGTTTCTGGAAGTTTGGGGTTCATGATTAACATGGAAGTATATCTTGTTAGTCTTGCAAAATGCCTTTAATGCAAGGTGGTGTGCACTTCTAAGAAGTAGAAGGTAGAAGAGTTTTTAATATTATGTGCAATATATACCTATATAAAACCAATAATTGGAAGTACATTCACACAATTTTATTTCAATTAGGCTTTTTAAGAATATGATATCCCTAAAAGCTATTGATGTTATGATGTGTGGCTATAACAAATTAGAATTTTCCAAAACTCTGGAATCTCTTATGCCTTACTCTGCAGTAATGCATTCAAAGGGAATCCACCTTTTAGAGCTGGTCAGAGAAAATTTGTCTAATTTCATGTGGAATAGTTTAAGTGAGTGTATGTAGCCAAAGGACCAGATTTGAGCATAGTAATAGTAATCTCCATACAGAGAAGAACTTTCTGAGCTGCAGTTGTCTGGTTTCTTGCTGTTCCGTAGTGCTAGAATAGAGGTTAAGATACTTCCATCTGTATTTCCGCCAAAGTCTAAGTTCTGGAACTGGAATTAATTGTCATCTATTTAAACTGATATCTCTGTCATCATGTGCCCCTAGAAATTCCCCTGTATGGTTACATTATAAAGCACAGCAAAAAACTACAGCATATACAACAGAACAACAAATCACAGCATTATCGATAGAAAATGGGTAAAAAAAAATGTTTCTGAGGGTTCCAAAGAACAACGTATACACAGCTTGTTGTAATAAGCAACATAATTTACTGTGCAGAAAAGTTAATCTTTCCAATTTTTCCCAAGCTGCGTATCAGTGTAACATTTGGAAGCATTAATCTCTCTGTATTACTTAAAATGGTTCACAGGTATTGATAGATCTTGGGTGGGCTGTTGTTGTTTCGTTTTTTTTTTTTAATACATATGCTTCTTATTTCACAGCAAGGATGCTTCTAGAAGGACTGATAACATACCCATGGGGTTGTGGTCATATAAATCAAAAGTGTCAAGCAATACAACGTTTTTTCTCTAAACAAAGCAGAAGTGTTACATATAGAGTAGTTTCTCCAAACATCTCTCTGGGGAAACTCTTCCAGGTTTTAAGATCTTACATCTGAGCAATATTGGATTCTGTCAAAGAGATCTGCTGTGAATTCCAATGTTTCAAATCTTGGACAATATGTCACTCTAGTCTTTACAGCATCTGCAGTGCAGCAGTCATCTTTAGCAATTAAAAAATACCCTTGCGTCTGCCTTCTGGATTCCCCAACCCTAGAAATTTAGCACCATTATTACTTTCTATTCAAAGATATTCAACAGTCTTCAAATCCTGCTTAATTAATAGATATCACTTTAAATGATGTATGTCATCTGAATAATAGAAAATATTCTGGAAAGTTACACAGCTAAAGTCTGTCTGGGAAGGGGAACATTTCTCTCCATTAATCCTTCAAAATGCTTTTCAAGTTTGATGACTGCCACGTTGAACTTGCACAAAGATCTCTATGGGATGCCACTGATCATCCAGGGATAATGAGATACACAGTTCACTGCTATTTGTAATGTACTGCTGACTGATTTGTGCACACCACTCTAATAGCCTTATGTGGACTTATGTAGGCTTTGCCTATCATTACTTTTTCTCAGAAAGGAATGGTGCTGGTCAAACAGCACACTGATATTTCAGCATGCAACTGTTTGAAATGTGTAATGAATTTCCTTAGTTTGTACTTATCTCTTTCATTTAAAAGGACATTTGCAGGAGCAACTGCCATGGTTTGAACTTGGAAAACAAATGATAGGCTTTTAATGATTAAAGTAATGCAAACATACCTCAGCCTGGAGTGTTATAAAGAAATAAGCAGATTGTGTTCACATTTCATAATGCACTGAAAACTTTCAGTTGATGATTATGAAAAAAACCCACATTTAAATCTTGTATAGAACATTTGTGTGTAATAAAGTGCCCATTTGTTTTTCTAACATAGCTTTAGAGTCATGATAATTTCTATTCATAGACTAAGTGGATCATACTTGTTTTGTTGGTTTTTTGTTTTGTTTTGGTTTTTTTCCCCAGTCTCTGTGTGCAGAATTTTTGTCATAAATATTCCTGCAGCACTGATAGAAAGGTTTGCTGATATGGTGAGAAGTGGGATAAGAAAAAACACAAGTGTTTTCATACAGAAACCTCAAAACTAAGAAACATATATTTTAAGGTTTGGCTGCTCTGATTATTGAATAACAGAAAACAATATTTTCTGCACAAATTCCAATCTGCCTACTTAAAAAAACACATTGATTTTAGCTCAGTATTTAATAAAAAAAAAATGCTTCATGCAAGTCTGGTATTTATTTTATAACCCTTAGGAAGAAATAAAATTTTGGAACTGTATTCTCTCCATTTAGGCAATGGAACATAGCTTTCTGTGGCAGTTCATGTCACTATTACCATTGGACTCAATGTAGCCTCAAAGTCTTTCACCCATATACATTTATTGCAAGCAATCAAAACTGATTATTTTTGAAATATATGTAAGGGAAAAAGCACATGTTGCCTTCAAGTTTTTCCAAGGCTACAGAAAAGAAAAATGACCATGGATGACTGCATATACTAAATAGTTGCTAAAATATAACATAAAATTTCTTTAAAAGAGTTTTACCTTAGCTGAAGTGCATGTTTTTGTTTGTTATGTAAAATAAGATCCCCATCTCGAAATGCCAAATTCTGACACCCAAGGCACTTCACAGTTACTTGCCTTTTCCCAGAATCTCAGGTAACGTCTTACTAACTTATCTGAATTTTGTTTACTAACAAGAAATAGGATCAGCTAAATAATATGGATCCTGAACACCAGCTGAGGCAATAGCCTCCCTCCCAGAGAACTGGGTCTTCATTTTTTTACAGGCATTTTCACTTAACTACCATGTTTCTCTTTTTGCTGATAGAAGAAGGTACAGTGAGGTAGTAAGTCTACCACGATTTTGAGGGGAACACTTGGAGAGGAAATTTCAAGCCTGTCCTTACTCCTGACTGTTTGAGATACACAATGGAGCCAGGGCAGACAGAATATCAGAACAGACAAAAATCCTCTGTAGTCTTCTCCAACACACTGCTGGAGCAGCCAGCAGAATTTCACATTTGAGTAACCCAGCACATTTTCATGTCATGAAATGATGAGGCAGATCCACTTCAGTGGTTACCTACATATCACCAGTTCAACCCCATTTTGAAAGAAACCTGAAAATCTGAAAAGTCAAGCTAACTAAAGCACTCTGTGAGTGGCTGCTGAACCAACATTCCCCGTTTTGTTATTAGATTTGTCTTATGGATTGTGATATGAGACTGCATCACACTATATTACAAACTGATATTACAATCAGATAATATAATATTTTTTGATATAATACTTCCCATAAATTTCAGGCTTCACCTAGGAGTGTGAAATATGAGTCTATATTTACCTATGTATAATTTAGCATTATGTCCAGTGTCTGTTGCTGACATGAAATACCAGTGTCATCAATTCTCAGAATTCCACTTATAAAAAATAATGTTTTCAAGGCTTTGTTTGCTTGTTTGCTTCATTAGAAAGCTGATATTCTCTTTCACAGGTCAAAGATCAGTTCTTTTCTCAAGGGCTTTCCATAAGTCATTCTACTCAGAAATATTTCCTCTGGTATCTAAAATGTCATTCATTTCTTCTTCTTTCTGATTTGACCATTAATAAATGACTCCAGACTGTCTGTGCAATGTACGGTGTTAAAAATATTATCAAAAGATTTTTCATCTTCGACTACGTGATTCTCTCAGGACACAGCTCTATCAGCAAGGTCTGTTTACAGCCTTGAGTGTTTGAAATTTCACAATGAGAAGCAAAGGACAAGGCTTAAAATCATATATTGTGGCAACTGCACACAAACCATCAAATTATACTATTTCCAGGAATGAGAGTAAGGATAGGGGATAATATGTACCAACAGCAGTGGATGATTATCTCAGAATTCTTTCAGAATTCATTGGGTTCTACTTCCTCTTGCACTATGGAAAATTAGGATATGAAAACATGTTAATGGTGAGGCTTATCTTCTGAATATAAGCTGACACACAAAACAGAATTCCAAGTTTCCTCTGGTGAATATTATAGGACCAAAGATATTACCCCCTTTTCATACTCACAAATGAGGAGCAGAGCTGCATCTTTCTCTAACTTTCCACTTTCCATATTGCTTTAGGCCATTATAAAATATATATATATCTTTGCAAACACATAGCTAAACCACTGCAAAATGGAAATCTCAGAGGAGGAGCATCTGCAACTATTTCAGGTTAGACATTACATGCAAACTCATTGTACCTGTTTCAAACAGGACACCACCCTTTTGTGCACCTCCTCCTTTCTCCCACTTTCAACCTCCCTCCTGTCTCCCTATTAAATTTTAATATCAAAGTAAAGAAAAATGCACACATTTGAATTCTTTATAATTTATGCAAAGTCAGGTAAGAAACTTTCTGAACTTAAAGCCTCTGTTACATAAAGTATGTTAGAAGTTAAGGGATTACAATAAAGTTTTGTCAGAGGTCATAAAAAGGATGTGTTTATTCCCTTTTCACAGCAGTTTTACAAGAAAAAATGTAACACACCAGTAAAACAATATAAAATTTATCTTCTCCCTGGATTTGGATAAAGCTAAAATAGCATAACAAAAATGAAATAATTTTATTTGCTAATTCACAATACCTTCTAGTGAAATTAAACTCTGTGCCAGTTTGTGAAGTAAACAAGTAGCAAGTTTATCCCGGTGAGCTCTGGTCAAAGGATAACTTGCAATCTTTTTAACGGAAGTTATAGCTCACATCTGCATTTTTCTACAATTGTTGCACCTTTATGAATTAATGGAAATTCAAGCTTGCTGAGGTTCACCATGGTTCCTGGGAACAATTCAGCTACATGGCCCTTGTCAGCCCACTTAGGCAGAGGAAAAAGGGTTGAAGTAGCCAGTAAGATATTACATGTCTCAGTAACTTTCACAAACTTATCCCTATTAACTTTCAACATTAGGCCAGTTACACTGTACATCTCAACTTTGCCCCTATGCTGCACCTTACAGTCCTCTGGAAAATTGTCTGATTTTCATCCATTCATACTATGAGATCATCTAACTTTTCCTACTGCATCTGAAAGATGAGCTATTAAAAAACCCCACAAAATCAACTATAAAAACCACCACCCTTACAGGAAAACTCCACTGCCAAAAAAAATCCTGCACAAAAAAACCCCCAATAAATCAAAAGTAAAGTTTTGCTAACTGACAACTTCCAAAATACTTCTGAGAAGACAAAGAAACTCTAAACCTACAGCAGTCAAAAAAAGCTAATAGCTGGGGCAAAGTTAAATGCAAATGGGAAGTGCAGTTCTGATTGCATGAGTTAAAGGAAAGTTACAAATGGACTTGCTGTTTGCTGAGGAATGAGTGTTCTCCTTGGAGAGAGGGTAGATACAGGACATTTTCCAGTATTTTGATATTTATGTCAATCTCTGGTACGTGTACTGAATGGGAAACATCTATTGGTTCTTTTAACTTCCAAATGCTGAAAGAAAGAGAGAAATCTAGGCTGGAATAAAAAAAATGAATTTCAGGATACAGTTCATTCAAGCCAGCACAGGGCCTGTAAGTCTGATCCAGAAATTTACCAAACTTTCCCTTAGAATGAGATGCCCAGTTCCCCAAAACCTACCTGCTAACAGGGGGCATCTCAAAACATAGGGAACACACAGAGCCCTATCAACTGGCTGATCCCCCTTGTTGCTCAGAATGAGCATCAAACACCCCGAAAGTGGGGGATGCTGACCAGCATCCTGCTTCCAGGCTGGTCCACGCTGCCCACCTAGAGACCCAGAGACTCTAATGTCAATAGTGGGGTGGCCCACCAGGAGAAAGCCATAGCTTTCCAATGTCCCCTTAAAGCAAAGCAGTTCCTTAACCTGCCCTGGGGACATGGGGCAGTGAGGGGCCATTCCTGCTTGCTGCCTTACAGGGCAGTAAGGTGCTCCAGGTGACAAAGAGCTCCACAGCTTGTGACACACATCATCACTACAGTCATGCTGAATGGACTCTGACAAGGACAGAGAGCCAGGCCAGCAGGAGCCTGAGCCCTGCCTACAGGGGAGCCACACTGCCAGCCTTCCTAACAAGTTGGCTAATGCTGTCCCAAAGTGAGAAGAAACAAGTCTGAATGTTCCTCAGCGCTGGACAGAAGGCAGAACTGACCTGAAGGCGTGCACAAGGCTTGTCTTCCAGGCCTGAGAAGTCCAACTACTATATAATGCAATGATTTTATGTAAAACAAAACAAAACAAATCCACACAAAGCCACAGGCACACCACATTCACAAGCACACAAACAAGAAAGCGCATTCCAGAAGAGAAAGAACACCCTAGATGGCCAGAGACATAGCTCCAAACCTCCCAGGAGCCCAGAGTTCCCAACATGCTGTCTCAAGAAGCCACCGCTGGGGTAATTCCCAATTACAGGCTTGTCATACTGGACACAGGACCAGCTGGCAGAAAGCTGACAGGTGAATGGTGCCCTCCTCGACAGGGGGAACAAGGATTTGGGGTAAGCTCTGGTTTCCCCTCAAGTCAGAGAAGAGAGACTCTCACATTCCTTACAGAGTCATCACTTCTCACACAGCCAAAGGAGCAATGTGGCAAATGGCCCCTATCCTCCAGACCGGAGCCCTATTTACAGGAAGGTCATCCAGCTCTGAGGAGGAAAGGGGACCAATAAGCCCCCTCCATGCTCATATGGGACTGAAGCCCTCTGCCCAGAGCACCTCCCCTCTTCTGCCCTTCTCCACTCTTCATTATTTGCACTTCTTCCTCACTGTCTTCCCTCGGTCTTCCCAACCATTCTTCCTTTTTCTTGCATCGCCACAGCCTGCTCAAAGACACAGGCATCAGTTAGAGATGGAGATATATGGACTTTCAGTGCCCCTTCCTGCTACCTGGACCAATGGATGGACTCCTGGAGCAGCAGCATGAGTGCCTTCCAGCATGCTAGAGCAAAGGCAGCTCAGGAAAGCCTTGCTCTGCCCTTCCCAGGCCCAGACATTCCAGCTGCCTGCAACTCACAGAAGGCAGAGACCTCCCCTGTCGTTTCTTGCTCCTTCATGGATGCCCTGGGCAGCACATCCAAACCCATGCCCACCACCATGGGGGAGCAGCTGCTGTCACAGGGCCACCTGTCTGGGAGGTGGCATCAGGCAGGGATTGTGCTCTCTCACCTTTAACTGCCTACCAGTGCAAGGGGGGTTTTGTTCCCTGCCTTTCTCAGGCCTTCCCTTCCAGAAACAGCCACTCCCAGCTGCCTGCCCCACCACCCTACCAGAGGACACCTCACCCTGAACTACAGGTGAGCAGGGACAGGAGAAAGAAGCACGGCTGAAGATCTTTGCTCCCAGGGTGTATCAGTATGGAATTTTTTTCCCACATCCAAGCATTGTGGTTTGGTTGGTTGGTTTTTTTCATGGTTCTATTAAGATACAGATTCTTTAGTTATCATATGCATTGTATGTCTTATTCCAATAACCTTTCCTGATTAAAAAAGGGTTTAAAATTTAAAAATCCATGTTCTGCAGACTTGCTTATGTGATTTTTTGTCTCAGTCATTCTTTCTGTAAAGTGCCATTGCATTTTCTTCTTATAACCTCTTCCAAACCTGCATTCATAACTCTCCATTGACTTCTATGGACATCCCTAAAGAAATTATTTTTTTTTATATTTCCTGCTAAAACAGTTATTCTTTGCTTCTACTTCAGAACATTGTTACACAAGATTGTTTCCTCACTTACTATCATGTGGATAGACTCACTGCACTTTGTAGCAGCACTTTCTTATCTCAGCTTTTCCCACCTAATCTCTAACTCATTCTCAGTTATGCCTTTCTCTGGTCCTCTTGTAGTGAGTCGGTTTCCAGTCCCTGTGGAATCCCTAAGGGTGAAATGAGACTTTTTGAAGGCTCTTTTAATCTTTCTTTTAAAAATACTTCCAATTTTCCACTAAATTCTCACTCTCCTTGCCACAGTAGCCATTCTGTTACAGTGTGTTAACTTATTCCTTTCTTTTTTTTCCAAGAGCTAATTTATTGCTTCCCAAATCAGAATTCCTTCTTGTGTCCTGCTACTGTATATGTATTTTCAGGTAACTCAACATTTTTCCACGAAGTCCTGAGCTAGTTTACCTCAGCATTTCCTTCTTAAAGCCCCTTGCTGTTCACTCCTGTCCTTTTCCACCTAAACGCCCCTGTTATCACTTCTGAAGTAGTTCTACCCATCTAGCCAAAACCTTCATTGCCCATGTGAGGGTAAACATCTTTTTGCTTCTGAAATCCTCAAAATGCCACATCTGGGATACGTCAGCAGTTCCCAACAAAACTTTCTGTTGTCCCCTCAACAAACTTTGGCGTTTCCCATCTGAGACTTTATCACTTCCCTCATGAATTAACACAGGTTTTACTAAACAAAACTATTCATTCTTCTTTCTAAGTCATACGAACACTTCAAACTAAATCCTACACTGTTCCTTCCCTCTGAGGTATCGCAGTGTTTCCCACTCACACATGTGCACTGCTGTCTTCAGGTAGTTCCCCCACTCCCACATTTCACTATCACCCTGAGGCACCTCAACATCTTTTCCTACATGTCCCCCCTTTAAATAGGTGACTACCCTCTATCCTCAAGAACCTTCAGTGTTCCCTCTGAGATACCTCATCTTTTCTCCCCAAAAATGGTCTGTCACCCTGATGTACCTCAGTGTTTCCTCCCAAAACTCTCCACTGCCCAACTCTGATGTACTGGATTGGGTTGTGTCATGTCCCCTCCATGCACTGCTCCCTCCATCGGAAATCTGTGACAAACCTCACCCAAAGCCTCTGCTATCACCACTTACCTTTCCCACTCAAATTCTTCACCAAACTCTCACACTTCTCTCCCAAGCCCTCTCAAGGACCTCAGTGTTTCCCACAGAACAGCCCCTGCTCCCCCCAGAGAGACTGCAGCCCTTCCTGCCAAAGCCCTGGCCCTGCATCCCTGAAGTACCTCAGTGCCTCCTTGGAGGTGACTCAGAACTTTTGTCTGACAGCTCAGCATTTTCTGCCCAAATGCCTCCTCTGTCCTCCCCTGAGAACCCTCACATAAAGGGATATTGTGCATTGAAGACTAGAATATTAAATTGTGTCTGTGGTGCTGCAAAATGAATGTCCGCCAAGGTACCTCAGCATGTTCTGCACTGCTGTACCTCAGAGGCATGTTGGAACATTATCTACATAAAATAGAGTCGAAAGTCTATAGTGGCCAGTAAGATTAACTCTGAAACTTGTTTGCATCCTCTGTAAAAAAGCCTCAGGGCTGTTGTTCCAGATGCCAGCTCACCTACCGAGTGGTCATGACTGACCTGAAGTACACAGAAAACTGTTACAAATTCTGAGAAGCACTAGAAGAAAATGCTCCATTGCAGGAACTCTACTCATAAATTACTCTGCAAGAAAACAGTTCTGTGGATTAAAACAAAACAAAACAAAACAAAACAAAACAAAAACCACCCCCACAAACCCCAGAAAAACCAAATAAACAAAAAACCCCCAACCCAAACTAACAAACCCCATCTTCCATTAAAAAATGTCAAAGAAAAAAAAAGAGGTATGGGGTTAAGTAGGTGCCTTTGATGCATAATATCAATATTTCTGATGGCAAATAGATCAAGAATCCTGTTTATGGAGATCCAGATGGCAAATGCCTTATTTGAGGTCTCAGAATATTGAACACAGACAGAAACAAAACATGTGAGTTTTCTTTCTGTAACATATAGAAAACCTCCTACAGATGTCAGTGAATATAATATTTTACTGATCTGTTTGTGTGGCAATTCCTAGTATTTACGTTTAGCCTAAGTATGTTGAAAAACAAACCAACCACAGAATCCTCCCATTCCAGTGTAAAACATCTAGAAGGACTCAGATATCCTGTTCATATGAGGTCAGAAGATAACTGAATCTCCAGTCCACAACTGATTGAAAGACAACTCCACCCTGGGCTGTAAGGAGACTAGGAATTGATTGCCTAATTTCCATATTACTTGGCCTTTTATTTGCAGCTGAATGTCAGTGCATATGTGACTGAAGTACACATTTTGACCTGTCAGACACAGAGAAGGCTTCTCAACAAGCTTTTGTATCTCTCAAACAGAAATGTCCAGGAAACACAGTATTTGAAAAATCTGGAAAGTATATTAATACAGAAATACTGCCTTTCCTCAGAAAGAGATTAGCTGGTGCAAATTTATTTAGAGTATATGTTAACAAAATGGAGAACAGAAAATGAAACATTTTATCTGTGAAAACATTTTAATGAGAACAACTAAATGTAATTGGTGGACTTGTCTTCTGAACATGCTGGATAGAATAGGACTGTACCATCTGGAGTTACCAGCAATTTGATGAAATGCCAGATTTCTAATTTTGAATTCACTGCTACTACTGTAATCTATTTTATATATTTTTTATTTTGGATTCATGACTAACATCACAATGTGCTTTTTGCAGAACAAATATTGCCTAACAAAAACACCTATTTCAATTGTATAGAAATTATATCGGTATTATGTTGTAATTAAGAAGCATCTAGGAATATCTAACTGAATAATCACTGCATTATCTAAACAAACTCTTTTGCAACGTGATGCTTTGTCAATATTATTACAGATCCTGGTCAGTTTCACAAAGGACACCAGCTCCCCATAATATGTTTTACTAAATACATAATACAAATATACAAATAAATACAAATAACACAGTAGTTTTGCTACATTGTGTAACAACAAATGACAAAGAAGGAATTGAATTAAAATTATATGCATGTGTCAATAAAGTAGTAAAGAAAAGAAAAAGCATGCTTTAAATTTCTTTTAGAAATTGTCCTTCAAGCATCCTTGTATTTGATTTTCTTGTTTGTGTAGAAGTTGCTAAAAGTAAGTGCAATAGAAACAGATTTTAATAAGACAAAGATATAAGCACTCAAACAATGTAGTTGCAAAAATTCTGCTTTATCTTCAAATTTACTCAGTCTTCTGGCTAGCTTTGTTTTTTTAAATTTCTCACTACTATGGCTATGTGAATCACTATATCATTACCTCCCTAAAGACTCTAATATTTCTCCTCTCTGCTCTTATACATTATCTTTTCCCCAACAGTTTTTTAGGCAGCTTATTAAAGCTAGTTTGTCCACAATTTAGGATTTCATGCATCATTGTGACATACAACACAATGTCATAGTCTAACGCTCCTAAATTACCTTCTCTTTCACAATCACTGCTTCTCTTTCAGCCTTCACCAGTAGAGAGATTTCCCCTTACTACCACAGACATTGCCTTGTTCTGCTGCTTGATGTTCTAGCATCACAAGTCCAGTGTTTGTCTCTGTGGAAACAAATGCCCTTTCACTCTTTCGTTTCTCAATCTTTTTAGGTCGAAGATGCAAGGAAGCAAGTCTGAGGAAATGGCTTTATTTATAAATTTGCCATCTGAAGGTTCTCTGCCTTTTCATCTGCAACTGAAACTCCTCCCTCTACTCTGACACTGAACAAGCAGGATGGTTACCTCAGAAGGCTAAAAGGCAGGGACACACAGCTGCCTTACCTTTGTGTGTGTCCACGTATTCAGTGTACATATGATTTCAGCTTTGCAGGAATAAGGAGCTAGGTCATTCAGAATAAACAGGCAGACCCAAATGAAGAGAAAACAAATGAGCATCTCTGGACTGTATTTCCTTTGATTAAATTGAGTTATATGAGTAGGCTAATCCAGTCTTCTCTTCTACCAGAGACAGCCATGATTGTTGACAGCTCTTGCGTGTCACTTTCTTACCACAAGATGGAGGAAGCCTTTCTCACTAATCCAATTAAGCTCTAATTATTTATCAGGGAATTCATCACCGGGTGTGAAATCAGACGTCCTGTCTCTCTGATGTTTTGCTAGTATTTTTTTCCTCTCCTCCAATTTCTTTTGTTTCTTTAGCAATCTGCTTTTGGAGCACCTTCTTCCTCACTTCTTTCTCTTCTTGCCCCCAGTGGAAACAGCACAAAGCAAAGTGGTCTGGTTTCTAATATCTAGGAAAGTATGATCTTGGATAGAGGCAGTACACACTGGTTTGAAATGAACACATTTCTTTTGAGTGAGAGGGATTGAACTACCTGGGAAGTTTTGCTTCTTTTTCCATACTGTCTCAGAGTTATGTTTCTCATGGAAGTATGCCAGCTTATACAGAGGGTTTTACCCATAAAGTAAGGTCGTGATAGTACTGACATCCATGTGGAACACAAAGTCCTAAAACTTCTATGTTCACAACAACAGCTTGACAGAAGACAACATCTGAAGAAAAAAATGATTGCCTAAGCTTCCAGCTGTACACTTATTGCATATAGATGGTAAATGAGGATAAATCTGATCAATTGTAACTTTTGCAGCATATGACCTTTTTTCTTAGCTTAATCAATAAAGCAACCTTCTCCAGTTTTCTCTGAATCCATCTTGAACAGCAAAACCAATTTGTTTATGGCATATCTCCAAAATTCAGAAAACAAACCTCAGATACTGACAGACAAATGGAATTTTGAGGTAATCTAATTAATCTAAGCAATAAAAGAAATAAGATTATGAAGTGATATGCAGTAATTCCTAAAATAAACTGAAATTCAATCGGAATGTACTGAATGATTTTTTTGTGAGAATCATCCACTAAATATCCTGATTAAAGTACAACATGGAATGTAGATGCTACGTTCCTTTTTTTCAATAAAATTGTTTTGTGCTTTGAGTGCCATACTGTAATTGAAATTAACCTTTTGACTAGGAAAAGTAAACCATTTCGTAAAAGAATTAATTTTTTTTTATTGTTGGCTAGAATTCCCATATGTGTCTCAGGAAATTTCTGCACAGAATTAAGAGTAAATACAGCATGCAGCCACATGTATCATGTCTGTCTCTTAGGCAGTGTCAAGCCAATTGTGCATATTTTTTAAAAATCTGACTGATAAGTCTCTGAGTGTGTACAATAACTCAGAGCATCCCTTCTATATGTGACTTAGTGTACACAAGCAGATCAGGCAGAGTTCTGCACAGTAGCCATTGCTTCAGAAGTCCTGGATGTTAGGATGTCTCAGGGGAATCAGGCACCCAGGAACTACTGCTCTGACAAAACAAAAAAAACCAAACATCTCTGCTTGTTTAGGACAAAGACACATCTAGATGAATATTCTGTCTGCAGCAATAGATCATGGTGCTTATCTGAAGGAAAAGCATAATTAACAAAGTTAGTGTAGGTGCTCCTAGCCTGCAGCAATCTGTGGGTAAGAAATTTTCTGAGGCAGTGATGTTATCTTTACAATTAATAAAAGTTTATGGTATCCAAAAGCTTCTGTGGAAAGAAATGTTAGCTCAGTCTTATATGTTGTGTGAAGGACCATCTTTCTTTTTTTTTTATATTGAGCTGCCTCATGGAGGTTTTAATGTTTTAATGTCACTGTTTTAAGCCTCTTGTTATTGCCAAGAGTTGTTTCCTATTCATATCCCTCATAAATCTCTCTGACAGTACATCTGGATTGTCTTTTTGCAGACTGAAGGAGGTTGTTTTTTTAGCACAGAATCTTCCCTACACTTGTTCCAGTTCTACTACATCCGTTCTGACATGAGGGATTACATATGGTATTCAAGACGCAGAAGCACAATCAATTTATTCTTCACCATAATATTTTTTTTAATTATTTTTTTTCTTTCTCCTTCTGTCTTTGTCTTTTCCTTTTTTTTTTTTTTCTGTCTTATTTTTGCCTTTTCTCTTTTCTCCTTTTTATTTTTTGGTTTTGGTTCTTACTCAGCTAACACTTTCATAGACCTGTTATTATAATCCTAAGGTGTCTTTCAAGACTTGTAGTAAGCATGTAAGAATATATTTTAAATTAGAACTGTTCTGTCCCATATGTATGATTTTACAAATTTTGATTCTGAAAGTTTCCTGATTTTTTTTTATCACCCAACCACTCAGGCTTTCAGTGTTCTTCTGCCATTCTTCACAGTCACCCTTACCTTTACTAACCTTATTAGTGCAAAGGCCAGCAAATTTTGCCACATTATTGCTCTCTAGATCTCTTTTGACAACAGATAAAGTTTTCATGTATTGTCCATGTCCATATAGGTCCATTCTCTTTCAAGCTGACAAGTGTCACAGGCAGGCTAAGTAGTTCAGCTCTTGCACATATCCAAAACCCACTTCTAAAAATTAATCAGCAATAGACCAGAGACCTGAATTCAGAAGTTCTCACAGAGTTTCAGGACACATGATTCAGGATGAGAATAATAACAATATCAATAATAATATTATTATTAGTAATAATAGTAAATATAGTAATAACTACTACTACTTTGTACTGGCTTAAATAAGTGGAGACTCGATATTGGCACTGCTGATCCCATTTGCATGGTATTTCTCCCTTTTCCTGGTCAAAACTAAGGTAATTTCTGTAACAAATGGCCACTCAGTGCCACAGGGAGAAAGGTTTTGATCATTTCATAAGGTCTGTTTTACTTTCTTCCTGAAGCACTGTAGTAGCATTGCTTTTCATCTTATTGTACAGTTCATCAAACAAAAAGAAATATTTTCCATTTTGTGATGTGGAGAGTGGATGTTTTTCTAGTCCTTTTGGACCAAACGTGATTCACATGATTGTCTGAGATTGCAGAAGACTGGTTATGATGAGCTACATCTCTTCCACGACTCTTGTCCCTGGTTCTCAAAGAGCTACAATAAAAAACAACAACAACAACAACAAAACCAACCAACCAACCAAAACCAACTAATTAGGTCAAACATGAAAGAAAAGGAAAGAAACATGGCATGATAAAAGACCTTCTGGGGACAGATGGAGGGACTGCATGAAACACTTATTTCATGGGTGGGAAACTGGAAGTTAGGAGGAAAAGTAGAGGCAAAGAATTTTAGAAAGTCCTGTGCAATATATATTCATTTTAGTTTCTATTTCCACTTTCTTTAGATCATCTTGGCACATAGAGTACAACTTGTATATGTGACGTGAAATGTTCTTGCTTTTGCTCCTTCTGATGACTAATTTCAGAACGATCATTGAGTACGTGATCTATCCCAACTGTGTCTGTGTCTTACTGGTGATATTATGAGAAGAAGATTCCATTTACAAGATTTTTAGTTTTGTCTGAAGACACTGAGCTCATAGGCTCATAGGCTCAGTGCAATTTTTTTCAAGAATAAGAGAATATTTTCGTAGTGCTTCTGTTATTCTGTTTCTTAACATTGATCTTTTGCAAAAAACAAACAAACAAACAAAAAAACCCACCAAAACCCAGCAAAAATCAACTAGTTCTTCCTCCTGACTGAAAGGAGGTAAAACTTTCAGTTTTACTCAAGGAAGTAATGCTGGCACAAGGAACAGGACAGAAAATAAGAATTGGGGAAAGGGTAAACAACTTGTTTTTCTGTCAGTGCTAGTTTATGCTGCAATAAAGTTATGAAAATACAATGTAAGAAATACAGTCTGAGATGTCAAGTGTGTAGAACTCTACAGCAAAACATCTGAATAAAAGGAGAAAGATATTTTAGACACAATTATAAGTGGATTAAAAATTACAATCTTTAATTACTTCATGGATTTTGTGCCGAATGCCTGTCATATATTGACATTTTAATGAGTGCCTGTCTACCCAAAACATTATTGCAAGCATGGGAAGAACGCTAGGCTCTGCAGCCAAAATGAGATGGATTGGTTAAGAGCATGTGTCAGGATGGAAATACAGGTCTTCCAGACTTCAGACAGTTGGTAAAGTTCTCTGATAGCCACAAAAACTTCACTCAGTGTTGGGGGAGACATGCCTAAATCATGATAAATCAGATAAAAAAGCCAGTTTACTGAAACTTGTTTTATTTCTTATAAACAGGTCATTATAGGGAAGCCACACTCAGTTTTCCAGATCATATTACTCTCTTCAAATGTGACTCCCTACAAACTCCAACATGCTGACTTCAGCTGTGTAAACAGTTGAAATTTCTGAGCTGTTTGTGCATACCAGATTAAATCACATTTATAGATGCAGCTTGGATCCAGTTGGTTTTGTAACTAACCAAATTAGGGTTATATTACTATTACTCAAAATATTGGAATGAAATCAATTAGAAAAAGATCCAATAAATGAATTAGTAAACGAATCCTTAGAATAATTGGAGGTGAACCTATCAATTGATCTGTGAAGGAATTTGGATTCAATGAAATTGGCTGTGGCCCACTCAACCATCAAAATTACTGGCTATATTTTGAAAAATAAAGTAAAATAGGAATATGGTACTATAAGATAAAAGTTACATATTTTTTCCATATTTAGAAATGTATTTTGGAGAAAGGGTTTTTTTCTTATAAGTCATATTTTTAATTCTCCTCTAGTTATAAACTGCCCAACTCTTTCTACAAAGAACTATGAAACTTCTATAATTAACTCTGTAAAATAATTCAAAGCTTTGAAATGAGTAAAACATTCTGTACTGTAGTTACTTTAATCTTGTTTCAGTACTAGATATCTCAGCTGTGCAAGCTACAATATTGATTCATCTGGGTGGAATGAAATAGGACTAGCAATAGTGACACAGAAAATTCTGTTCATCTGATTTCCTCTGCCTGCCACTGCTCCTGACCATGAATACCTTAGCTTCCAATAGTTCAGCCAATGAGTGAAAAAAAAGGCTCTGATATAGGAGCAGTAGTTTCAAAACTACGGTTGCAAATTTAAGCTCATAGTGTTCCTGTTGCAGTACAACTCCCCTTCCTCCTTGTGGCCACTCTAAAATCTCATAGAACCACAGAACAACCTGAGTTAGAAGGAACCCACATGGATCATTGAGTCCAGCTCCTGGCCCTGCACAGAATGGCCCCAAGAATCACACCATGTGCCTGAGACCATTGTCCAGACGCTTCTTGACCTCTGTCAGGTTTAGTGCTATGACCACTTCCCTGGGGAGCCTGTCCCAGTGGCCAACCACGCTCTAGAACCTTTTTCTAATATCCAACCCAAACCTCCCCTGACACAGCTTCATGCCATTCCCTTGGGTCCTGTCACTGGCCATCAGAGAGAAGAAATCAGTGCTTGCCCCTCTGCTTCCCCTCACAAGGAAGCTGTAGACTGTGATGAGGTCCCCCTTAGTCTCCTCTTCTCCAGACTGAATAAACCAAGTGACCTCAGCCACTTCTTATAAGGTTCCCCTCAAGGCCCTTCACCATCCTTGTTGCCCTCCTTTGGACACTCTCTAATAGCTTGCTTAATATCTTTCTTATATTGCAGTGCCCAAAACTGCACACAATATTCAAGGTGAGGTCACACCAGTGAGGAGCAGAACAGGAAAATCACCAAACTTGACCAGTCAGTGATGCTTTGCCTGATGCACCCCAGAACATAATTGGCCCTCCTGGCTGCCAGGGCTCTTTCCATTGGCCTGGACACCCAAATCCCTTACGATGGCGCTGCTCTGCAGCTTCGTTCCGCAGTCTGTACATACAACCAGGGTTGCCCCATCCCAGGTACAGAATCCAGCACTTGTCTTTCTTAAACTTCATATGGCCTGTGATTGCCCAGACCTCTGATTTGCCTGGGTCTCTCTGCAGGACCTCTCTGACTTTGAAGGAGTCAATGGTTCGTCCCAGTTTAGTATCACAGGCAAACTTAGTATACCTTTGAGTCCTAGGCCCAAAACACTTATGAAGACATTGACCCTAAAATGGAACCCTCCAGAATCCCACTAGTGACCAGCAGACAGCCTGATGTTGCCCCATTTACTACAACCCTTTGCACCTAACCCATGAGCCAAATTGCTCACCCACCACATAATGTGTTTATCCTGCTGTGTGCTGGTCAGTTTGTCCAGAAGGATTTTGTGAGAGACAGTGTTGAAAGCTTTAGTGGTACCAAAAAAGATTACATCAACTAGCTGTAGCAGTAAACCTGCAGTAAATGAAAAACTATTGTTTTAAACATGTTTCAACATGGCTTTTTGCAGTTTTTGCTAACTCATGGTCCTTCTTCCCAAAACTCTCTGTGAAAACTGTCTTTTCATATGCAAGAATGTCCTGGGAAGGTTTCCTGGGTCTCCCAACTGGCCTGTTAAACCTTTCCTGTGGATGTTAACCTTTACCTGTGATTGGTTGTTTCTGTAACCCCCTGAGACTTCTAGTTGGTTACTCTGTGAATCCTCCTGGAGCCTATTTAAGCCTTTACCCCAACAATAAACTCTCCCTTGCCTCCTCCTCACACGCCCTGGGTGTGCTGTCCATGCGGCAGCTATGGGAACACATGGCTGAGGGGACGGGGGAACATTGCTCCCCTCTGGGGTCCGGGACTAACCCCTGGGCCTGGAGTTCCCCTACCAATCCAATTCCACCGCTGGAACTAGGTTTCCTTGATCAGCTAGATGGGATAGCTTCTAGATGGGTTAGTTTCTCATAAATGGAAAACAGGTTCGTCAAGCAGGACTTTCTCCTGCTTATGGCTGTGATCCATGCATGACTGCACTGTCCTTCAGGTATTTTTCAATACCTCCCAGAATAATTTTCTCCATAGTTTTACTAATTACTGAAGTGAGACTGACAGGTCTGTAGTTTCCAGGGTCCACCTTCTTGTCCCTTCTTGAAAATCAGGACAACATTTGCCAGCTTTAGGCAAAGGAATTCCTGTTAGGCCTTGGCCTTTGTGTAATGAGTTGACTGGTGAAGCAACCCTTAACCATAGCAGCAACTCTTGCATGGCTGAGATGAGGGTGACACCAGGAACTCTTGTTGCCTGACTAAGGAGGGGAATAGGAGATATTCAGTCATTGCCTGAGAACCTCAGAATACTTCTAAAATGAATTCTAGTCTCAGTGGAATGGTATAAATGTTACTGGACTTTTGAGAAATTTCAGTAATTACTAACTTGGATTGCAACCAGGATAGAAACAAACTGACTAATGACTAACGCTAATCATCTTGCAACTCTCTAAATATTTGTCCTAAGTGAGGCCCTTTGAGCTCTCTTAGGCTGCAGCCAGCATCTCCCTCTCAGAGCTCATGAACTATCAAGTTTGTGATCATCGGAGAATCATCCCCGGAAGCTGATGACAGTGGCTGGTCTGATATTCCCCATTCTCAAGGCTTGATCCTTGCCCGTTGAGAAATGCTATTTGTTAAAGAGCCTATTTGTCCTGGTTTGGGCTGGAACAGAGTGCATTTTCTTAGTAGTGAGCACAGTGCTGTGTTTTGTATTTAGTATGACAATAACATTGATAACACACTGATGTTTTGGTTGTTGCTCAGTAGCCCTTACCCTAAGTCAAGGACCTTTCAGCGTCTCATGCTCTGCCCATGAGGAGGTGCACAAAAAGCTGTGAGGGAGGATAGCTGGGACAGTTGACCTGAGCTGGCCAAAGGGATATTCCATACCATATAGAGCCATGTCCAGTTTATAAACTGGTGGAATTTAGCTGTAAGGGGCTGATCACTGCTTTGGGACACGATGGGCATCAGTCAGCAGGGAGTGAGAAATTGTACTGTGCATCACTTTGTTTTTTTCTCTTATCTCAACCTATGATTTTTTCCTTTTCTTTACTGATTCTCCTCCCCATCACACGAGGGCCAGAGTGGAAAAGGAGTGAGCAAGCAGATGCATGGTACTTAGTTGCTAGCTGAGGCTAAATCATAACAGTATTACATGGAACTCAAAAAGATTTAACAGCTATACCTTTGCATATTTAGATATATTTTTATATCTGTCTATCTATCTATCTATCTTCGTGTCCATGTGTGCACGTGTGAATTGATTTAAACACCCCACAGCAAGTTTACTATGAACGTTGCCATCTCAGATCCATAATTAGGTCACTGTTGTGACTGCAGTTAATCCGCTGAATCCCTTTGTAAACGTTAAATTATTCAATTATTAAGTGCTGCTAAATCCTTTAAATATAATCCATTGTCCAAGTCTTCAAATTGAGATTCAAACTGGACCTAGTTGCAGTTAAACTCTATCAGGAGTTTAGAAAGCACAATGCAAATGAAAGTATTGTGACATACAAATGTCACAACAGTATTTGTTTTCATAATTCAAATATATTAAGAAACAAGACTTCCTTTTTATTCATGCTTTTTTCTCTAAAAACATAATTTAAGCAGCACACTGAAATCTCCAAGTGATTTTCCACACTCAAGTTCAGGAGAGATAACTGTTTCATGATGAAACTGTTTTTCAACAGATTCCTTTATTGCGTCCAAAGAAGTTCAGTAAAGAATTGCAATAATAGTTTGAGTGCGATCATTTTAGCTTTAAAGGTACGATGGGAACAATTATACACACCTGTCTTAGCAGCAGGAATAAAAAAATAAATGTAGAAAATAACAACTCTGGAGAGCTTCATCAAAGAATTGGAGGCAGAAAACAGGCTTACAATCACTTTTATCCTAGCCTTGACAGATGACGTGGATTCCAGTCCCAGCAGTGACATTTCTTACCAGCTCAGACCGTGAAAATACGCATTGGAACTACTGTGATTCAAGTGTTCATCTACGGAATGATTCTTTTCCTTTTCCAGAACACCTTTGTGCCTGTGCTGCTACGTCGCAGATTACTCACAAATGCCCTGGTTGAATGGATGACAATGTTTACTATGCATCAAGGCTTTCAACATCCTCATTCTAAGAGAAACGTTATCTTACATGTTAAAGGCTAAGCTGCAGTATTCAGATGAAACAAAATATCTTTTTACTTGAAAGATGCTGCCAGTTCTGCACAAATACAGAGGAAAACTGTCAAAACACGATCTAGGTGCTACAGTATAGCTACAAAACACAAAAGTCCTTTAAAAAGCATGGAAGACATGATTCATGAGACAGTTGAAGAATTTTACTTACATAAGTGCATGATAGAGACCTGAATATGCTTTTACATTTATAAGAGACTTATATTTAGCAAGTAGAATTAATTTTCATTCAACTAATTCCATCCTACGTTATGGCATCAATTATTTAACCATTTGTTCAGAAAGGATTTGGCAGATATAAAGACTTTGTCTGCTTTGGGGAAATTATTCCCTCCCCATCACAGTGATCTACTTTCTCACATGAACTCAGACCTTATATTATGGTCCATTTAAGGTACATCTCAAGTCCCAATTCTGACAAAAAACCCCCCTAAATAAAATACCCCTCCCTGACTAAAAATAAACCCTCCTTGCTTAGTTTTAAAACGAAATCTGAGTGTGCAGAATTTGTTTTTACAGGACTGGGTTTTAGCAGGATTCTCCCCCTACTCATTCCTTAATTGAATATATTTATAATTTCTGTCATTTCATTAGGGAGTAAAAAATAGTTGTCAGTGAGATTCAATATTAACCACTTTTATGATCATGCAATCTTTAATCTCTCTGCAATTGACATCTAATTGTTGTAGACATTTACTTGCATGAGTTGCCAAATATCCCTTTTGCTAAAGAGCTTGCAGTACAGGGCAGTAACATTCAGACCACGCTTCCCATGTACCCTCATTTCAGGATCCCAATGCTGTCAGTGGAGAGATGATGATTCCTAACCAAGGTGTTTCTGTGTAACTTTGCAGTGTTTATTGCTGGTGTTTACACATACAGCCTATACAGGCTCCTCACTTATGACAAAACAAAAATGACCAAATGCTCATAATGTGCCCATTCTGCTTGACCTATACCTAACTGTAGATAACTGTAAAAAAATACTGATGAATTATATTATATACATATTTGGATATGTATAATTTTCCTACTAAATAAATTCTTCTGGTTGCACCTGCTGTGTCACGTTGGAAACGAAGAGTGGAACAACCACTGAAAGACATCTTTGGCCTTCAGATGATCCCTTCAGCCTGCATGGGGTACTACTAGTGAAGCACTTGTGATGGTTTGTTCGACGTAGTCTGGATGTTCTGGAGAAGAATGAAATGTTTTGGGTGCCCTTTGAGCTGTGGGGCACATGGTTCTCTCAGAGTTGAAGGGGAAGTTTATTATACAGAAAACATATCATTCTCTCCTCTGATTTCATCAGATAATGAAGTCCCAGCTGCCTTTGGCACTTTCAGCATTATCACATGTAACTTTTTTGTGTATTTATTTATGGGGTTCCCCATCAGGCCTATACAGCACGCTGCTGCTCACTCTTGTTGCCTGGTAGTGAAGACAGCCTAGATCCTCATTTGGAAGCCTGTCCAAAGGACAGTCTGGCAAAGCACTGTAGTGGTCAGGGACACAGTGCTGGCACAGAAGCATAGCTGTCAGGTGCACTCCACACTTTGGAGTGTGGGTTAAAGAGGCCGGTTTATAGGCTCACAGTCCTCTCCTGATGTTGCTTGTCTTTTGTGCATCTTTTCGGATTTCCCATGGCTAAGTCGTGTTCAAGATGAGACGCTGTTTTTTTCTCCTGTGTTACTCTCGTGAAGAAGAGCTTTAAGACTGCCAACACGCAGAGGTTGGGGGAGGAAAGGGGAATTCTTCCCTTCTCTCCTACAGGACAGGACACTATGTATGCTGGATCCCAGCATGCCAAGATAAAACACACCAGCAGGCTCCTTCACAGAGTTGTTTGAGACAGACACCAAAACAACCTCAGGCTACAAAACTGTATTTATGTTGAACACGGAACATAAATATATAAATATATAAATATATATATATACAAAATGCGCACCGAGCACTAAAACACGACGCTACCGCCCGCGCCCACCGCCCCGCCCCTCAGCCCTTGACGCACGCGCGCTGCCCGCGCGGGCGGGCGGAAGTGTCGCGCGGCGGGGGCGGGGCCGCGGTCCGCGTGGGGCGGCCGGGGCGCGCGGCGCGGGCTCCGGGATGGAGGCGCACGTGGAGGTGGTGGAGAAGCTGGAGAGCCTGGCGTTCGAGCCCGGCACCGCCGGCACGGCACCGGGTGGGGAGCGGCCGGCGAGCGCGGAGAGCACGGAGGAGGCACCGGCTCCTCCGGAGGGCGGTGGGGAAGCCCAGGCCCCGCTGCCCCCGGCCGCGGGAGCGCCCTGCTCGCCGCCGCCCGCTCGGCTCAGCGCGCCCGCTGCCGCCGACCCCTCGTCGGAGTCGGACTCTGACAGGTGAGTTCAGCCCTGGGGTTCCCCGCAGTCGCTCCTTGTTCGTTTAGGCCGCTGGTGCGGTGTCTGAGCGCTCCAGAGCCCGGTGTCCGCGCCTTCCCCCCGCCCCCGTGTTTCACACCCCCTCTCCTTCTCTCCCAAGGTACGTTTTGCTGGGATTTCTGGTAAATAGATGGCGAGAAGAAATCCAGTCCAATAAGGATTAAATTAAGTAGAAGAAATCCAGCCGGTGTATATTTTGAAGCTCCGATGGGGCGTCAAACTGATGTTTAACACATTTTTTCCACTCACTGTGCACAAGTCCTCAGCTCCCATCATCTTGTTTAATTTTTTCACCCTCGAGGAGGCGGCAGTCGTGCGAGGTGGACAGAAAAAGGCTCTCCTGATCCACAGACCTTTCCCTGCCCTCAAATTCCATGGGGAAGGGCAGGGCGACACCGTGTCCATAGGCAGGGCTGGGAACACACACACAGACACACAGACACGCACACATACGGGCTGCTCCGGCACAGAAGGACCTGCGAAGTGGGGTGCTGGGTGGTCATCCAGGTTGTCTTTAATGCAGACCTCGAGTGGAGGTGATTTTTTTTTTTTTTTTTTAGCAGCATTACCTTCTCCTTCCTTGGTTACACCGGTAGGGAAAACACAGTTTTATCTACCCCAATGAGCAGAATGGGCACATGTTTGTGGCACGGCTGAGCCCTCCAGCGCTGCCAAGCTGCGAAAGTGACCCTCCTGGTTGCGAAAGCATAAAAAGCCCCCCAGCAACTCCCCCCCCACCCCTGCCCAAGCCCTCAAAACCCCCAACAACTCCCAGAGACTCCCTTCTCTTGGAACAGTTAATCGTGACTTGGTAAACGTTTGTAAATGCAAATAAAAAATTAATAAATAAACCTCAAATCAGGTAGTTTGGGTGTAATAGTTTAGCAGAACTAATTGCAGACAATGAAACTGAAATGACTTTTCCAATTAGCTGCTGTTTGGAGTTTAGTTAGAGGAACTGTCAGCTCTAGAGATGGATAATTGCTTTATTGGTCACAAAACTATCATCTATTTAGAACATATGTGCTAATTACTCTGCACGGGAGTCGGAAAAGAGACCATAAATCTACTAGCCCTTTAAAAAGGTCTAGAGTACTTGTCAGAGACCAAACTCCTTTCCTTGTAGCGTTAAGGGCAAGATTCTGTCCTGGATAGTCTTTCCAGAAAATTAAAATAAAATAAAATAAACATATTCAGCCATATGTATGCTAGGGTATATTTGAGACCTCAGTGGGGTAAGGGGAACTGGGGGGGAAGGGTCGTCACGTCCAAACGAGGAAAGCCTCTTTCTATAGACCAAACTGATGCAATAAATCGCTATCATAAACCCGATTTTCCTCTTTAGCCTTGCACTATTTTTTCCCCCAAAGATTAGTTTAGAAATCTTTTAATTGGATTACCCTGAAAAATTAATCTCCTTTGGGCTCGCTAAGTTTGTGTACCAAATATTTGGAATTAATTCAGTGCCACAAAATGAATCCGAGATGCCTTTTGTTTGAACCAGCTAAGGAAATGGACAGGTAAGGAAGGTGGCATTTTGCCGTAAGCATTCATGTTCCCTCGCAACTCTCCATATGTATTCATTGCTGCATGTGTCGCATTATACCGTGTAAAATTGCTGTTGTAAAGGAGATAAACAGAATTATTTGCTGGACTGTGCTGTGGGTCAACGCATGAGAGAGGGGCGAGGAGTTTCGGGGAAAAAAATAGAAAAAGGAAAAAGCTTTGGCAGTGCACATAGGAGTCCCAGAGGCGTCGCGCACTAAGGGAGCATCCCTGGGCCGAGGCAGCTTCCCGTCGCTCCCCGCCTCTGGACTCTCCGCGGGTGCGCACCCATTGCGCGCCGCTCCGCGCCACTCCTCCCGCCCTGCCGCGCTCCACTCCGCTTCTGGGGCTGATCCTGGACCTGCGGCTCTTTCTGGGCCGCCCGAGGGGAACTCTCCATCCCGGGCACCCGCCGGGACCCTTAGTTTCCAGCCCAATTTGAGTGTGAGCAGCATCCTCGCGAGGTGTGGTTGATTGTGGCAGGGGCTGATAGAGGCGTATTCATTTGTCAGGGGGCGGTGGTGACTCTGTAATGCACCGTCTTTCTCCCCGCCTTTTACAAGTGAAGATATGCCGTCTCTCTGCTAAAAGAGCAGTGAAGCTGGGTTCATTTATATATTTTCATTTGTTTATTTTCCCGAAAGGAAACGAATCTGCGGCTTATTCCCGGTGATTTATATGCAGGTTGTGACACTACTGGGAGTCCTGGGGGCCGGGAATGGTTCCTCCTGGCTGCGGGGGGAGAGGTGGTGAGCGGGGTAGTTGCTCTTGGCTGGAGCAGGAGGCAGGTATCACTCGTGCGAGGGAATATGTGTGCGTGTGAGCTGAGGTACAGGCTTAGCAGGTGAGCGGGCAGCAGAGGGTGGGCACGATACTGACTGGAAGATGAAAGTGAGGAGTCTTAGGGAAAGGATGGTGACGGTGAAGGCAAGGACGAGTTTTGAGCTCTTGAGCATTGGTCTAGATCAGAGCAGCCCAGACCCAAATCCCAGCCACTCTTGCACGCTCTTCGCACCTCGTAACTTGCGTGGGGCACTTCCAAGTCAGCATTAAATTTCCAGTGTCAGCCGCTGATGAACTGTGAACCGCTGAATGGGATTATCTGCGTTTAATAAAACATGTGACACAAACGCGTGTGAACTTACACGGAGTGAAAACTTGGAGAGTTTGCAGAGCAAGGTGCGTATGTGGCGGTGAATGTGTATACCCACATCCCACCCGACAACCTGATACTGAGGCGTATCACATGAGCCCAAACCCCGAAACTCTGCACCCAGGCGGGACGCTAGCATGCAGCTGTATACTGTAAATGTACAACATGCATGATATCTTTGCATGGACTTGCAAAAACAGGTCGCTATTCCCAAACGGAGTTTATGTGCTTGCTAAATAGTCCTGTGGACTGCACTGAATTAATTATTACTCCGGCGGTGATCCTGCCGTACATCACCTGGGATCTCCGCTGACCTTGTACCGCCCTTGTGTTTCTCCCCACCATGCACAGGTAAAAGTTTTTCAGCCCCGTGCTCTAGCTAAGCACGTTGACAGAGTATCGCTATTCGCATGAGGTTAAACGAATCTTGAAGTCCCTTCTGAGATAAACGAGGAATTGTCTCTGTCTCCCTGTCGATCTGCGTGTGCTGTGGATGTCCTGTGGAAATTGTTTACAGTTTGGAAAACTCTAACCTTGATTTTCCCTCTTTGAACTCCCTCTGGAAGCAGTAAGAGCAATTACTCCATATTACTGTACATATTTCATTCGCCATGATAGATCGCAGGTGTTGCAGCTGCTATTATCTGCATCCCTTCTGCAGCCTCGCAGCTAGAGCCCTGAGAATGCTCCGAACCCGGGTTGGACGGTGACCCTCAGATGCTGACATGCACGTCCTCATAGGCGGCGGTGCCTCCACAGTAACTACCCACGGAGGCGAATGGAGGGGCAGGTTGGCGTCCTCACCTACCATTCCTTCCTGCCTCTCTCCGGCCGCCCACTGGCCTCTCCTGCCTGTACTAAGCACAGAGATTCTGCTTTTTGTCCACGCGTGGAATAGGTAGCTCATGCAAGGGCAGGCATCATTTTCGGTTTAACGTCAGGAGCGTGTAAAGTATGGCAGAAGGAAGAGACCCCTGAAATGAGCGGGGACTGCCCTTCAGCTCGAGGTTGGGAGGAGAGAGAGGGTGAGGGTAGCCACTGAGCTGAAGGACCCGAGTCAAAAACTAGGTGAAGACAGGCAAAAGGACTCCGAAACAGGAAAACGCCTGGAAACCCCGATTAGTACGCATCTGGCCAGAAAGCATCTGGGATGGTGAGTTTTAACTTGGGCTGTGCAGTGGTACTTTGGAGAGGTTGTAAGGGATGCATTTAAAGCGAGCTACAAAGGTGCGGGGTGGAGGGAGGATGCTGTGCTATGCCGGAGGGTCCCCAAATAGGACTAAACTGTGTCATGGATCAGAGTCATGATGACGTATGACACACCACAAGGGACCGTGATGAGTGACCAAAGTCCGTGATAGTGGACCAAAGTCTCTTTGACAATTCTTAGTCATATGTCTTGGGGGGACAGTTTTACATCCGTGATCCGTTTATTTGGAGCCAATTCCGGGAGGCAGGCACATGAAACAGACGGTTGAATCTGTCTAAGTAGGATGAAGACGGGCTTAAATGGCACAAAACTTGTCAGGGGGCAATCTGAAGAGATCGCAGGCTTAAATGTAAAACGCTTGGCAAAAACACACTTGCTATTAGACCATACCTACTTAAGCAGGACGCCCCTGGCTTCCCCTGCCAGCCCAGGAAAGGAACGGCTCTCTCCACGCTGCTCCCGCAATCCTCTGCAGAGCCAATTAGGCAGAACGCACCGCCCATATCCCGCTCTGGGATAACGTCCTGTCGCATTCACAAGCTGTGGCACGTCACTCGTGTCCTCATCACTCGTGGGCTTTGTTGCGGACTACGAAGTGCCGAGAACCCAGGGCTGGGTCGCGCCAGGTGCTAGAAGCGGAGAGTGGAAAAGTTGCAATCCCGCACGTCCTCCGAGCAGGCAGAAAGCAAACCTCTGACAAGCCGCTTAATGCCTCCCAATATGCCTCTTACTACGAGGTGGAGAGCCCGAGTTGCTGAGTTCCAGCAACGGGTTTTCTTTTGTTTGCCAACATTTCGAGCTACCGGGGGAAGCTTTTTTTTTTTTTTTTTTTTTTTTTTTTTTTTAAATCTCCCTCCGTGCCTCTCATCTCAAACTTACGCCCTTGTCAGTGGTGTCCCGAGCAAGAGGACCCCCGATCACCCTTTGAAGGCGATCAGCACCCCGAAACCCGCCGGGGCTGGTTGGGAGTGCTTGTCATTCCAGTGGGGATCCCTGGCAGGTTTTTCCCCGGGAGGGCAGGATCGCGAGGCTCCCTCTTCACATGGATCCGCCAGGGACATTGATAACCTCTAAAAATCTCCAGGGAAGGTGTTCCAAGGAGCAGAATGAATGGTATTGGCTCCGAAGAGTCAAAGAGGAAAACCGCTTTTCAGCCTGACACCGAAAAAAAAGAAGAGAAAAATCTGATGGACCAGGTGCTAAGAAGTTCGCTAAATATGTGAGAAGATAACGTAGGGAATAGCGACATTGTTAATAGAATACATCTAATTAACAATTACTTCATTTGATTTGGAGGATGAAAAAACCCTTTTAAATCAATCCAGATTTACTGGCCTAAGCACAGCCAATTTATGAATATGGAAGCTGTATTGAGTCTGCCTTCTTTCAAAATGTCATCTGAGGGGTAGTAGTTACGTGAAGTAATTTAGTTACACTGTGGCAACTTTTATAGTCCCTTTCTTGGGAATTTAATTCGGTGCTTCTTCATTTTATTAGGAACAGACTGACTCTGTCAAAGGTGCTCTCCATGTTTAGCGGCATGACTTCTTGAAGCAATTAGGCCCCCCAGTTAGCATATTTCTCCCGACCCCAACAGCACCACCAGATACTTACGTTATCCACCTCTTCAAAGTAAGGGAAAGTCAGAATAAAACTCCCGAGTGTGTAGGGTGGTGAAACCAACATGCAAGCAAGCTATCAAAAGTATCCCTTAGCCCTTAGGGTGGGAGGAATAAATAAATAAAGGAAAAAAAGCGCCTCCTCATAGCACCACGGCAGTTGACCCATTTCACGAGTTTCACGTTGTTTTCCGGCGTGTTGCCGAATTCCTGCCCGTCTCTCATCTCTTTCGGGGGGTAGTCCCGGGGGATGGATGATGCTCCCGATTCTGTCCCACTCCCGAGAAGCGGATGACGTCCACGCGGGAGGGACAAACCAGCAAGAGTGCGGAAACTGGACCCGCTTATGCACCTCAGCCACACAACGTGTGGTTTTTTTTTTTTTTTTTTTTTTTTTTTTTTTTCCTGTTGTTGTTGTTGTTGCTGTTTATTTGGTTTTGTTTTGTTTTGTTGTTTAGGGGGGACAGTATCCGGCAGCGGTGTCTCTCCCGGCAAGCACCCTCCGTTGGGGGGATACGTTTATGTACCAGCATGTGATTTTTAAGCATCTGTTGATAGTATTAAGTCCGCGTCCTTCGCCTCGCCTGGGTTTCCCTAAAGAGTGATTCGCAGGGGGGTGCGAGGACGGAGAGGGAGAGCGGGTCCGATTCTGACTATATCCCCACAACCAGGAAAAATCGCTGCTGAGGACAGCGGACTCCCCCTCCTCCGCACTCCCTCCCCGCCCCAGCCCCACATCCCTTTCGTGGAGCTGAAAAGGCGGGTACGGATCAACACGGCTGGTGCCCGATCCTGCAAAGCCTACGTGGGGCTTCGGAGCCCCTCCCTTTCAAAAGTCAGTATCTCAGCCAGTCGCCCATCACGGGTAAAAAGAACATCTACACCCCCCCAATACTGGGAAGCCCACGGGGGTGAGGTCGGAGGAGCTAGTGCTCAGCAGATAGAGCCATCCACCCAGAGCTTCACATAGCACGAAGAAAAATCTACATAAAACTAAATAGGCAATCAACTGAAAACTATCCTCTTTAAATAAACTGATTCCTTAGTATTTTCCCAGTGTTGCTGTAAGTTGTTGTCTGTGATGTCCCCCAGGGCTCTTCCCTCTGCTCTCTGATTTGGTGTATAGAAGCAGCTCTGAGTGATGGATTACTGTGTCATTGCAGCCTGCAAAGGATTAATTTGTTTCATTGATTTCTCTTTAGGCAGATTGCCAGAATTCTCTGCTTCCCACCTTTCTGCAGGACTTCCAGCAGTAATAGACAGTAATAGCCTAAGACAAATCAGCCCATTCTTGTAAAAATAGAAACACAAAATCCTGAAGTTCCAGGAAAGCCATAAAGAAGTTTTTTTATCTTGTGCTGTAAAACCACTAATTCTAAAAGTGAGTCCATCTTTTCTTATTTCCACACTTCTCTTTTACAAAAAGGTTGCAATATCCTGAGGGGAGTTGCTTAGTCTCAAGAGCAATTTCAACTTGCAGTTGGATGTGAACAGTGGACACTTGATGGTCACTGAGAAATATTTTGTTCATGCTCAACAGCAGGGATAGGAATTACAGGATTGCATAAACCTCACAGCTCATTCTTTCTCAAAATCAACAGGCTGATCAATTACCAATCCATCTACCTGTCTGGGGCATTGAGAAGAAATGCAGTTATGTCAGGTCCTGGAGCTGCTGGTCCAGTGCTCAGCAGGTGTGGGAAGGTAGATGGGACTGGACTTTCCCAGATCAATTAATCTGCATG
>JAWWES010000133.1:33198995-33216409 GCA_035583135.1 Lophotriccus pileatus | reverse complement strand
TTAAAGGCGACATTTTAAAGGCGACGTTTCGTTGGGAGACGTACTGTGGTATCAGGACTCCAGAACAGTGCCTGTGAGGGTGTTGGATTTAATGGAAACGTGAGTTTAAGTGGCGGCCTGTGGAGCGCCTTGGGCCACCCGTGTCCGTGTGAGTGCCTGGCGGGACGTGCTCCTCCCGGAGCGCTCCTGCGGCACTGGGGGCAACACCTGCGGTGCTACTGCTGAAACAGCCTGAATGTGAGGAGGTCTGCGGACCGTACCTCTTGTTCCGATGTTGACATCTCATTGCAAAAACTGACTCTCAACCTGTATATTTTTTTTTTTATAAAAGATTCCATTTTCTACTTGCATCAGTGCTTCGATGTTCAGTGCAGTTGGTGAGAGGTAATGGTTAGGTGTGGACTCTGTTGCAGTGTTAGGAGCTTGCACAATTCGGCAGTTTCAGTGAGTTTTGTGTTTTCTTCTTGGGCCAGTGCAGCAAGATGTGAATGTGCTCCTTTTGACTAGTGGAGGCTGAAGTAAACTCTAAAGAATCTCCTCTTAAAGAGACAAACCTTCATTAACAGTTAACTGGTTAAAGTTTGACTTTGGTTGGCTCAAAGTTTTACCTGAATACGATGAAGTGATGCAGAGTGAAATTCCTGACTTCCAGGGGCTTCACCTATATGTAGTGTTTTTTACTTCCAAAACCTGCTGCGCTGATGAACATTAAAGATGCAATTTTGATAGCTTTAACTTACTTAGCTGTCTGCATGTATGTAGCATGTTTTTTCAGTCACCAGGACCAGTTGGTCCACGTTTGTTTCTTCTACCGGCTCTTGAAGAACTTAGACCTTTGCTAAAAGGAACATGTTGACATGCATAGGGACTGGTTTCTTATGCTCTTACTTGACATATCAGGAGTCTAAGACAATAAGCATCTCTTACACATGCATCAGTGTGACGTACTGAATTACTAGTCTAGTACCAGGGAGTTTGGACAGGCCATGAATTAGGAAACTAATCCCTCTTGTTTGCAAAAAATAGAATTTTTTCCCCTTCATTGTGCAGGATGCATTGTTTACAATAAGTATTTTCTTGACTTCCATTTAGCATTATTCTAATGTTGGGATTGTACAAGAGCAGTGACTTTGAGAAGTCAGTCTTCTAACTCCCACCTTTGTTTTATTCAGTGATACGGATTCAGATAGTTCATCAACTACATCCTCCTCTGTATCTTCACTAGTATCTGATGAAGACGATCATCCAGATGAGAAGAATAACAGATCTTACTGTGTTAGAACAAAAGATGAGTTACCTATTGACGTAAGTACAATGTGATAGCTTTTAAACCTTCTCCTACTAACCCAGCCTAAAGTATCTATTTTTAAGTCACTCCTACTACGTCAAGATGGGCAATAGAATCAAAAGAGTAAAAAAAGAAAACTCCTAGGCTGAGCTAGAGACAGTTTAATATGTAAAGAAAAAACCACACACACAAGCAAAGCAAAGCAAAACAAGACATTAACTCACCACTTCCTGTGGACAGGCAGGTGTTCAGGCACGCCCAGGAAAACTGGACTCCATCATGTGCAACAATTACTTGGGTATACAAATGCAATCACTCCAAAATGTCCTCTTCTTCCTCCTTCTCCCAGCTTTATATTCTGAGCGTGATGCCATATGGTATGGAATATCCTTTTGGTCACTGTGGGTCAGCTGTCCTGGCTGTGTCCCCTCCCATCTCTTTTGCAGCCCTTGCCTCCTTTCTGATGGGGTGGTGTGAGAAGCAGAAAAGACCTTTATGCTGTGTGAAGCACTGCTCAGCAATAACATTTCTGTATTATCAGCGCTGTTTCCAGCACAAATCCAGAACACAGCCCCGTACCAGCTACTGTGAAGAAAAATGACTTTACACCAGCCAAAACCACCACAGTTAATAACTTAAAATGTCTTATTTTTCAGATGCATGTATTAAGGAGTGTTAGAGAAATTATTTCAGGTACCTCTTGCTTTGAAGTGCAGGATTGGCAGATATTGCATATAGTATGACAGAAGGTACAGTTTACTATTTTGAGATTTAGGATCAAAATTATAACTTGCTTTCTGCTGGTCTTTGACCTTTGAATTGCTCTCACAAAAGCGACTCATTTAAGTCTTAGCAGTGAAATTGATTTAATGTTGGAAAACTCAGTGGCATGTAGAAAGTTGTGGCGTTTCTATATGAATACGTTTCTAGAGTTTAATGATGGATTATAACATCTGGGAAAATCTTGGCCTTTTTTGAGTTGGTCTGTATGTCTTTGCCAAGCACTTTTGTTAGAGTGAAGATTATCAGGTGAAGTTTTGATAAAACAGGATAAGATTCTTCTCTTTGAGTGGGATTCTGTTTCTGGTAGTGGCCTTTGAAAGTGCAGTTTAGTGCTAAGATTTGGACTCTACCTCCAAATTCACAAGATGTTGAATTTGAAGATAATGCTTACTCCAGTTGCTTTGTATTCCATATAGTTGGTATTCAATTCCCAGCAGTATACTATATACATACACATCTTAGTTTATGAGTAAGTTGGAGGTAGATGATGAGTTCAGTGTTAATCAGCCTTTGATAGTAGATTTTGATCCTTACATTTGAAGAAAAAGTTTGAGTATTGTGTAATACTCATTTTTGTATCTGAAGTTAGGTGTTTCTTTTTTTTTCTGAAAGTGTTTTCTGATTATCCTCTTGTACCAAATGCAGCTTTTAGCTAAAAATAATTTTCTTTTTATAGGCTGTTTTGATCTTTACATCTTCTATAACGGTCCAAGTCATGGTATAAATGGACAGATAACATTTTGCCAAATCAGATGATACACATCTGTTGTGTTTTATGCTGTATTGCCTCTTGCTGTGTACATTTTTGTTCTACCACTCATTGAATTCTACCAATTGCAAGTTGTCTTATTTTTTGATTACCGATTGTTTAATTACTGTGTTGTACGTTGAGCTAAATTTATCTAATTTAAAAGAATTGAATGAAATACCTGTCAGTTGTTGGCTTTCTTGGGTTAAATAAAATTGGCTTCTACTTCAGTTGTGATGGAAATGTGTAGAGAAGTGTCTCTTTAGGAAAGGTGTCCTCAAAAGTGGTATTCCCCCAAGAGGAGTTCATTTGAAATGATTCCGAGAGCAGCAAATCAAACTAGATTTTTTTTAAATAAAATTCTCAGAATGCCAGGAGATTTTTCACAATTGTCAAATTGCTGCGGTGATGAAGTGATGAATGCCTTGGTATGATATTATATTCTGAACATGGACTTGATGTTTTCAGGAACTACCTCCTGTTGAAGACTTATCAATAATTCTGCCGGATAACATTGAACTGAAGCTCTTTGGGACAGTGTCCAGCATTGTTGAGCAGCTAGGTAGGAAAAATGTATTTGCTTTGTTTTTAATTAATATAATTTCTGTATAGCTCTGTGTTATTTGCGTACTTAACTGTTCTTACAAAGTGTCAGAACTGCAGTGTTGGATTTCTGGTGTTTGTGGGTTGCTGAATGAGAACTCAGACTAGCAAATCACATTTGTGTTGAATTACCTTTTAGTTGGCTTACATGATATTAGGACTACTGTGCTTGTGTTTCTGTGTGACTTTCATGTTTAATTTTTTCTTTAGAAAGCCTTTTTTCCACAGTGTGTTTAATGATTTTTATATTGATGCTGGCAGCAATTATTGTATTTTAAGAAAATCTTCCAGTAGTATGGGCTATATTTGAATTACCTCTGAACATACAGGAGTTGTGTAACTGAAAGCACAGAAGCAGTACAATGAAATCCCAAGTGCTTGCTTGTTAATATACAAGGACAGGAAAAGGACTTGTTTCTTTGGCGGTGCAGGTTCTATTTATTTATTTTTACCTTTGTTCATCCCACTTCTGGTACCTTGACCGAATGAAAGCTGCCCATGTCAGCAGTCATAGGATAGTATGACTAGCAGGATTTATAGGTGCTGGAGGGCAAACTTAAAGGGATTGAGATACACAATAAATGTAAGCTGAACTGCAGGCAATAGACATTCAGGGATCTTCTCAGATCTGCATGGAACCTCAGTATTTGGTATACGAAATCAAAGTTTTGCTGAAACTGATATTATTAAAACATCCATAGTATGCTCATATTTAAGCTATTTCAGGTGTTCTATTTTGCTTGATCTGCTTTCAAAGCAATTTACTTATGAAAATTAGAAATTAAGTTCAATTCTGAAGTTAAAGTATTTATGTTAAATGGAGTACAAAAGAAAGCAAGTAGCCTTTGCTATTAATTTTTCTTCTATCATAAAAGACTTCAGATAATACAGGCAATTCCTTTACAGTATTTTTATTAGTGGTGTTAGTTTAGAGTAAGATTTAATTTCATTCTTTTGCAGGAAGCTGCTTTGGGGGGATGAAGGGTAGTAATAATTTTTTTGTTCTACTCTGCCCTTTCTTGCTTATTGATAATAATGGGGACTTCAAGAAGGCTGTCTTCAGCTAAAATGGTAGCTTGAAAACAAGTTTAAGAAAGTTGAATCACAGTTGCTATTATTCTTATTTTTGGTCTAATATGTGAAGGTATAAACAAACTTGTTTTAAAGACTTCAATTTTGAAAATTGTCCTTAATTTTAATCCTCATTGGTGAATATAATCTTTTAAAATCGTGTCAGTTTACTGGTAGGTGAATTCTTCAGTCTGCATCTTACTTCATGTAATAAAAATATATGAAGTGTTGAATTTAGATTTGTTGATGAAAGTTAGAAAACAAGCTAATAATCATAATGAATTAAAGCAGTAAGAATGCCATAAACCTCCAGGATGTCTGTGATTATTTTCCTGCTTTTACTACCTTGCTTTATGACTTCTCTTTCTACATATTTTTGCTTCTTTTCAGTTCTTCTGTAAATGGATGTCTGAGTGGCCTCAATTTCAATTGATTTATGGCCATATTAGGGACTCTGCCAGCTAATTGGGGGTTGATTTTGATTTTTTAACTAGATTGATACCAGGTATACCAGGTTTGTATCTAGGGTGAGCGGAGTTGAGGTCTTGTTTGGAAACAACAAATAATGTGTGGTGCAACAATCAGTGTTCTGAACTTTTTCTTTCCCTTTGATGTATCTCAGAAATCCCTTCTGTTCTCCATAGCAAGCTTCTAAGTTCACCAGTCTGCAGTGAGTGATACTTTTAAGTTTGATATTTCATACTGTGAGGTAAATTTGAGGCTAGAACAGTATAGGTTCGTGCTTGCTCTGCTCTAGCTAAAAGCAAGACGATAGTATTTTCTGTGAACTTCTACTCAGTGTATCAGAATTTATCAAAACTTTTGCTGTGTTCTCTTTAAATACCTTGAAGCAAAAGAGAAATATTCTCTGGGTTGTAACCTAGAAAGTAAACAACTTTAGTGTATATAAGAAACCTGCCCTGGGGCTGTGCTTTGGGCCCTGCAAGAATAGAAGTGGAGGATTTAGGGTGGAGTTGGGGTAGGGGAAACTCAAAGTCAAATAGGCCGTAGGTGATAATGCTTCTCCTTGGTTTTATGGGACTGGCATGACTTAGATTTTCAGAATATTTTCTGTAGCCTGCTGAGGACTGGGGGGCTATGTCTGATGAATCAAGTTGACAGCATTCTCAGAGTTTTGGGTATGTTGTTTTTTGTTTTGTTTTGAGTTTTTTTTGTGTGTGTGTTGTGTTTCTTGGGTTTTTTGTTTGTTTGGGTTTTTTTGCCTAAGATGTATTTCTTATGAGTTTTAAACAACACACTGGGTTCTTTCACTGTATATTTTATCTTACAGGTAAGCACAAAAGAATTTGATTCCCCAAATTCTCTTGAAATTCAGTGAACTATTGAGCCTTAGCGTTGTCACATACTAGTTTGGCATGTTAAAATGTTTTTATGGATTGCAGTTATGGCAAAGCTTGACTTTTAGGTTGGTGACGTTGAACTCCTGTAGTGTAAGTTTAGCAGTGATGATCTTGTTAGTTTTTGATAGAGTCTATGAGTGGCACTAAGTGTTTGAGTGACCTTATTTGCTGATTGAGAGGCATTGAGAAGGCTTATTTGAGCATTCTGTTGTTTTAGAAGTAGAGAAGTTTACCCTCAGAATTTTTGAGTGTACTGCTGCTAGGCCTTTACATTGACAGCTTTAAGCACAGTTCCTACTGAATGTAAAGGAAGACCTGGTATTTCTGTAGACTAAAGCAATAAATGCAGACAACTACCAAAGAAGAGTGATTTAATATAAAGATTTCAGTAAAGAATAAGAATTATATCTCGAAATCTGGAAAACCTAAAGAGCCTGTATATGAGGTCATATATTTAACGAAGGAAAAACATGCTTCTGTGTCCATTTATAAGTGTTTAGGTCCACTAAGTGTTAAGATTTCGTATTTTGAGCTATTAGAATGACGTGCTTGCTCTGACCATTTGTACCATCAGTTGTTACTGTGACTGAACTGCCAGACAGCTTTTGTGTTCTGGTTCTGATTCTTAGGACTTCCTAGGGAAAGGTATTGTGAACAACAGTCTCAGTTCTTTTTTCTGAGGAGAATTTGGTTTGAAATACTAAGGCATAGTATATACCTGCATCTGCACTCAAAAAACCTCGATATTATTTCTGTTATGCATTTAATTATGAAACATCTTGGGTAAATACAACAGGTATCTTGCACATTGAGACTTATCTTTTGTACTTGTCATCTGGTCTCTTTTACTTCTTTACACCAGAGAACAGTAATTCTGTAAACATTTTAAGTCTTACCATTCATATATCACTGGAGAAGGGGTGTACGATTTTAAGTAGTTTAGTATGTGAGCAAGAATTTTTAGTTCCAGTGCTATGAACTTTAGTAGACAGATAATGGTGTGGTTTGCTTTCTGTACAATTAACTACATGCTATTGAGACATAAAATTCTAATTGATCTTTTTCTTTCCATTTTAGTAATAATTGAATCACTGAAAGGCCTACCTCCAGTAAATGAGGAGAGCATAATTTTTAAAGAAGATCGGCAAGCAGCAGGAAAGGTATGTAAAGTAAATGCCTGTTATTCTGATATAAAATTGGAAGTATTCCTTAGTGCTCCAAAAAGTAGAGCTGAAGTCGATTAAATGAAAGATGGTGTTTCCTTGATATGTAGTTTTTTCTTTGTGCTTTTGACTCTTGTTATGTTCAACTAGTTTTTAAGTCTCAAGAATTCCTAACCTGGAATTCATTGCATCATTACAGAATTACAGTGTCTGGTGAGTTCCAAGTATTTGCTGAGGGTGCTTGTGGAGAGGTTCCTTTCAGTTGTATGATGACTTGGAATAACAGGCTGTACTCTCTTATGGCCAGACAGGGGCAAAGGTTAGAGTGAAGTGCCATGAAAAATGGGGAATGTTTACAGTTCTGTGCTCTGCTGTACTGGTTTATGGCCAGTGAAGAATGTTTGCTGAGAGGGGTGTTGCATTGAAAATTCTATATTTTCTGTGGAAGGAAAGCCGTCATCTACAACGTAGATACTACTACTGTAATATCCTTGAATGCCAGATGTGAGTCAAACAAATTCACCCTGAATTGAGGATGTTCTGTACAACATGGCAGAATTCTATGCTCTCCCTGGAACTGGGGAACAAGCGGTAACTGAACATAAAGGCATCTTGAAAAGATGATCTCAGAGGAAAAAGTGATCAGGAGATTATTCCAGGTGTAAGAGATCTGAAAGCAAAATGGACACAGAAGAATAGAGATTTGACAAAAGGAAGGGTTACTAAGGATGTGAGAACTTACTTTTCCATATTATAACAAATGTGGAAATTAGCTGGGGAAATACACTATCAAACAAAATTTTGGTAATAAAACTAAAGCATGAAAGGAACTTTATTTGAAAATATATTGAACTTCTTAAATACCACTGTCTACAATTAAATTAGCTATCTATTCATGTTGGCTTATTTAAATGTTTTAATTTTGTTTCTTTCAGATATTTGAGATATTTGGTCCCGTCTTACATCCTTTTTATGTGTTAAGATTTAACAGCTCTGAGCATATAAAAGAAAAAGGTATTAATGTGCAAGATAGCATGTATTTTGCTCCAGCAGTGGAGGACTTCACCCAGTATATATTTACAGAGAAACTAAAAATGTGAGTCTGATTTCTTTTCTAATCTGATTATCATGTGTTTTTTAATGTAGCTAAAAATATTGGATTAAAGTTTGGTCTTGGGTGAGATTGATACTAAACTGTTTATTTCCTTTAGATATTCTCAACTGTGATGGAAGTACAAGATTGTACTGTTTTGCCTTTCAGAACAGTAGAGAGTAGCTGTAAACTGCAAGCTTTCAAAGTGCTATAATTACTAAAGTTCGGCTTCTTATTCAATTTAATATATTAAGCTTACTTCTTTTTTATGCTGCTGTGTTAGATAAAATAGCATAACCAGAAAAAAGTTCATTTCCACACTCCCTCACACACATATACATAGAACAGTTTTGCAAGCCAAACTGTCCACACATTGTTGTTCCTCAGATTCTTGTTTGGTTCTAGAACTGATAATCTTGTTTGCATTCTGAACAACTGTGTGGTTATTTACTATTTTTAGTTCGTGTTACTAGGCCAGAATTGAAATTTAATTATCAATCTATTAAATAGTTGGAGTATAAAAATTCTGGATAAAAATTACTTACTGTAAATTTGTGAAAGAGGATGGATTTGAGTGGCAATGTAGTATGATGTTCAGAAACTTGTGTATCCCAGCCTGCCTGAGGAAAGCAGCATGTATGAATAGGACTTGATGCCATTTGAAGGGAAGTGTACTCAAAGACACAGACTAAGGAATAAAGCATAAGTGACAACTAGTGTTCTAGTTATTGATTAATAATTCTCTGAAATAAGTATAGTTCAAAATCCTTTGTCATGAAAGTGACTGTTTGTTTCTGTTTGTTGGGATTCTCAGTTTCTCATCTGACTTGGGTTGGTTAGTTGTTTGCATTCATTACAATTCTGCCCATATTCCTATGGAATGATTTTTTTCCTTAGTCAAGCATGTGTGACCAGGCCTGCAGGAGCCTTTCTTTTTAAATTTCTCATTTCTGTATGAGCAACAAGCATATTTTTTTCCTTTCAGTGAGGACTAAAATAGATCACTTTCTTGCTCTGATGCTTGTTTGTTTTTTGCAGCATTTTGATGCCACCTGGTCTTTGATTTGCCCTATTAAACTTTGTTGCTTAGCACAGTAACTGCACAGACTTTAATCATCTGCTTGCTGCATTCAAGTGAGTGTACTGCACTCAGCATCTGAGATGGCAGACTCATATTTTGGTCTGTTGCATGCTTTGAAAATAGTTTTGGAAACCATTTGTCTTTTCGTAGTACTTCATTGTCGTACATGGTAAAAAATTGAACACTAGGCAAGATACTTCAGACCTTGTGGCTTTACCAGCACAGCTGAGCAGTGCATCAAACACTGCTTCTTGCCTTGATTAAAATGAGCAAAGTAAACACCTGCGTAGCCTGACATGACCCATCATTTCTGAACCGTCTGACTAAAGTTACATTTCACTGAAACTGTTTTATTTCTGGGCTTCATCACTAATTTCTTAAGCTCTTGTGAGGCATTTGGTACTATTTGTTGAACACGCCTTTTCACAAAGTAGGTATTCATTAAAAATGGATAAAAATTTTCTGATTTCTGACCTGTGCTGTAATGTCTGTATGAAGAAACCAAGATGGCATGGATAGTAGAAAAGCTGAGTTTTGGTCAGTGGTTCACAAGTAGGCTTTTAGACCTTAGCAGATTGTAAATTTGATGACCAGTAATTTTTATTTCCTGCTTTTTATCAGTTTGATGCTGTGCACACCAGATTGTAGAGTACTGAAGGCTTAAAGTTTTAAAACTTTTGCTGAAAACTGTGATATTACTTTGAAAATGAAAGGAATCAAGATAAAGATCTGAAAGAAACATTAAGTTTGAAGCTTTTTCTGAAATCTAAAATGCAATCTGCTTGCATTGTGCAAAGTTGAAGTGCTATGAATAAGCCTTACATTTTATGGAAAAATGAAGTGTAGCGTAAAACTTATTGAATGGAAAACAATTTGTTGCTAAAAATAGATAAACTTATGTTCATGATTCCTCTGAATCACCTTTTGTTAGACTTCCAGATCTTACTTCAGAAATACCTGACTGCGGAAGTCAAAGAAATGTATATATTGTTCTTTAAAGAAGATTACTAAGTTCTTTGTAGTATGAAAAGTGGTTTGTGTTTTGCTGAAATGGGCAAGGCTGCCTTGGGAAAGTGAGATAAGCTGTGTGAAATTAAAAGGTTTAAATTTTGCAGTCAGTCATTGCAGTGAACTGCCTCAGTTCGGATTCAAAACAATTTAGGTTCAAAAGGATGTGTTAACAGAATATTGATCAAAGCTTAATATTGGCTGTATGAAATGCTTAGTCATCGCTCAAATCAGGGAGATTTTTCAAGTGAAGTCCTAAGTGGACACGTACATTGCTATTCATTTAGATATAATGCTAAGAAACATGCCTCTCTGAAAACAGATACCTCTTGGTGTATGAGATCTGATACCTTGAAAATATTATCCTTCCTTCATGTGGATTGTCTAATTTGTGTTTTGGGTTGCTTATTTGGTTTTTGTTTTTTTGTTTGTTTTTAGGGAAAAAGGTTCGGATGCATCTTGGAAGCATGACCAAGAACCACCACCTGAAGTAATTATAGTGGATTTTTTCTGTTTATTGTTTTTGATTACGCAAGCTATATGTAAAAAAAATCTTATGCAGAGTAACTAATTAGCAAGCTTATTTTTTTAGTGCAGACAGGATGTTTGATGTACCTTTTTATTGAAAGAAAAGTTCATGCTTTTCTTGGAGTAAGTGTAAGAAGTACTGCCTGTCTTTTTTACTTGCTTTATGCAGTTGGGAAAAATATGTATTTTTTTTTATTCACTTACTCTAGTTCTTCAGGCAGTTCTTCAGCCAGGGCACCATAAACCTGCTCATCCCACAGCTGGACAATATATCTGGAAGGATGCTGTGAGGGGCAGTACAGTCCTTATCTGAGACTGGTTGTTCTGGTTTGAAGGAGAGATGTTGTGACATGAACTTTTCTCTTAAATAATGCTTGTCTGTCAGTTCTCACTGTGAATTGCTTTCCTTTCTTGTTGAAACATCATCTCACAGAGAATCATAATTGGAGGATTAGAAGTGTGGCTTAGGAATTGGACTGTATGTATGTGATCAGTAGAGCTTTGAAAGGCTGTGTACTTAGAAACTTTTGGCTAGTCTTAGCTTTCTTTCGTTCAGCAATTTTCTAGTGGTGATGATACAAAATGTGGTTAATGGTGATCCCTTTTGTTGTTTCTTAGTCATGTTTTAAAAACTGTTCAGGAGATAAGCTTAGTGTAATTTGAGATTGTAGGAACCTAAGAAACTTTAAAATTTGGCTATATACAGTGAAACAGTCAAATTTGCTACAGAAACAGATTAATTGCTTTTTCCAAAGTTTGGGTTTTTTAATGATTTTTCTTACTTTTACTTATAATACTGTTACTTTCAGGTTAGAATCTGAAGGTACAGACGTACCTGTACCATGCACAACTGGGAACTTGAGGTTTGCTGTACTTCACTGTAAAAAGGAAGGAAGGGAGAAAGCTTGAACAAAATCAGTGAAACAAGGGCGGGCAAACTTGCTTGCTTTTTATGACATCTTTGTTTTTGTGGCTGTTCTGATTTTCTGATCTGTCTGTGTGCTCTGTTTTGGAAAAAATCCACATCTAACATCTTGTAATCCCCAATTAGAATAGTCTTTGGTTAGTTCTAGCAGTCAGAGTGTACACTAGGCTCTCCAAACTGTGACAGCTTGATGAGCTGATAGAAAGTAGCTTTTGCTGTGAAGGTAATAGCTGTTGACAAGGGTGCAGATTAAATTTTACACTGCTGATGCTTGAAATTGTCTCTTACAGCCACTCTTTTAGACATCTCAGCTTGAAGCTGAATTTATAACTTTTCTGGCTAGCCCCTGTGGTAAACTGTGTGCAATTGCTGGAATCAGTTTTCTTTGTGATACTGTGAGGCTTTATTTTTGTATGAATGTTAAATTAACCCACTTTAGGCTTTTTTTACTTGCTACTTTATATGGTTAGCATTCCTTTTCTGACAGGCTCTTAATTAGCCCAGCTTTACTGTAAACTCACTAGTACAGTCTCTCCCAGCCTTGTTTTTGGGGTCATAGGATGACAAAAGTGTGATCTGTATGCTGCAAGGCTGGCAGGAACAGACAACTGCAGTTTTTCTGTGACGCAGCTTTTATGGAATGTTATATGGAAATTAGGTAGCAATAAATGGTACCTATTGCTGTTCATTATTTCTGCTCTACGGGAGTATGTGGTATTGAAGTCCCTAGAAAAAGCAGGAGTTAGTGGAAGATTTTACGTCATGGTATGCATCATCTTGCTGTATTCCTTGTGACTTTTTTTGAGTATGTATTGCAGTTATGTAGAAGAGGCAATGGTTGCATTCAGAATTAACTATTATGTGGCTTCTTTTTAGTAGTGTTCTACTGCAGTGTTTTTGAGACACATGCTCTGTATATACTGTAAGCAGCAAACCCCCTACTTACAGAATTGGGAAGGGAAGGGTGGGAACCAATCCTACCCTTTTTAAGTCATATGAGTGAGATGTTTTTCAGGGAACTAATTAATTCTGACAGATTTCTTCCCTGTCACTGATAACTTTTCTTCATTCTAATGTAAGCTAGGATTTAAAAGGTAGCAAAACATTGTGTAACAAGAAGAAAATGCAGTGACATTGAATCTATTGTAAACAGCAGCATTCCTCAAAGCTGAAAATTCCTTTGGAAGAACATTGCTATTGCAAGTTTAACAGGGATGTTGTTATTGAATATACTGGAGAAAATTCCAGTTTAGTGACAATTTTAGACTAGACTTTTTTTATGTTTAACTGTGCTATGTATTGGTTGCAAAGTTAATTTTTACTTATTTTAAAAATTCATATTTCAATTCCTCTAGGCTACAGTTTGCCCTTCAAAAGCTTTTCTTGGCAGTAACTAGCCAGCTCCTTCAGAGATTGGCAATTCCTTTCTAACTAACATCTAGGCAATCAAATTTTGTTTTTGTTTCAGTACTTCCTCTTTTCAGGAAAACTAGACAGAATAACTGAATCTTGTATTAATTGTCTTATGAGAAGTTTCTTGTGCTAAGATGCCAGCTGATTTCTTTTCTCTTTTGACCAGGCCTTGGACTTCAGTGATGATGAAAAAGAAAGAGAGGCAAAACAGAAGAAAAAGAAGCCTGAAAGTGAAGGAAGGAAAAAACTCAGACCAGAAACAATTCCACCAAGTGAGTGAATGCTACAGGATAATGCTTTTTGTCAGTTTTCCAAACTGAGTTTGGAATGCACATCTACATTTATCTTAATGATTGATTTTTCATACAGTTAATCACTATTTCTGTGCTTTTCAGTTGTATTTGTGAATTTGTGGCTACATACTGTATTTTATTAAAAGAAAAAAGTTATTTACTCTTAAAACAGAAACCCCTGGAAGTCAAATGGTATCGCAGCAGAACAGTTGTCAGAAGAGAGTCAAGGCCCTTAGAACACAGTGGGGATACAGAACAGATGCCATTTGGAGTTTAGAGCTTGCTTATTACAGGGGCTGTTTGGGCCCAAGTTCACCTTAAGCCTTTGAGTGTGGGGGAAAGATAGAGGAAGGCTGTGTACAAATTTTGGAAACTCACTTCTTTGGCTGTCAGGGAGGAGACCCAAGTCTTAGATGGGGAATTTATTCCTCTGTCTGAAAAGGAAGCTCTTCCTCACCTATGGCATATAAGTACTCCTCTAAAAAAAACTTACTGGTGTAGCTTGCTGAGAACCTCTCTGTTCACTTCCTGCAGACATTAGGTAAACAAACCTATGTATAGTTTTTCATATCACGAACAGCCTTCTGCACCTTCCTTTCTCCCGTTGTCATATCTGTTCCAGGTGTACGCTTGCATCTGTGCTCTCTTTGCAATAACCAAATTTTCCTTTCTTGTCCCTCGTGCCTACTTACAAAAAAGTTTTGCTTTTTCATTGCTATTTTGGTTGAATAATTTATATTACATCCGTTTTTTTCTGTTCTCACTGGTCTGCTTCTGCTGCATCCTCTTTGTACCACTCCCTTTAAATACTACTGACTCTCAACCCTTATGTTCGTCTTTCACTGCTTCCATATCAGAATCCTTCAACTATCTGCCTTTGATTTTCTAGGACAGACTCCTCCTGTGAGTTTGCAGCTCTTTCATTGTAAAGCTGATATACATTGTGCCTCACTCAAACCCTCTTCTCTTGATCTGGGAAATCAGTAATGGACCTTTAATGCTTTTCGTACAGTACAACCCTCCCTTGTATCATTTAAATAAAGCTGCCATCTTGCTTGGGCTGGCTTTTGCCCTGTGGTTTTTAAGTTTTCCCTTAAGAGAAGGATCTGAATTGTGCTATACTTTCTCTTCATTGCTGATGTGTTTTTTTTTTCTCCTGGTTTCTGATTATCTAGCATATGGCATGTTTTACACCACATCCTTGTTCTAGCTTATTGCAGACTTGGCTTTGCCTAGGGCTTGCTGAGGCTGTTTCTGAACTATGTTGTGTTCCATAACTGAGAACACAATAGGAAGAACTGCCACACTCTATCAAGGGAGCTGGGTTATGATTTGTTGGCATATAAATGGAAATTGTATGGAATTTGCTTTGGCTATAGAATTAAATAATAAGGATATGTGACAAATTGAGACACAGACTCAGTCTCAGATGGAATGTACTTGGTTGCATCTTCGTAAAACTCTGCATATATTAAAATCGTCTCATTGTTATAGTATATGCTAGAAGAAGACAGAACAAAAATACTCATTCAAGTACTTTCTCTCCAATGCTTCCAAGAGGCCTTCTTGTACCAAAGGAGTCTCAAGTCCTAATCCCCAATGAAAATTAGTAGGAATTTTGGTATCCAGCTATCTTTCAAGACTTAGCTTTTCGAAGATGAAAATGTTTCTATGTAGTCTAGTGCCAAGCATTATGTTTACACAAGTTTTTAAATTTCAGTGATTTTATGTGGTGGTATGTCCCTGAATACCTCGTTGCTTCCAGCCCTAAAATCCTTTTGAGTTCATGTTTCAGTTCAAATTCTACAACTTTTTTAATATCTTTAAATGTTCTCTTTGGAACATTTGCAGCATTTTGGTGCTCTTCATTTTATAGCCATTTTCCCATTAAAGCTCTTATATTTATATAAAGAGGCAGTACATTTGTTATGGACCTTAAATATATGCTTACCTGTAAAGGGAAAAGTTCTTTTTAAAAGATGAATGCTGAAAGCTAATTAGCTGAAGGTATGGGCTGCCCTTTCGCTGGTAGAGTAAGTTAATTTTATTAATTTGAACTTGAATAATTTCAAGCCATTTGTGTCCTGTGCCTGTGGTGTAATACCAACTCAAGACTGAAAGCTGTATACTCCTTCAGGGTAATACAGTGTTATCTTTAGATTTAAAATGTGTTGCTTTTAGGTCTTGTTTTAAATGAAAGCTTCCAAAATACTCAAAATTTGAGTGTTCCTATGATTCATTTATACGAATGAAAAACCTGGAGGGAAAAAAAGTGAGATTTCTTTTTTAATGATTGAATTTGCAGCCCTCAGGGTCATCCTTTTTGTGTTCTCTAATCAATCAAAATTAGTTACTAAACAGTAGACTTGCCAGTATTATTTTGTTGTTTATGTATTAGTTGCAAATATTTTTTATTGATAAGAATATTTTTCAAATTTGCTTGACTTCAGTTTGAAAGATTTATGAGGACTAAACTTGATCTTTCAAAAATAATACTACAACAGTGTGTGTTTGTGGGGTTTTTTTGTTTATTTTTTAGGTGAGAATAAAGGATTTCATCACTCAGGGCAGCAGCCTGCATCACATTCAAGGGGATACCGTGGCAGAGGGTTTCCCAGGCATTCATTTCCTCCTCCATCAGGCCCTCGAGGGTTTGGGAGACCACAAGTTAGACCACCCCAGCTGTGCTCTTCAGACAGGAGGAGACACCATCAATCGCCAGTGTTTCCACAACCTTATAGAAAAGAATATCCAATGATGCAACAGTATCCCTGTCCTCCTCCGGTTTTTGGTTCTGTCAGTAACATGCATCAATTCCCCCCTCCGGTTTCCAATATGAATTGGACAGGCTTGTCATACCCATTTTTACCACCTCGTCCTCCCCCGCCGCCACCTCCCCCTCCTCCAGATAGCCGTCCTTCCCAGTTCAGCATTACTAAGTTTCCATAAATGTGCATACAGAACATTGCAGTATACAGGGCTGCCAAGACTGTATTCCCTTATTTTGAAGATACTTTTTTCTGCAGCTGTAGAACAAATGCAGAATTTTGTACTTTGTGGGACATTCCGAGAAAGCTATTTTTTTCTATATATGATTTTTGTTTCAAGAAAGAAAATTATAAAAATAACTGAATATTAAATATTTGTTTATTTTTATAGTATCTTTTCCTTTGAAATGATAAACAAAAACTTTTTGGAGACTGATATATGGTGGAAATCTATTTTGTAATAAATGTAAGAGTTTATATAACTATGTGAGTAGTGATGAGGGTATGTCACGTAGATGATATTTTAATGTTTTTAAAATGGTTGTATATTGCTGTGCTAAACCATTTTTTCTCAGTTGCTGCAAATTTTGAAACCTACTTACATGGGAACTAAAAGTCTGACATCTAAATTTTAAGCCAGGTTTGCCACTGTTTGTTTAAGGCATAAACTGTTATCCAACTTTTACTACTGCATTAATTTAGTATTAGCTAAAAGACTTGGTCTAGGTGGTCTTTTATTAAAATAGCTGGAGTAGCTAGATCTGAAATTGGACCAGTAGCTGAATTGCTGTGTCAGGTGTATGTAGTGTCCTACAGTGGTTGTAGAAGATCAACCTATTAATGAGATGCTTTGCATTTAATAAGCATAATTTCTCTAGCTTGTCTTTGCTCCTAACGGAGAGACGCCCATAGGTACCTCCTAGAGTACGTAGTCTGCCATCAGATCTGTCAGGGAGAGAAAGTGGGTCTTTTCAGAATTCACTTGTTTAAATTTGTAAATGCAGATGTTACTAGGTTGCTACTTGATTGTCCTTACAGTCAGAACTGTCTCCAGAAATTGCAAGGGCATCAACTCTTCCAGCTTGTGTCTAGGAGGAAGGTGAAATTGTCAAAGTCCACCTGGAATAACCTTCACATGTCCAAAGGGTCAGTCCTGCAATTGCCCTTTATTAGTCTCTGTGGAAGCCACTCTAGGATGACTAGGATGGAAGACTGTTGGGATTTGGGTTTGCAGTATATGAGACAAAATGGCTTTTTGTAGTTTTCTTGCTAAACTCCCTTCTTCTTC
>JAWWES010000133.1:33156296-33168354 GCA_035583135.1 Lophotriccus pileatus | reverse complement strand
GGGCAGCCAAAGATAGTATGTGGTACAGGCTTGGCTAACTGTTGACAGTGGTTTTCTTGATTTTTCACTGTATTCTTCTGTTTCTGTATATTTCACATTTGACTGGAGCAAAGGGTGAAATTATGGATCATTAAAAAATTGCTCTGGATTTTCACCATCCAATAGCAACTTGCTGGAGCTGAACAGAGGAAATGAAATGATCCATAAGGTAGCTTTTATTTATTTGCTTCATAAAACATAAAATACGTATTTGGATGGAATGCTCAGTGCCAGCTGCTTAGCAGAATGAGCAATGTGTGTAAGAGTTCTTAGTAGAAACGAAACTGAAATTAAGGGGTCATGAAACTTCCATCCATGCAAATAAATGATATCAATAGGTGTAATGTTTAATCATACATGACGTTAAATTGTGCAAGATAAAATTTAGAAGATATTAAAAGATCTTTCCTATATCTAGTACTGCTCCCACAAGTGGATAGTTTCACTGCATACACAAAATCTTCCACTGCATTTTCTGGCCAGTAGAAGAGCAAGAATGGGAAGATTACTGAAATAAACTTGGTGCTGATTGCAGCTTCTGTAGGGTACTGAGAAGGGCATTTAGGAAGATTTTCTGAATTCTCAGCAATGTCCTGAGTCTGTTAATTCCCCCCCCCCTCAATCTCACGTTCACTATTTATACCCAAAACTCCCTGTCTGATATGACTGAATTTTTAATTAACCTTTTGCCAGTTTTCCATTGCTATCTATCTTTAGAAGGACTTCTTGAAAGTTCTTCTAGTTAGAACATATTAATTAATTTAGCTTGATTTCCAGCTCTGTTTATGCAGGGGAAATGAATGCCTGTCCCTAAATTCTGTGAATACATTTCTATGTAGTGTTGAGTTATAGTACACATTTAATATAAAATAAATGTTGTGTTTAGTTTATTCATTATAACAAAGCAGTTATGGTAGTTATCATTCTTAAAAAGGCATCAGTTTGTTGTACTGTATTTATTCTCTGTGCCTGACAGAGAAACTAATGACAATAAAGTTTAGCCCACATAAAAGCCCTGAGGCACAGTCTTCGTCATCTGGAAATTGTTATTATTTCTCTAATGCTTTGCAATGAGTGATGAAATGGTTTGAAATAACACAAAAGGGGGCATCTAAATTATCTAAAACTATCTAATATATTCAGGGCTTAGTATTTAAAATTACCTCTTGAATTACCGGAGGCACTAAATGTGATGCAAATGCATTTCATGTTTCTGTATTTCTCATGAGAGAAATGTGAGAAGTAAAGCAGAGACGGTTTTGTAACTCTTTGGAAATCTGAAGGAATAAGGAGAACAAAATTTCTTGCATTATTTATCAAGTACGGAGTTGTGGAGTAAATCTTACTCTACAGGAAGGAATTGCATAGTGTACTTTTTAAATAGGAAGAAAGTGGTTTTGGAATGAAATGAAATGAAGCTGCTCCTCAGGAGGTTCTTTTTTAATGGAAAGAGTATGTTTTTTGGAATCTGTTTTCTTTTTGTTCTAATATGAACATAATTATGTCATTGAGATTTTATTTTCTATTCCACTGAGTGAAATTCTCTGGCTCTTTAATTGCTGAGTAGAATTACTACCATGTGGTGCAAAGAAATGGACATGTTAAATTTTCAGACTGTTGATTTGCTGGGGAGATCATGAAAGAAACGCATTTTCAGAACCATGCTTTTTAAAATCTGACTCCCTCACTGTATGTTTCAAGTGCATGTTATCAGTTCTTCTTTAGTTGAATATACTCTGCCCTCAAGCAAAAGGAATTGAACTAGTAACCATCTCAGTTACCACACTGGTTGCATCCCAGTTTCTTCTACAGATTTGCAGCATGGGCCAGAATTGATATGGGACTATTGTGTCATGTTATTTCTCAGCAGGGAGTCTTTTTTTTTTTTTTAATTATAAAATCAACCCAGACTGCCATTCTGCTGAATCCTAAAAGCAAAGAGGATTGCAGGTGGTATGTGTGCAGCTGGTATGCGTACACATAACAAAAGCAAAACAGTAGTAAAACACCAGGCTAAACTGAGGGTGCTTTCTTGTACACAGCCCTTGTTAACAGGTGATGTTTCTTCCAATACAGTATTTAATTTTAGATAATAACAATAAAGTTGAATTGATTTTGTCTATTTATTTTGCCAACCCTCTCTGAATATTATCACTAATGTATAAATCATAAGTCACAACAGAATGGGCTGCAAAAAAAAAAGAAATCAAGAATTGCTTGCTTTATCTTGTCAAAACACCTTTTCACCCTGAAGATTAGAAGGAAAAAAAAAAAAAAAAAAGGAAAGCCTTCTGATTTTGATCTTGACATTCTGCTTCCTGTACCTTTCAACATCTTATTGCTTCTGTGCTTCTGGAAGATAATACACTATACACAAATTAAGAAACTATTCAGGGTTACTCATATCTTCATGTTTTATTGATATTTTTTTTTGGTCCAGTTCTATCTAGTATTTTTGCTAGATAATAGACAGTTTTAGTGCATTTATTCTTATTTAATTATTTTTAATCAGAATTTTTAGACAATTGATATTGGTCTCCTAATTCACAAGCAATAATTTCTGTTGATGGGAGAATCCATTGAAGCCTCAGTTCTAACTTCAGTGAGTATTAAAAAATTAGGTGACAATGTATCTTAAATGAGACGTTATCTTCCAGCTAGCATGATACAATGGTATTCTGTGCAAAGAAGGGAATTTTAAGGAGGTGATAGCAAATGTTATCTTTTTCTTTTTTTTTTGTATCTGCTGTTCTGATTTGTTTACCATTGCAGGCACCTTTAGACCATCTGTATTCAGTAGGAGTTCATATTAAACTTAATGTTTAAGTAAATGATTTGGAAGATGTATTTTTTTATAAGTCATTAATGCAGCTGTAAACACAGATATGAAAATGAAACATGTCCATGAGAATATGGACAAGCACCTGAATTCTCACTAGGAAGAAATAGCACAGTGTAGTCATATGAAGTATCAGACAGATAATAGTTTTGTATTTTTGTCAGATAATATTTCCAGGTACTTGTCCTTGACATCTATATAAGCTCTGTGCAGTCTTGACAGTTATGCCATATTTTATTACATGGAATAATCTTAATTTGTCAGTTAGCAGTGCTGTTCAGGAAAACTTTCCAAGTGACAAATATTTAAATGACTTTATAATTTAGTTGTTTATTTTAAATGTTAAGCTTAATTATCCCACTTCTCAGGCTATTGAGTTCAATGTTTGCAAGGTCTAGACAACCCTTGGAGAATTCTAAGACTGCATATTCTTCATGACAATGTGTGTAATTAAATTTATTGCTGCTTAATTAAATTATGATTTGTTAATAGAAGGAAATTATTAATGCCTTCTCTCAGGACTGAAAAACTACTCTAGCCAATTGTTCTGAATTTATTCACTATAGGTGATATCAGAAAAAAAGAATCAGCACTCCTAAATGAGTTTCTATTACTTGGGCAAAAATTTCCTTCCAGTATTGAAAAGCTATAATTGTATTTTTATATTTCTTTTATATTACTTTTATATTTCACATACATGTGTGAATTATATATAAGCTGATAAAAGACTTTGTAAATCTCCCACCACTCGGATGCCTTATCCTGCAGCTTTACCAGAACCATGCCAAAAAAGGGGCAGTTTGTTTTTAATAGCATAATACCGGAACATCTTTCCTTTTACTTCTACTTAAATTTAACGTCAGGAAGACGGAACCTCAGATGCAGACAGCCCAAGGACGTTCTGGTAGCACTCATAAGACTCACAGTGTTGTGTTTGTTGTTGAAATGTTGCCTTCTTTGAGGAGGGGGACTTACCTTGGGAATAAAGCAGTTTTAGTGGCATTGTGTTATTGAAAGTTCCGTTTCCACTGTGGAAGTCTTTCTTAGTTGTATGGGACAGTTGGCCATTGTGGAATGATTATATAAGGTCTCTTGATGTCCTCCCCTGTGGTGCTGCTGACTGACCTATACATATCTGCTGTCTGTGTGTCCATCCTTCTGTGCACCACAAGCAGTAAATTGCCTTGTCAAGGAACAGACAGAAGCACGCGCTAGCTCTCAATTTACAAAAGCTTTGTGGGATTGAAATTTGGAGGCAAGGAAAGGATATTACGAATCAGTGTTTACTGCCTGTAACTTTTAAATTTGCCTGCTTGAGGACTGCCTCCATGCTGCAGCTTATGTGTGCAACACGACGTTTATTAAATTTTTTTTTCCCAGTTCATCACAGAAATGGACAATCTAATTTCATTGGAAGATGTTCTTCCATGCAATACTAAGAAATGGATATATGTGTTATCACTGGGGTCCCACAATTTCCCCCAGGCAGACTTCTGGCATGGACTGTGTACCCCTTATAGGCATTGCAGGTTTCTGTTGCTTACTCCTGCTTCACGTTTGGGATTCCCAGGGATCTGCACCATTTTGTCCTAAATGTTATGAGTGTTCTTGAATTTAAGTAAATAATAATAAGGGAGAATAAAATTGGAAGTTAATTTCATTCAATACAACAGCAGACTATATAGACCATCATATTTCCCTGTCACTATTTTATTAAAGCTGAAACATGTTCACCTGAGAGATAGATGAAGGTCAATTAAAATGTACTCCAAAACAGGGGTGAAGGAACCCAAGGATAGATTAGATAAATGTGCAAGTAAGAGTCTAGGTGATCCTGTTGGGTTTCTTTTTTCTTTCTTTCTTTCTTTTTTTTTTTAATGTTCTCTAGAGCTATGCTGATTGCTTAATTTTAATATCAAATGGAACTTCAAGGAACTAGAAATGATAGTTGGTGGGAAATAATGAATAAAAATCTTAACTTTTAAATGTTTCTACACTTTTATTCATTGGAAATAAAGCTGGTAACCAAAGCTAGTTGAAAGATTTTCAACGCAGTAAAAATGTCATGGGGCTCTCTAATGAATCTGTAGATATAGTGGGTATTAAGATTATAGTGGCCAACTAATTACTTTTAGAACAGTATTTCTTTGTGTGAATTGCTCTGAGACTCACGTGTTTTAATTGCGATGAAATCTTTAGCTTGATATGGTCCAGCTAAAACGTTAATGATATTGCAGCATTTATGTGTAATACAACAGTGACTGTTTGCTTTCAACTGTATTGGTGGGCTAGAAATTGAATGACTTCAAGACTAATAGGTGCTATTGTGTCTTAACAAGCATTAATTGAATGATTATTTTATCAAAGATATTTTAACATTTTCTTTCTGACTTGATGCCTTCCACCCTTGTGTAAAACTTTCATGTTCTGTGTGTTTGACTAAACTTACCTGACTGAAAACAGAAGGCATTATGTCTTGTTAACAATCACTCATAGCCATTTACTAGGTTCAACTGCAAGACACAAAGGGTAATAATAGCAATAAAAGTATAAGGTGAATTTCTTTTTTAACAACTGTACATCTTTCTGAAAGGAAGAGTTGTGTCAACAGCCACTGGGTCTTACTCATTTGCTCATCTCAACAGTGTTCTCAGTGGTGCCTTGAACAGACATTGCTTTTTAGCAGCAAACGGGGCAGAATCGTCAGCAATCCAATGTATCTAAATCACTCAAAAGACCTATTATCTCTGTAACAGCATGTATGGATAAGCACACTGCTAATATCTGTGCCTATCCTGTGTTATCCCAATTTTCACAATCTGTCAGAGAGGAAGGAAACAAATCAATGGTTTTCACTTGAAGCTGAAATGTTTAAGGATAATTGAATAGCACCTCTTTCTGTTAATGTAGTTTTCTTCCTCCGTGAGTAATTGAATGGGCAGATATGAATGCAGCATAGATAAAACAAAAAGCTCTGGTTTAAAAGAGGTCAACTTTAAAATTACAGTATGGTTTTGGTTTGGGTGTAGGTGACGAGCACTTTGGCTGATCATGTTTGTGGAATCTGGATACAATAGATATATTTTGCAAGGTAAAAATTTTGTATACAACAACAGTTTCTTGACTGTTATAAAATTTGTTAGTAACTAGGCTAAGGCATCAGCAATAACTTAAAATATCACAGTGTTATCACCATTACCCTATTAACAAATACTGCAACTCTTTTCTACCTGACCACTTTACAAACTTGTCTTTGATTATGCATAGTAATGTAACCTGTATCTTCTTTCTTCCCCATATCTGTCATACAGATTCCTAACCAAAACCGAAGTAATTTTCAGAGGTTCACCTTCCTTCCAGTAAGTGAAACTTTTGCAGTGCCTATTCAAACTGAGACAATTATCTGCTAGCAGTGTGTTATCAGACTGCAGATAAACATACCTAAATATCAATACTATTACCCAATTAAAAATTCAGTAATGCAAAGATCCCTTTAATATTGTTGTGATTAGCTCCTAATTGTCCCTATGTAACTAAAGACTTAAGGCAGATAATGTCTTTATTTATTTAGAAATATGCACTCACAATTGATAATTTCATAACTCTGTTACTATAGTTACCATTTAATGAGACTGAAAGCAATCTGTCAAAGACAAATTTACTGCAATTATGGCTGTAGTAGTTCTGTTTAAAAACCAACACTGAATTTGGAAGAAGTTATGCCATCTTAGAAAAAAGATTCCTAGTCTTTTGTGCTCTAAGTGTTTAAAAAATTGAATTATTCTTCAGGGACTGAGTGCAAAAATTATTCTTATGGCGCAAACAAAATGAAAAGTAATGCTTTGTCCCATACCCTCCCAGCATGATCAAGTGATTACTGAGGCTCAGACTTCTAATTTTGGTTCAAAATTAGGGCTAAATTCTGGTCTGCTTTGGTCCTATTTAAGTCATATAACTACGCCTTGGCTTTAGAAATAGTACAGACTGCCTGGGGCAAGATTACAACTATGTTTAAAAAGAACATTTAGTAGTACTGGCCAAAAATACAAGTTTTTCTTTTTAGTACCTGAAAGTTTTGCAGTTTCATGTGAAAAGAATTATGCTTTTGTCCCTGAATGATCTGAAGACCACCTAGATGTGCTATAAATGGCGTAAAAAGCAGCTGAGCCCTAAGATCACAAATATTTGATTCTGTACAGTTTTACAGCCTTCCAGTATATTTTATGGCCAGCAGCAAGTGTTGACAGGGTGCATAAAATGGGGAAAAGAGACCTCTACTAAGCTTTACCTCGGATAATAACAAGCCTCATTATTGTGTTTTGGTTTGGGGTTTTTTTAGGTACCATTGGTATAAATAAGCAGTGTAACTGAGAATGAGTGGGTTGTATATCATCACAGACAGACATGTGCTTTTCTTCTATTTCCTTTTTCGTAGCAGTTTCAAGTTTTCTTCCCTCCTTTTAAATGAAGACATCACCCTCCTGTTTTCATCCTCCTCACTGTCAAGCCTCCTGATGTGTTACCCATGCATGACAGTCTAACTTTATTTTCTCAGTCTGTTCCCCCATCAATGGTCACCTTCTGTCTCTAGCTCACCAAGAGCGATGTTCGCTATCCTGCTTTGCTTCTATTTCCTTCAGAAGCTCACGGTCTCTTACTGATGACATTTCTACAAGCACAGTATGGAAAGAACAACCTGAGGAAGAACTAAAAGAGTTATCTGACTCCCACAAGTGGTGGGCTATTGGAAGAATCATCTGAAGTTGTTTACAATAAGAATACCAAGAAAAAAACACAACTTTCACTAAGTTTGAATGTGCTCAAAAAAGTACAAAATTGGGGTAAAGCAGCTGTATCTGCAAAATACCAGCAGCCTCTGTCAATGACTTGATTGAATGTTTAACATTTTGGCTCTGAAGCACAAAAGGTGCCAGGCACTTTTGATTGCAAAGTGCTGAGATACATCAAGCAATATCTTTTTCAAGTAGTAGCTTGTTGTTAATATATTTTAATGGAAAAAGGTTTATGCAAAATTGATCATATGGCATGATATTCTCTAAAGAAAAGGGTATCTGACAATAAATACTTACAAAGCCCACTGAAGTAGGGCAATAATAATGAAAAGTAGCAAAATACAGCTTGTGCAGATCAAGAATATAGAAATTTTTAGTTCGTTTTTGCAGTGTTGTAGAGTCTAGAAAAAGATGGCTACATAAATAATAAGAAAAAGAAAATGCAAACCAACAATAAAGGAATTTTGAATATTTTCATTTATTACAAAAATAGCTAAGTTGTGCAAAATGAAAGAAGAGAGAGTCAGAGAAGTCAGCTAAATCCTAATAGTTTTTTGTTTTTTTTTTTTAAGTCCCAGAAGTGCTCTGAGGAACATTAAGTTAGTTGACTGATGGCTAGCTTTTTAATGTCATTTCAGAAACTATAAAAAGGATAACTATGTTAGGGGTTTTTTTGACCAAAATAATTAAATACAAATATTAAAAAATAAAAATAATTGAAGTGTGAAGACTATATTTAAAAAACAAATTATGTACTGAAAATGTGGGACATTAGAATAAGAAGGAAAGTGATATTATTTGCTCTACTAGAAGTGAAAAAGGAAAGGAAGAGTATTAAAAAACCTGAAATTATGGAAAATAATAGAAGTAACAAGCCAAGTCAAAAGATACCTTGTTCCTTCATCTGGAAACTTCTCCAGCTTTCCAGATTAACTTTGATCTGTGATACTGAAGCAGTGCAGTCTCTGTTGTGTCACTTTTTGTTCTTTTCCTGTATTACCTGATGATGTCTACTTATCATATTTCTATTCTGCACTATTTTATTTTTCGTTTTTATTTCTGATTTCTGTTTACAGTTTTTTATATACAGAAATATGATTTTATATATATTTCTAGACATGATATCTATTATTACATGTATTTTTGTAACTATTTTCTAAATGTGTGATATTTCTACACATATTGTTCCAATACACAGACCACATGTATTTTTCCATATACAATTTCTCTGTATTTTTATATATCAGTGTAATAATATATATGGAAACCAAATGCAATTATGTATTTAAATATAATTCTCCTATGTATATGTTGCATACAACACAGATATTTCAGCTGTAATTTGAACTCATTTACTTAGCTATGTTTTACTTTAATCTGGCTCTCTTGTCCTTGTTCTGGGACCTTTCCTGGGCCACTATTTCCAATGAGTTACTTTAAAACTGACTCATATCTAGATTGTTGTAGCTTTTTCTTAGCCATGTAGATATTGTGATGTTTCTGTAGATATCAAGTATGTAATGGTTGTTGATACAGGCAGATTAGAGTTCATCATGTGCATTTGCAAAAACGTGATTTAAATACTTATCTGTATTATTTGTAACTACTTTCTCAATATACAGGAAATATGTTTCATTCAAAAACTGCTAAGTAACCTCTTAGTCTAATTCTGGAAGGGAGAGTCCCTAACTGACACAGTCTTTTAAAAACTCCCTTCTGTTTTTATATGCATAATTTTTTTTTTTTTTTTGTTACTACACAAATTCAGTAATCCCTAGGACATATTTGAAAACAATGAGGTTCTAAGGCTAGAATACAGTGTGAACTCAGAAGTGACGGATCAATAATTTATTTATGGAGTAATTGTAGGCACAAGCCAGTGGACCTGCTGCTGAAGGGCAGCGTGAAAAAAAGCAGGCACTAATGGCTTTTACCACCTGCTTTGCAGAATGCATACTGTGGTTGTCAATCAGGTCTCCACACGGACTGGGCCAAATAAAGTCACACTACTAAATTTCATCTGGTGATTTTAGAAGACCTGCTGTGAGGTTTTGTTCTTGAGTGACAGAAATAAAAAAAGGACTTTGGGCATAAGCAGAAAGCAAACTGTATCCCTTGGCTTTTCTAGCTGCTTCTTTCATTGACCTTTTGGGCAAACCTTTAGCTAATATTTTTAGAAGTCTTAACTGCTATGAAAGAGGAAGAGGATTATGATTGTTTCCATTGTAGAAACAGTTGAAGTTGTTATGCACAAAACTTGCTTGTAGTTTAGCCATTTTATCCTTTAATAACAAAATCCACACCTAGAGAAATAAACTCAAATTCTTAATAATAATGGCAATATTTCATCTGTTAAAAAGCCTTCACACATTACACATTTAAAGGTGATAAACACTGAAAAATAATACAAGATTAATTCTTGCTATAATACAATTATTCTATTTAATTTTAAATAGATATGTTAGAAACATAATTTTCCCTTACAAGCTGCACTGAAGTGAAACTGAGATTTATTCTTAGGATTACCCATTCTGTAACGTTTTTTATCCTTGAATGTGGTGTGGTTTTATGACAATCTTGCCCCAGCGGGTTTCTTTCTATTCATGGCAAAGCTGCATACTCATTATATTGAATATTTATGTGAAAAACTAAAGCTGTTGCTGACACTGGATTTTGAGCCAGCTCTTTTAGCCTGTGCATTAACTACTAACAAAAGACCCCTGACAGAGTTTTTTGTAATTCTTATATACTACAATGCACGCATTTTACATGAATGTATTTTGGCATACAGTCTTACACCTCACTGTTAGAAGTACTCGGTAGTATATTTGTTGTAGACAGTGCGGCTCCTTTGATTTTGAGGGAATCTCACTGGAAAATAAAAGCACTACAGCTAGGAATGAAGTGTTCATTACCACTGCAAGCCTCATCTCTGACTGATTTTTTATTTTTATTACTCCTGAAAGGCTGAAACACACAAATAAACAATGAAACAACAATGATTTTTAATAACTTCTCTTTCTTCTAGAAACTAGGCTGGAATCACAGGGACAGGGTCCACCAATCTTATATTTTTTATTAGTCTTCTATTCTTTATCATATTCTATAATAAAATGGTATATTTTACTAAGCATTTAGGAATGCCAGTATCTGGCTTGAGGCTTTTTATTTTTTTAATTCTTTTTCTTTATCACTGAGGGAAAGTAAAATGAAGTGTCTTGTTTGGATAGAGCTTTTTTATTTATTGTTTTCCTTTGGCAGTTTTGATTTATGTATCTGTTGTTTGTATTGTGTACGAGGTGGCAATTCAAGGGAGTGAGCCTTGCACTTGGAATTTGATTTGTACTGTCTCAACTGTAATAGGGAGATTATTTCTGTTGTCTGGGCCCTATTCTTGGGAAATTTTATCTTTTCATTTTGGGGATTTTTTTCCTCCCCTTGGCTCTATCAATAATAGTAATATCTAGTTTAAAGGCGATATAAACTATTTACAAAACTATGTTATGCATTTAAACAGGGTTAGGTACTGAGACTATTTCTGTCAGATTCACAGATTTTAAAATGTCATTTAAATTTTTCTGCAGTTATGACCTTGAGCAATAGTAAAAGTAAATTCAATGTAGACAGAAATCATCCTTGGATGGATTATGCAGAAAAGCCAAAGAGATGTGACTGCAAAAGGCAAAACTCCTGCAGGTAATTTTTGAGAGATGCATAGAAAATAGAATGTTTGCTATATAATTCACATTTAACATCAGAATCAAAGAGTGTAGGAGTGATTAGGCCTTTTAAGTCACAGAATCCTGTCCCTTTCTTTGCTGCATGTGAATATACTATAAATTAGTGAGTTGTATTTTTGAGACCTGCGATTTTGAGTCATAGCACACTTTCCTTTGCTTACAGGTAAGCAGCTTAGTGGCATTTCAAAGATGGAATGCTCTAATGAAACACCCTGGAAACAGATGAGAATTCTTGCAGTATAGTACGACTTCTCCTTCCCCCAAGCATAGGAGAAATTGCACAGTACTTTGGAGAATTTAGTGTGCTTTGATGCATGAAGAGGACTGGATCCCACCAGATGAAAGAGGAGTATATGGAATATTTAAGTTTGAAAGACAAGCCATATAAAAATACTGAAGAAAGCCTTAGAAACCCTGGTAACTGAAAAGTAAGTTTCTGAATTAGAAACTGAATTTTTCTAACATATGTTGGTGACAAAATGCTGGCCTCTGTGTAATGGTGTACTGAATTAAAAAGCAATGGATATTGTAATCCCCAAAACGTCTTGCTAGCAGCGGTTAAAGCTGGCAGTAAGTTCAACAGTTTATGGAACAAACTTTCTTGGCAATGCTTTAGAGACCTGTGCCAGAAAAGTGCAATGAAAAAG
>JAWWES010000133.1:33100473-33114069 GCA_035583135.1 Lophotriccus pileatus | reverse complement strand
TACGGAGTGGTCCGCAAAGGGTCTCGGCGTGATCGCCTAGGGCGTTTAAAGTGCTTCCTAAAGCCGACGCCCGACAATCATGGAGTAGTTTGAGTTGGAAGGGACCTTTTAAATGTTTTCAAGTCCAAGTCCTCTGCAATGAGTAGGCACATCATCAATTAGACCGTGATGTTTGGAGCCTCATCCAAACTGACCTTGAATGTTTCCAGGGATGGGCACCTACCATCTCTCAGAGCAACCTGTTCCAGTGAATTTCCATTCTCATTTAAAAAACCCCCTTTCTTTCTTATATATAATCAGAATTGGTGCTCCTTCAGTTTAAACCCATTACCCCCTGTTCTATTGTAGCAGGCCCTACTAAAAGGTTTGTCCACATCTTTCTTGTAGGACCCCTTTAGGTACTGAAATGCTGCTATAAGCTCTCCCAAGATCCTTCTGTTCTCCAGGCTGAACAAACCCAACTTTCTCAGTGTGTCTTCACAGGAATGGTGCTCACCTTCACAGCCCTCCTCTGGACTCACTCCAACCCTTCCCACGTTGAGGACCCCAGGGCTGGATGCAGCAATGACGGTGGGGTCCCACCAGAGCAGAGTAGAGCCTCAGAATCACCTCCCTCACTGTTTTTGATGTAGCCTAGCATGTGGCTGACTTTCTGGGTTGCAAGAGCACATTGTTGACTCACGTCCAACCTCTCATCCACCAGCACCAAGCCCTTCTCAGGCTGCTCTCAATCTGCTCACCCATTATCCTGTATGGGTAGTGAGAGTTGCTTGGTCATAGTTTTCTTAACATTCCTAATCTTGTTGATATTACTTTTAGAAAATAAATATACCTATTATTACAGTACAGGTTTTCACCCAGGAAAAGTGTGAAATTGTCTTGGCAGTGCAAATACCAGAATTTCAGAAAGCATGAAATCTGTTCTCACTTGTTCTGTGTGACGGCTTTAATTAAATAAGATAGATAGAGTAAACATCACACAAAAGCAGTTTTATGTACCTAAGATCTCCCACATCCAAGTGTCCCATGCTCTTGGTTAGCTATACGATATGTCAAAGTCAATGTGTTCTTCCAAAACAAAATCAATCAATGCCACAACTCCTAACCTCTACCAATTAGTGGGTTTTCCATTAATTCATTAACAGAGGTAAAATCATGTCTTGTAAAGATCAAATTGGTGTGGTATTCCAAACATGAATGCATGTTTTTATAACTATCATTAAAACAGTAACCTGAATTATCATAGCTCTGTATTGCTATTACTTGCTGCCTGATTTCATGGAAAATAAGTGCACATTCCCTCTATTGCCATTACTGACATTACTATATAAAGATATAATTTATGTTAAAAATCAGGATTAATACAAAAAAATGATTTTATTCCATAGTGTCAAGAAAAGACTCACTTCAGAAACTTTGAATAGCATTTTTTGAGATTATACTTTTGGAAATTTTTCATTTCAGTGAGGAGTAAATGTTATGATTTATGGCACATTATGTCATTAGACATAGAAAATATTTTCATTTTTTACATAAGACCATGTACCTTAATAAAATAAAATAAAATTGAAATGTGAATTTAAAATGAAGAAAATCAAATTAAATAAAGCTTTTTGACCTGTGAATATAAAATGTTTTGATGATCTTCTTTTGAAGCATACAAGGAAACAATTCCCTTCCAATTAATTTACCTTAAATACAAAGAGATAATATTAACAAAAATTTATATGAAATCTAGGTGTTATCACATATTTGGCACTAAAACAAAAACAAAGACAATTAAAACAATCCATAAAAAACCAGTTGTGGCAGGTTGCTAATGTCAAGTAAAAGCCACCCTGCATCGTTTTGGGAAGGAGATTCTCATTTTTTTTCCTACTACCCTTTAGGGCACAAAATATGATGATGATCCATTTTGATGATTTCTTAATTGCTTTTGCATGCATTTCTGCTGTATGAATTCGTGGTGGTTCCTATTAAATATTCTGTGTCAATAAATCATGTCAAATGAGTCTTTGTTCAGGAAGGCAGCTATGCATATGCTAAACCCTTACTGAAGTTCTAAAGCATACCAAAACTGGAAAAAAAGGGATGTCCAGTGAATGAGAATAAAAATCTGGATAAAAACATTTATTCAAAGAGATGTACTTTCAGTGTGACTAATCACCAGAAGCTTTTTTATCTTCAGTCAGTGGACTGACAAACAAACAGTAACTGTCATTTAGGAAAGGTATATTTTTTAAAAAAAGTCTTCAGTTCTCCAGATAATAATCTCATGTTTGATAGTTGATTTGTTTTTCATATCATCTGTTGGATTCTCTATTTGGCAAACTGTCTCTGGAGTAATTCTTAATGCTACAAATAAATATAATTGAATAGATCTGGCAAAGTTCTCTCTATGTAATGATACATTACAGAATAACTTTTTTCTTTCTTTGTTTTAGATATAAAACATACACACTATTAAGAACTTTATTTTTTCAAGATCTATCGTATAGAATACACTCAATCAGTTTTAATGCACATATATGCTAAACAGTTGGTCTTTTTCTAGATGCTTACTTGGCTTGATATATCTTTAACTGAGTGGATTGAAAAAATCATATTCTCTATTATTGTGAGAAATGTAATGTGATTTAGGTGTCAATAATCAGTAGAAGATAAGACTATGTCAATTTTCAAATACTCTGATTACATTTTTGAAAAGAAATAGTTAATATTGGGTTTGGGATTTTTTGTTTGTTTGTGTGTTTTACAGTGAATTTTCCATGGTTGTTAAGGTAGGGATGCTTTTTCTTTCTTTAGCTTATGCAAGGATGAGCCATCAATTAGTATCAGTCTCCTAAGATATAAAGCTCTTTTCCTAAAGATACTGAATGTATCATGTTGTCAGATATCTTTTTTTTTACAATCATCAAGTATGATTTTTCAATATATCATGAAGCATGATGACATAATCAATAACCTGTTCTGCTTTTAAAGATAATATTCAAAGACACTTAGTGTTATATTTAATTCCAAGTGACACCACAGAAGAAAAGATGTGAAGAAGAAAACAAGAAATAAAGAATTAAGATTATAGCCATCTACTGTGAACTTTTCTATACAGTCTATGAAATAATGCTTTAGGACAATTAGAGTCAGCATGTAAAATCTAATTATCACACACATTTTATTTCTACAGGATCTACATTCAGAAGATAAAATCCTAATATGAAGTTAGTTGCAAAATTCTCATTAACTGTCATTAAAATGTTCTCGTTAGCAAGGGTCAGGATGAGTTACTGCTGAGCATTGTGATTATTAGCAAGCACAGCATTTGAAAATATCCTTCTCTTCAATGTGAGGATATTTTTCCATTGATATAAGCTTGTTTGTCTGCTTTGTGTGTTCAGAGTCCAAACTCTTGAGGACAGAAATTAGTTTAGGAATATTTTGTACAGTCTTTCAACAAAAGGATTTGTGTTTTCAATTTGATCATCTGGGTGCTATCAGAATGCATAATAATTGCATGCAAAGCAGCTAGGAGGAAAATTGCATACAGAAAGGCAATTAGCTGGAATATGATAATACAGTCTACCACCTACGCTGGCTTTTCATGGTAATGGCTGTTGAAAAAGACTGAGCACCTTAGTCAAGCATTTCAAAGACGAAACAGTGACAGGTGCTGCACAGAATTTGAGAGCTATTGTTTAAACTTAAGCAATATTGACTAAAACTCTGATTTCACCCTAGGAAGCCAGTTAATTATAGCTGAGGCTTTATTCAAAAGCTGACATGACATAGCTGACAGAATTACAGAGGAAACTGAGCTAGTCATTGACATCAATGATATAAAGTACCCTGGTGCTTCTTACCTCATATGAGGGAAGAGTTACAAATTGCTGGTATGGTTGATGATGCATAGCAGTTAATGACATATACAGTGCATTTACTGTGGAAAAAAAAATATTCAGATCTAATTTGTATGTATTTGACAGTTCTAAGGCTTTTACAGGTGATGGTGTTGTCCTGAATGGAAATAAGTATATGAAATAAAAATTGCATGATTAAATCCTTTTCTGGAAGGTAGGTCTGAAGTAATAAAAGGGGGGAGGGTTTGCATTTTGATAAATTTTAAAATTGTTTTCACTTTCTCTGCATGCTAGAAATTCAGATTTTTTTTCCTCTCTGATAGAGGTTATTTCATCTAAGCTCCTGTCCCATTAATTCAAAATAAAGTTTAAAGTCTTATAACAGAAATTCTTGTATCTAAAGTGTAAGGTCTCGTAACAGGAAAACAGATAAGAAAGGAAAAGGAAAAAGGATAGCTATGCAAAGAAACAGATATTACAAGTAAGGAGAATACGTGGCTTCATTCAAAATTTGTAAACTAGCTAATCCTGACAAAATAATTAAAGACAAAAAATTACCAATCTTTAATAGAAAACAGATTGCCAAACTCCGAGTAGTCCTGTGGCCTACGTCCCCAGAATACAAGAGCTAGTTTGGCAGCAAAACAAGTGATGGATTAAAAAAGCAAATCCCCTAAAAACTCCCTGCAGTGCTGCTTTATTACTTACCCACTTTTGAGACATGCAGGCTTACTTTCCTGGACTTTGAACCCACATCTCCTATTAATAGGAATGAAACCTAAATTAAATTAAATTGTATTCTGGGACAGGGTGGGTATTTCTCTGTTCTTCATGAGGAAACTGTTTCTTTCTACACAAATTATGTAAATTCAAGAATTAGAAAGAAAATCACACCTAATAATTGGGATACCCACCTAGGGAAAGGAACTAGGAGTTTCATGTTCCTATTCTGGTGAATATTTAATGTATTAATTTAATCCTTGACCTACTGAAAAACTGGAAGACCAATGTGTTTATATGATTGTCTCCAGAAAATTCAGGAGTTTCAGTTAGAAAGAAAGGTCTTTGTTAACCTCCCATGATGGAATTAAGACATCGTATAGGACTTTCTAATGGTTATTTTTTTTATATTATCAAGACATCATCATATGGGTATGGTTTTGGTCAGCTTTCGGTGCCCTGTAATGCAGATGTTTGTTCAGACAATCCCACTGTACCTAGCAGATCTATACCCAGTCATAGATCCCAGGCTTTTATCCCAGCAGCAGTGACAGTCCAAGTTGCACCGACTCGCATCTTTTGCTCCTTGGATTAGATTAGCAGTTGGCAGAACCCCATAACCTATGTTCTGGCTTAGAAACTCCTACTGAGAAAAAGGTGGGGAGGCAAGCAGACTGCTCAGTTTGCAAGCTTCTTTTCTTGACTTCCCACAGCATTCTGCAGACTCCCAGTGCTGTTTGCATAACTACAGGTCTGAACAGGTGCCAAAGCTTCTGGTGCATTTTACAAATTGGCAATAAGATAAGCTCTGCTGCCACACTGACAAATTATGCCGTGGGCCAACATATACTTCATCAAACGACTTGGTAGTCACTGCTGGGGATGTTTTTCATTATCTGATCCTCAGTGAGAGATCAATAGAAATCTGTTAGCAAACACTAGAGCCTAAAAGAAGTCAAAGATCTGAATCACTTTTGGTTTTTAATTTTGTAGACCCCTAAATACAGCATAAAATCTTGGCTACCAAATAAGTCTTATGATTCACCAATTAATTTTATTTAGGATTATATCCCTGTAGAGTTGTTAGCCTGTGGGCAGAATGTGCTACTAATTACTTACTTTGAATATTATCTCACATCCAACAGGCACATAAAGCAATATTTATGAATGTAGGCAGGAAATGACTAGTGTAACAGTATCCAAAAACATCTCAGAGTGTTTTGGACATTTTAGATTCTGGTAAATTTATTCATATTAAGGAGAATGCTACTATGTGGACCAATACCTTAGAGCTGAGACAATACAGTATATCTGAGGTTTGAGAAATATTCAACCTAATTGATACCAAGGTATCCAAGCAGATTTTATCAATGGTCAAAAGCAGCCCTAATTAGGGTAAACTAATGAAAATTGGTGGCACATGTAATAAAAACCAGATAGTATTCACTCTTTATCAGATGTAACGTCTTGCTGCGAACATCCTGAAAGTATAAAATTTAAGTGATGCATTAAAATCTGAGGAAATGTGTTCTTGACAGTAAAAATTCAGGTAGTAAATTTGTCATTGATATAAAAGTGTAACCAGCCTGAAAGAGCTACAATTACAAGCTTCTTCCATAGTCTCTTCATTGCTTGAATGTATCTTTTAAATATAGTCTTTGAAAAATACTATCTTATATGGTTTTAAGACGTATTTCCCTACTGGTACTGTTCACAATTTTTGCCTCATTTTACTGTTACTATATTGTTTCACTATTTGTTTTTGCAGTTTTCAGTCATGGATATCTTATGCTTATTTTATTGATGAGTTAGGAAAGATGAATGTTGTGAATTGGAATACAGCAGATGTTCTTAGGAATAACACAATTGTTCAGCTATATCAGCAATATTTTTTCCCCCAGAACATGTTGGTGTCTCTCCTTAGTGTCATAATATGCATACATTAGCTTAAGTCACATGTTTACCACACACCGTTCTGTGTACATGATGTCTCTGTGAGCTGGTGTGCCAAATATTTACACAATAAACAGAAATCACTTTGCTAAAATATGAAAATTGTTATGACAAAATTCTTGATACCTTCTCATTTAATATAAAATTATTCAAGTAGAATTTCCTGAGATATCAGTCTTGAGAGCAGAAGGCAAATGGCTTTACCCTATTGTCCATTAATTTAACAGAAAAAAAAGGAGGTTTGTTGATCAACATTCCTGTTATATGAACCTGGAAGAAAATATGCAGGAAATTATTTTTCCTATAGAGATTTTTCTCAAAGACTTTCATAAAAAGAAAGATTTTCATGAGTTAGTAGCCACTAGTTGTATTGGCTCTTTCCATGTTTATGAGAGTCATTCCCTTAATGCAAACAGTCACTTCACAGAAAATTGAATAATTTTCAAGGAATTTAGGTTAGAAATTCACATATTCAGATGGATTTTCAGGAATCATGATTAGGCTAACCACCCACATAGTATTAAGAAAACAGTTCTTTGTTTAATTCAAAAGCATGACAATCCATTTTTTATTTTGGAAGACAACCCTTATTTCCTTTATTTCCTGAAACATGAGAGAAAGCGGCTGAATCAGGTCACTGTGAAGGAACACAGAGTGTATAAGTTACTATTTAATTCAGTTCAGTGTTCAGTTCAGTGGAAGTACAGCACTAACTCCACTTATTTTGGCAGCACCTGGAGAAGGGCCCTTCCCAAACTCTAGAAGTGTTTTTAAGGAATACATGCAGGTAGCTCGGTGTGCTGAGCCCTGGGTGGCTAGAGCTGAAGTGCCGACCCTTTGCATAACAAAGGACCAGACACTCAGAGAAAAGGCAGGAACCGACAACCACCTGAGGACACACTATGGTGTGTTCAGACTGCGAGGGTATGTCAGAGCATAGAAGCCCAGGGGTTCCTTATCAGGGATGCCTCCTCGGAGGCACCAGCTTGAGCTGTTATTTTGTTATTGCACCAAAATTATTATTATTATTATTATTATTATTATTATTATTATTATTAAATTATTTTAAGGTTCGAGATGTTTTGAACACTGCTATAGGAAAGCTGGGGTCAAGCCAGGTAGGGCACTTTGTCTGTGTGTGGGAGATGCGTAGCTGTGAAGGGGCTTTGGTCCCAGCTCAGGTGATGTGAGTGTGACTGCCAGAGTGGCTCCTGGATGGTCAGACAGGCAAGTTTTCCTAACAGTATCTGAGCAGGTCCAGCAGACTTTAAATACAGGAACCTCTAGTGTGTGTAAGACTTACCTACAGTGTGCTACTGATGTGTTCGGTGTTGCTGAAAGCTGTGCAGAATGAAGGTTTTAGACACCCGTGGTAGAACTAGCTCATGAAATGGATTTTCTGTTTGCCTAGGATAAGGAATGCAAATATAAGTGATAATCAAGATCACTGCTTGAAAACTAAAGCTCTTGTCTGGAGCAAAGTGAGAAACACAAAATGAATAGCTTATGATCATGTCACCACCATCACAAAAGAACAATGATGAAAAGTGCTTGAGCTGATATTTTTTTGGTTTTTTTAACATATGATTTTTCGTTCGTTTGTCTTACATCTTCTGAACAGACCAGCAGGGTGAGAGTAAGGTCATTAACAAAACTAGATCCGGCTGGTACAGGGTTAACTTTCTTTATAGACACTTGTCAGGTGCTGTGCTTTAGATCTGTGGCTAAAATAATGTTGATAACATACCAGCATTTGGCTGTTGCTGAAGAGTGCTTGCACAACCTCAAGGCTTTTTTCTTTTTCCCATTCTTCCTCCCAGCCCACTAGTAAGCTGGCTTGGGGTGAGCAAGAATGTGAGGGAAGACACTGCCAGGACAGCTGAGCCATCCTGAGCAAAGGGGTATTCCATGTCACATAACATCATGCTCAGCAGTAAAAGCTATGTTAGAGGAGGAGAAAGGCAAGATTTTTTTTTTACTTCAGAGGTTGGTGTTTTTCAGAGAAGGACTGGACATGGGTACACCTATGCGAGGTGGTGAACAAGCTCCTTTGCTTTGCTTTTTTAAATATTTTTTTTTCTCTTTCCTTTCAGCTATTAAACTGTCTTTAACTTCATCCATAAATTTTCTCACATTTGCTCTTCATATTGATTTCTCTTGTCCTGCTGGAGTGAGGGGTACTGAGCAAGTGGCTGCGTGGATGCTCAGCTGCTGGCTGGGGTAAAATCCCTGCACCTGAGAAAAGGGAATTTTGCACTTTTGTGATGATCAATGGTTTTATATGGATCAGGAAGAAAACCAATAAATACCCTAACTGTATTTCATAAAATGGAGAACAGAGATGCTTTTTCAAGTACCAAATGTGAAGCATCATGCAATGAGAGTGACTCATAAAAAAAATTTGGCTAATCTTCTAAGGAAATAACACTTGAAACATCCTTGTTTTTGTTACAACTGGATTTCACATCCTATATCATGCATGTTTTCACATCCTGTATGTTGGTCTATCTTTGCGTGACAAAAGCCTTGTGTATCACTAAGAATATAATAGATTCTTCTTCAAAGGAAGAAATTGAAAATTTATTCCCATAAAAAGCCTACTTTCCTATGTGCCTGCTCACTTCAGATCATGGACCTATCCATGTGTAGAAAAATGCGCTATTTGACTTATTTTCAAGAAGTGCAAATACATTGCATGAAGAATAGAGGAAAAAATATTCTCCAGTCACATAGTTTAAACTTTGATAATGTATCATCCTTTGAGACTAATGGAAAACCCCTATGTTTTGGGACCTATCAAAAAATTAATAAAAGAAAAAAGAAAGGAAAATTCTTGTGTACAGCACATTCAGTAATTAAAACAGCAATTTATTCATCAAGGAAGTCATAATTGGTTCCAAAGTTTTCAGTCATCTGTCCATCTGCCAAAGCATTACAAAAGTGGTTTAAAAGTTTCTGGAACATGCCCTTACCAAACATTTGTCTTTCCATCTGCAACTAAAATTTTTAGGACGTACTTTTCTTAATTAAGAAAATACTTACTCATTTCATATTCTTACAGATGAAGGTAAAAGGTGTTTTGATTTTTTTATGAAAAGTTGGAAGCAATTCACTTGATAGTTTAGAAAGATAAATAAGCAAATGTTCTTGTTGCTGGTTAGGCTAAAAACAGGAATAAAAAGAACTTCTTTTTTTTCCCATACAGAATGACTGAACTGATTACAGAAAAGAGTGAAGTACTGACTTGGTTAAACTTGAATTTCCTTAAATATTAATTTCCTTGTACGGACACATGCAATTGTGCAGTAACCCAGTCTTAAAAGTATTTTAATATATGTTTCCAGATTTGCATCCAAGAGAGTACAAGTACCAGAAGAGAGGAAGTTAGAAATGGGATTTGGTAAGAGGAGTGGGCCACAATTTTGGTGGGGAAATGAGCTTAACCCGGGTGAAAAAAACCCTTGGTAATCACTTTTATTTTTTCCTTTTTTTTTTGTGAAAAGTAAATGATTATTCTTATAGATTACGAATGCTAGAATAGTCTAAGTATTTTAATCAGTGTACCTAATGAGATTAAAAACTTCTTGTGTCTCATTCCATGTTTTTGTTCAAATTTTTTAGAAAATCTAAATCCAGACTTAGGAGAAATTTCAGAATGTAACAACAATTCAATGTTCCTGGGCGTGAGGGCTTGGGGTAATACTCCTCATTATGAAGGTTGACAGACCTTGACAGATTGTGTCAGAAATCAAAATTTATTAAATAAATAACATCCCCCTCAAAAAATAAATTTATGTTATTTTAATTCTTCTAAATGTTTTGCTTCTTACCAGGGTTTGAATGGTCTATTATTGCAGTGACCTAGGTTCATTTCAGAATTTGTATTAAAGTCTTGCTTTAAAAATGTTGATGATTAAAGCAATATATCTCTTTGTTTCAAACAATGAACAGCCACATTACATTAAATAGTCTTTAATGCAGATGAATAGTAACCTTCCTAGTTAAGGTATGTTCAAAATTTTTTAATCTAAATACAGTACACTGAAATTTTATTAAATTGGAATGCATATTTTATAATTTAGGGTGGGTTTTTTTTCATTTACTTATCTTCTGCTCTTTGATCTTCTCAGTCTTTCACTTTGGAAACTATTCTGTTTGAATTCTTAAAGGTTCCTTTTTCAATTAATATTCTGCATTCTCAGTTCAGGAAAGGAGTTCCAAGATTTATGCTGGCTAATACATGACATAGTTCTAGATTTAAAGTTGTGTTTATGTGTTTGGAATCATCTTGGAGACAAAATAATTCTCGGTTGTCACATAGAAAAAAAGAATGTCACAGTTTTATAAAAACAAATAATCTTGCTAATGGCCAAAGCCAAGTTAGTAACCTTTTGCAAAACAGATAAAAATCCCAAGATATATAGCAGGTTTTAAAGAACATTATTAACAATTCCTTATTTATTTAAAAGGTGATTAATGCAGGCAAATGTGACCCTTCTGTTCTCAATTTCTTATTCTTTCATTATGTCAGTTTTTGCCAGTCACTGGAAAAACTGACATATGTTTCTCTAAAATGCAAAATTAGAAATCAATGTAGTGCTCTGCAAGTTAGAATGAATCTGACCTTTCACAGTTTGGACTAAAAGTAAGTAGAATTTGAAAAAAAAACAACAACCAACCAACCAACCAAAAACAAACAAAACCCCAACCAAACCAACAGAAAACAAACCCAGAAATAGGTCACAGTATTTAGAGATTGCTGTCTACAACTTCAGCATGATGGGGAGGGCATAGGTTGGTGCAGATTTCTTTCTGCTGTCTGGTGATAAGATGCAAAGGAATGACTTAAATATGCCAGAGAAAATTCAGACTGAGTATTAGGAAAAAGTTCTTCACTGAGATGGTGGTCAAGCATTGGAACAGTTCCCCAGGGAAGTGGTCTTGGCACCAAGCCAGTGTTCAACAAGTATTTAGACAATGCTTTTAGATATTTGGTTTAACTTTCTCTGTGTGCAGCCTGGAGATGGACTCAGTGGTCTTCATGGGTTACTTCCAACTGATGCTGTTTTATGCTTCTATTCTGTATTTCAGATTTAGTCTTTAGCAGCCATACATATTTTCAAGATTCCTATTGCATTCAGCAAAATTTCTTAATTGAAACCTCCTCATCTATTGTTCATAAAATAATTCACAAAATAATGAACACTGCATAAAAATGCATGTGTAGGTAAAATAAAAAGGAGTGTGGGAAATTAAATGGGGGAATGTGGGAAGTTCCCAGGTAGCAATGAATGTGAAGAGACCTTTTAACTCCTGCAAATTTAAATATGCTGTGTTAAAGTTTGTCACATCATTATCTGAACACCTTCTGTGATGTTCACTCATCAAAGTGACTAAAACACATCTTAGAATCTCTCTTGTTCTCACCAAGGAAGAAATCTGTACAGTAGAACATATATTTGTGTGGTGGTTTTTTTTTGTTTTTTTGGTTTTTTTTTGAGGGGAGGAAGGGGTTGGTGTTTTTAGTTTTGTTACATTTTTTTTTCTCCCTGCTTTCACAATAATTTCTATTAATGGTAAGGAGAAAAATTCAAAGAAACATGCTTCACATCTGGACCAACCAGAATGAGCTTTCATAATACTTTTCATCTAAGAGAGTACGTCTCGTGGTACCAGATGACTCCTTTATATACCTGTATTTCTATGATACATATTTCATAACCAGACAAGCCACACAGCCTTTAACTATGAGGTTATGTTAGGAAGAAGAGAAAGGAAAGGCAGTACAGAGAGAGAACTGAGCAATGGGAAGAAGGGCAGTCCTCTTGGGGAAAAAATGCTACAATCATCAAGGTTTTAGAGGACAAGTAGATATAAAGTCAGTGTATTTTCAGAACAAAAGGTTAGAAGAAGGGGAAATTCAATTTTCAAGTCCTCCTTATGTGGAAATTTAAAAAATCTTAAAAAAAAAATTACTGGCATCATTATCATCAACATCGTCAGTACCTTGCTGTAATGAGAATATACTCTTTCTCTTCTCTTTATCTAAGTCCAGGCTTCAGGATCTTCGGTATGAAAACACTTAGCAGAATGATATCTAGCTGAATGGAGAGGGAAAGGATTCAGTTCCCAATTGCATTTCTCCTGTGGCTGACTTTCAACAGAAAAGTTTTTCTCATGATGTCAGAGAAAGTACTGATGCAAGAAGTATAAAAAACTTCAGACCTTCAAGTTATAAAAAGCTTTCAGAAAGTAGCTTGGTAAAAGATAACAGACAAAACTTCAATCCATATGCAAGAAGTAATTATGTTAAATGTTTGAAGAACTTTCAGTTGTACATTCTCCTAGAAATATGTCCTTCATAGTAAAAAATTCATATAACAAATGTGGTTTATTATAAATATGTATTTAAATTTTTGATGAGAAAACATGAATACAAATGAAAACTCTTTACTAGTAGAGTAATACTCAGTGTTGACATTAGTACTCTGCTTCTACTGCTCAAGATTTATTGTTATATTCCATCAGTGTCCATAATCATTTTAAAGATGGTTAGAGTTATTTTCACACTGTTGAGTTCAGAGAATATTATAGTACATGCATGTAGCTCTGATCAGATATTTTATTAACTGATCTATTCAGACTGTCTGAAAAAATATGTAAGTAAATTTGCTGGGTTGAACGTAGAAAACAGCAGTTTATGCATATTAAACTGCTTTGCTTTAAAAAATTGTGTTATGCTTATTCTTCTGTATCTTCAAAAATGTATACAGGTCATACTCTTTTTTTTCTTCTGTGTTTTCATAGATCTATTTGTTTAAGTTTTAAGTAACATATATAGCTAATGTAAGGAAAATAGTTCAAAAAGAAAGATATATGTTTTGCAGGTGAATAATCAATGTAACAAAATAGCAGTCTGGAAGAGTAGTGCAAAGAGGTTCTTTTCAAGGATATGTTTCCAAAGTATAGTGATTGAGAGTATAGCAAAAGCATGTTGTGTTTCTCATATTTATTGTAGTATATATTTTACAGAGTGGTCTTTTCCCACTGACTCAGCACCGATTCTTCA
>JAWWES010000133.1:33085444-33098668 GCA_035583135.1 Lophotriccus pileatus | reverse complement strand
CTGGATGGATCCATGAATGGATCTGTTTACAGTAAACACAGAAGAAGATGACTGATTCCCCCTCTCTGAATCAAAGCTGAAGAAGTAAGTTGGTTGTCATTTCAGTTTCTTAGATGGAATATTTGACATGGTAAGTATGAATGAATCCACAGAAGAGGGCTTCACTTTGCTTTAGGAAGGTCTATGTTTGAATTAGCAGTTTATTTTTACCACAACAAAAACCTTTTCATTTAAAGAACAGTCAGGAATTCATCATAGCGGAGATAACTCCATCTTCAAGTCAAGACAGCCATGAAAGAAAATTTAACAGTAAGAGAATCAGTGATGCTTTCTCTTCTGATAGAAATTATAGCTCTGGAAAGTGTTGATAGAACACACTATAGGTATGAGTATGAAATTACTTGAAACAACAGAAATATGGATGCATTGGTTTAATTTTTTTGCTTTTTTCATTGTTTTTACAAGGTGATTGTTAGCTTAAAGCATATTTACATTGTCTCAAATCTCTTGTAACCCCATTTTCTTAAAGTATGTGTTTGTGATTCACATTTGATCTCTAACAGTAGACAGAACAACTTTGGTATTGGTTTTTATTGAGTGAAATTTTCTCTCCATCAGTCCTTTCACCCTGAAGTCTTTTGGAAGTCCTGTTGTCACTCTCTAATCCTGCGTTCTGAACATTTAAAAAAAACAGTTATTGGATAAAGTATATTTTTCAACTGTGCTTGTCTTAAAAAAAATAGTTTTCATCAGATGTTCCAAAGTAGATTTTTTAGACTTTTAATGATACTAGTCACATATTTATTTCCTGCCAAAAATAAAAAAGAGGGAAAAGAGACTTGGTAATCTGGGCACTGATGCTTTAATGAGACAATCCTGTGTAATCATGCAAATCACTATTTGGCTGGCTTTTTTGGATGAAGTGGCTCTTTCTCCACCTGCTAAATGGTAAGCCAGCATGGCACAAAAAAAGAATTCTTCCTATTTTATGTCATCACAGTTTAGCAGAAATACTGTGTCACTGGCACTTGCATTTTGCTGTATCGATACTCACTGTTGTTTTTTTTCAAGTCAGGCTTCTGTTCTAACAGAAATGCCAGTCAGAATATTCACTTTTTTCAAAGATAGCCTAATATTAACATAAGAGTATAAAATTACTGACTGTCTTTGACGGATCTCAGAGTAGCAATTATAATTGTTCTTGTTTAACAGTGCATTGATAGAGGAGACTGAATCTCTTAGGATTCTACAATGTTTTCACTTATTAGGAACATCCTAAACTATGCTGTACACTGAATCTGCATTTTAATCTATATCATAAAGGTGAAATTTTCTGGACTCTATAGAGTAGCTTGCAAGGAATATCTGTAGGATTTCATTTTAGTCAACACTTCCACAACAGGATATATATCTGTAATGTCATTCTGGTAATATGTTTAGCTTTTCCTATTTCAGACAAGTTTTGTTAATATAGCATATATATATATATATGCATATATATATATATATATATATTCCACTGTGAGGATCTTTTGCTAACACTATTTAGGTATGATTTATGGCTTGATATGAACTATGCTAAATTCACTCTTACATTTTATTTTCTTGATCAAGTCCTGTTTATTAGAAATTACTAACTTTGGAGAACTACTCTTATCTAATCCAAAACAACATTTACTTAAATGATGTGACTTTATTAGCACCTCACTCACTATCCCAATTAAAGAATATTTTTGAAAGCTATAGGCATATCAACCACATATTCACAATTACTGTAGCAAAATACAGCAAGATATCTTTCTTTTTGCGTTTTAATAACCATCCAGCTGCTTTTGCTTTCAGCCTACAGCAGACCCTGATTAAAACCCTGAAGCTTATTTGTATTTCAAACAGTTTACTGAGCACTTCCACTGCAGTTGCATACTTAGCAATGTGTTCCTGGCAGACCCTTGCCATTTTCCCTTGGGGGTAGCAGTGCCTGCTGGAGTGCTGCTATGCTCCCTTCTGTCTATTCTCTCTCTCTCGCTTGCTATGTAGACCAGAAATCTGTAGTGGAGGCAACAAGCTGTGACAGGTGTTTACAGTCCTGGTGCTGCTTCAATTCTGTCCTATTATTGAAAATAATGGAACCACTGTCCAAGAAAATAGAGTTTTTTAGCCTATTCTTACTTCGGAACGGTGAGTGTTAGCTTGGCCAGGCTGCTAGGAAGCCTCTAAAGCAGCCGGGTGTGTCCTGCAGCTAAAAGAAGGATTTACTAGCTTAGTCCCACTTGTGTGCCATGACTTTTCTTTTGTTGGCACAAGCTTTTGTGCATGTGTGCTGAAATGAGTTAGGCCAACAATCCTGGTTAAAGTTAACAAGGCAATAAACAGAAATGGTTACTTTAAAATCCAGCTGACAGGTCAGGCCTGATAATACTTACAAACTCTGTGACCAGAGCCTTTCCAAAGAGGAATTATTCAGTACTATCCATCATATCTATCTTCAAGGTGAGACCTTGTTAGGATGCCAGGTCTCATCTGATAGATTGCTTAGATCTTCAGTAGCATTCCTGAAATAAATGACAACCATCCAGTTGACGTTAAACCTGATATTAAAGGGTATGTTCTGCACCAGGTTTAAAGAGGAGATTTTCAGAGAACCACGAACACTGAATTATCTGCTTTTATGTTATATCATGTATGTTGCACCTCTCTGAATCACATTCACAAAGGAAAAAGAACCTTTTAGCACTTAAGGGAAAAAATCATATAAAGCCTAGGACCATTTCCCAGGTTAATTGTTTGGAGCATTTCACAGTGTAGTTCCACCTTTTCATTCCTTGTGAATCAAAAAATGTGATTTAACAGATGTCTTTCCTTCTTTGTAGTATTTTCAGTATGGAAACACAAACTAGATATTTGGTCATAGACAAATATATATTTTTATAAGGAAAAAAAGTGTTAATGTTGGATCTAATTTTACAAAAGAGTACTTCCTATCAAGATATACCCCATTCCAAAATCAGTCAATACTTGACTCTATATAAGGTAGATAGATATATAAGGAATATATATATATATGGTACATATAGATATTTCTTATATCTACTTTATACAGAGTAAACATAAAGCAGTGAACAGTTTATACATATTATGCACCAAATAAAAAAATGATTCAGCAGGTTTCTTAGAGTGTCACCTTTTAGTGTGCTGTTTGTATTGTACATATCATGGTATGTACAGTAATGAAAAATAATCCATGAGAATAAAGCGTCCTTTGGGATCTTCCAGACAAAATATGGAGTTACATAAAAAGATTTCAATATATTTACTTCAGAGATGGCTGGCAGCTGCATGCCCCCATTCAGATCAGCTGCTCCACAGAAGAGATGGGATGGCCACCAAATAAGTGTTTTGATTTACAAATTCCTATGACTAATTTACAACTATTTACAATTCCTCTGTCTTATAGGGTTGTAATGGCCTATTTTAAGGCAGCAGATATATGGCTGTTGAATGCACACATGACAGAATCTTGCTCTGACCATGTATTAGGTTGAATTACTTCTTTTGTCTGCATGTTTTCTGCATGTCTGCATTTTATCTGCATGTTTTCTCATTTTTTAATAGTGGCCTTCAAGACTTATTGTACTTACTGTTATTTTCTTCTGACTCATGTAAGCGGTGACAAGAATAGGAGCCAAAAAGTCTTGATCACTCATGTTCTCTGAAGTGAAGAAAATATTGAAATGTGAGTTGTGTAGTTACAATCTTCTCATTTATGTTTCTTAAAAAATTGCTGGTAAGTTTATTTATTTATTTATTTCTCTATCTCTTTCCACCATGCATTATTATAGTTGAAACACTGCCTGGCCTGTGAGTACTAAAAGTTACTAAAGCAGCTCCATACAGCAAATAGAAGTGTTTCTTGTTTCAGTTATAAAGAACATTTTTACGGTGTGGAAACATAATCCAAATTCCTATAAATTCTTACTGATATTTTTAGTCAGGTTTACTAATAAGTAAATGAATAAATGACTAACACTGTTGCCTTAATTCTTAACTGGAATATTTTCATTTGGAACAGCTAAGTAGTAATATCTGGTTGCTGCTTCTGTACGTGGACTAATAAGCAAAAAACATACAAAGAGGTTCTTCCTCTTAATGATGACCTCAGCCATGGTTTGTTGTTTCTGTTTATTTGCTTTTTGTTGCTGTTGTTGGTGGTGGCGGCTGTTAATTGCTTTTTCTAGCATTCCAAAAGAATGTAATTTTGGCTGAGTGCGTTTTCTGCGGGTCCAGATCTCATTTTTTGTGACTATGGTACTGAGGTTGATCCAACTGCAAGGGACTTCGGGGAAAATTGAGTTCCTTTTTGGTTTTTCCTTCCAATATTTATTTCTACTTTTTTCCCCTCAAGCAGGTTACAAAACGTGAAATTGGTCAGATTAGTTTCAGATTTAAATTGGGAAAATTAAACACTTGTGATTTAGCTGTTTTTGTTTTCAGGCACGTAATACTCACGGGTTCATATTGCTGGAAGGGAAGGTCACATAAGCCATGTCCTGGAGCTTTAAATATTCATTTGCTTAAATATTTTGTCCTATTTTAAATATATGTTTTCAGATATTTCCCAACATAATAATTAGTACAGCAGGAACCAAATTGTTATTGGCTTTATATTTACATAAATTCTACATCAATAGTGATATCATGGTTACATAATTACAATTTAGCCTTGCAAGTGACTTATTAAAATATATGGTGCTAAACCAGTGCTGGCACTGAGTCTACACATCCTAACTAAACTAGTATCATATTCTTTGTTTTTCAAATAGCTACAAGTTCCTCTGTATAAAAATAGTATTCCCTAATCAAGAGATTTGTGCAATTCAAAATTCTCAGGGCTGAAATGTCTGTCTTTGTTTTTCCCAGGGCCTGAAAGTATTAATAGAACTATTGTCATGATTTTGTGATTTCCTGGATCAATATTACTCTACCAAAATTTGATTTCAGTAAAATTGTCTTTGTGGAGGTGGTAGTCTAATTCACTTGCTATAATATCCATATTTCAGTGAAACAGGATTTCAAATGGATTTCATTCATCTGAGAATAAAGATAACAGAAAGAGTTACTACTTTTCAAGACTGAAGAGAAAGCACTGATGTTATCAATTGGTGATGTTGGGATGGATTACATACAAATTGTCTTTTTGAGATGAAATATAATAATGCCATTCAAGATACTCTCCTGGATTTGTTAAAAAATACTTTTTTAACTTTTTCTCTTTGGTTGGTTTTTTTTTACTGATAGATGAGAAACTGCAAAAGGAAAAAGGCAAAGGACAATCCTTCAGAATTTCTTTTTTCTGCAAAAGAGATGAAAAGAACAGTGACCGCTTGTGAAAGTGATCAAATAGTGATCTTTGAGTTTCTATTACTTTTTTATATATATACATTTGAGGATTATTTTTCAATTACCCTTGGAAAAATTATTGCTACAAAAGATTTTGTTATGATGTGTCTTTTTTCCATTTCTGTGACCTTCTACAAATAACAGCTAAGTATTCTTTTAAAATGAAAGATAAAGCACATGCTTTACTGTAGTACAGGTACAGATACTATGATGATGTATGAGTAATCCGAGAATTTGTTGATTGTAAGGTAATATTATGTTGTAGGTAATCTATCCAGATGCTCAAGAATACCAGATTTGTCATTTTATGTTTTACTTAGTTTTATTATTCAGGTTCTTTTAAATTTTACTTTGCCTGTAAAAAGTTTTCCTATACATAAATTGAACAAAGTATGAAGAAAAACATCACTGAAACAGAATTTCGAATGACTTTCATTACTTTATTGATCTTCTGAAAAGTATCTCAGATCACCAGTCATGCATTTCACTTGTTACTGTGCTTAGACTTTCTAGTAGAAAATGTTTTGATTTTTCTTATTTTCTTCTTATTCTATGGTGATGTGCTGTTTTAAACAATTTAAATATAGCATTTGGATGCAGACTGTGATAAGGTCCAGTCTCACTTTATATACATAGGTCTGGATTAAGCAAAACTCCCCCAGGAAACTGTGAAGGGGAATGCAAAAGGGAGTAGGACTGTAGATGCCTAATGCTGTGGTCTCCTCCTCTCTGTATGATTAGTAAGCTGTACCTTGCTCTGTAACATCCTGCTGCTACTTGTCTTCTCCTGAGCCGGATCAAAGTAGTGGGAGAAAGTTGCATACATTGGAAAGAAAGGTGAGGTGAAAAGAGCAGAACATGCACCTGATGCAACTGACAGCTCCGTCCACTTTTTATTATTTCAGAGGTACCTAAGAATTCACAAGGTGAATTTCTCATTACAACTCATAAAATGTAGCTGACTTCACGGGTGGCAATATACTATTCCAGAAAAGTACTATATGGGCTCTTTCCCTTCTAACATCCCATAGTTGACTATGCAGACATAAAAATCTGTTAGGCTGAAACATAGTGTTGCAACATTAAGACAGTTAAAAAAATAAACATGTAACATCTGATGCCTGAATTACTTCCCTGTTGATCATTTTCAGCTGATGAAATAGTAATTAATCATGTATTTTGTAAAGTGAAAATAACAAGATCTCTATGCAGACTCTGAGGAACCCTGCAGATTGTAAATTATTTACCTAAAATTAAGACACTACAGCATAGCATTTCAAATAATGCATTTCTCATAGCCTGCTGCAGATATCGGTACTTAAAAATTATGCTGTTGGTAAATCAAAGAAGATTTACCTCAAGGACATTGTTTTGCCTCATAGTGTTTTGGAAATACATAACTGTTTGGATCAGGAGAATTCTGAATCATAATGCTATATAATGTCCTACTTTCTGGAGCACCTGTGTAAATATGAGACTTACTTTCAATTTAAAAACAGGGGTTGCAAGATCTCTGTGCATTTATGTCCCTGTTCTACTAAGCAACATGAATGAATAACATCAAATGACCATCCTACTTCTACATGTTGAGTACTCCCACTCCATTATAGCCCAGTGTTCTAAGTCAGCTTTCTAAAACTGACTCTGTCTCACTCTTTATGTTTGCAACATCATAAATTTATTATTAGTGGTGAGATCATCTTAAAATAAAGTAATTTTAAATTCATACTTTTCTCTCTCAACCCCAAAGGCAAGATTGTACAGAAAACCTCATGGCCTCTATCATGTAATAAGAAATATCCATTCCTAACCACCTCTCAGCATATTGCACTGGAGAATTTCTGGTGAAATCAGATTGTTGTTTATTCTCCAAACTTTCCCATTTTGGAGAACAAACTGGGAAAGAGAATATTAATGAACCCAGATTTAGCAATGTTAATCCTTATGAGGAGGCTGAAGGCTACTTTAAAATCATTTGAGTGTCCATACTTTTCTAATAATAATTGATACTTTTTTGGGTTCACAGAGTATTTGTTACAACAAAACTATCAAATTCATTCTTGGATGATAATTGATTTCAAAGAAACAAAACATCATAACGCTCCAAATTTTGAATGTGGAAAAATCCGAACAATGTTCAGTAATAAGACAAGCAAATTACTCCAGGAAAATACCCCCCAAAAAACCAGGACATGACGTAACTAAGGAATGAATACCAATTGATACATAAATTGTGTTTGAATTCTCAGGAAAAGATAACCCAATAGGAAATGTCTTGGTAGGAATTTTGTCATAGAATCATACTGTGGCCTGCCTTGGAAAGGACCTTAAAGATCATCTGGTTCCAACCCCGTTGTTCAACAGGGACACCTTCTACTAGAAAAGGTTTCTCAGAGTTCCGTCCAATTAGGCCCTAAACATTCCCATGGATGGGGCATCCAGAACTTCTCTGGGCAACCTATTCCAGTACTTCACCACCCTCACAATAAAGAATTTCTTCTTCATATATAATCTAAACTTACTCTCTGAGTTTGAAGCCATTCCTCCTCGTCCTGTCACTATGTGCTCTTGTAAAAAGCCCTTTTGCATCTTTCTTATCATTAAGTAGCATCCAAATTTCACAGCCCTGACTACAACTGTCATTAAAAGAGATGACATTTTATGCTTTTACATATAATAAATTACTGGTGTATGTTTTAAATGTGAAAATGTCTATGATTATTCATGTGTGTTTGGCTGCTCTCTCTCCTGCTGCTTAGGTGTGCACCAGTGTGGGAGAAGTATAATAAGGAAATTATTATGCCTTAGTTATCACACTATATTTCTTAACAGTCAGCACTTTATAGAGCAGAGTAATTTAACACACAAAACCAAAACTCAGCGTGAGACCTGTCAGTGGAGGTTTTATCTCAAACAGCTGACACTTGTTACAGACAATGAAATCTAAAGATTAGATACCTGGGTTAGCACATCTCTGCCTTTTTTTTTTTAGTAGCTTTAAGCTACTCCTGTTTTTGTCCTCCTGTTCTGAATAAATGTAGATGTGTATCAGCTTTTCTTTCTCACAGTTTGCTGCTACAGACTCTCATTTTAATAGCAGATTAATTTCTAGTGCCTAGTTATCAGCAACATTTTTGCAGGTTTCTGGATCACTGTTTGAGACAGCTGCTTGCACTGTCAACCTGAGAGCTGTCTTTAAAATCATATATCCTTGACATATGTAATTAACTAGCCTGGAGAAAGATGGTTGACTGAAAGCTGCATGTCAGAAAAAAAGCCTTTTACTTGGCACATAGTCACATAACCTAATTGACCTAAACTGAGCAGGAGAAATTAATCATGCTTTCAGCCATTTCTCCTGACATCTGTTTCTCTCCTTTTATTGGGTTTCATGTTTTCATTTTTCCCACACAAGTGTCAGGTACTTGTCAGATGAAGATGACCACAGGTTTGCCTGGTTTTTTTTTTGATAATATGTAATTGTCCACCAGGAATGAAGAATAAGAGGACTGGCTTTCAATAAGTGGAATATAGTTTGAAGAGTTTTAACAATGGTGTTGACAACAGATCTGAAGAAGTGCAGGTAGTAACCATTGTGGATGTGGGGAAAAAACCCCCTAAAATATTTAGAAGGACAAGTATAACTTCAAGCTGTATTAGGCATTTGGATTTGGGCTTTATTAATAGGAAATCACGCATAATATGAATTTATTTTAATTCAAGTATTAATATGTGTTTTTTAAAACACAGATATTTTAAAAAATTGTAGCCAATCCCTGATTTAAAATTAAGGCATGTGTAACATCCTGGATCAATTAATATTAGAAAGTGCTTGTTAGATTTACCTAAAGGCCTTTCCTGTCACCAAAGTAAACACATTTTTTGGCCATCAATGGAATACCATACTTCCATATTTAAGCATAGTCTCCACTTTCTTCAGTGAAAGAAATTGAGGTGTTAAAAAATTAATTATTCTAAATTGTAATTTCTGTAAATTTGCATTTCTTCTAATATATTTGAAAGAGATCTGCATAATCTGAATTAAGCTATTCTCATGTTTCAAACAAATCCTATGCCTGTTTCTTTTTGTGATTTAGATTTTATATTCCATTTTGTTCTGCTGGAAATTATTTTCTCCTCACACACTATATAAACACAAGTTTTGCATGTATGACTGCACACAGAACACTTCATTAATGTCGAACATTGTGGTGGGATTGTTAAAATGAATCAATATGTCAAATTTCTGATTGCATGTTTTGCAAATGAGGCATACAATTTTGTCAGAAATATGACAATATTGTCAGAAATATGCTTTATCCTTTGCATAGGTCAAGATGAGTCTGGGCAATGGAGAACTACTGAGAGGGTTCCTATGAAATAAATAGCATCAGGCTCAGGATACACTTTGAGTTGGAAACATTTATATGGGAATAGATAATGTTGGAAATGCTTCAAATCAACTTCTTGCACGTTGATGCAACTGGATCGCCTAAAATATTTCTCCCCTAAGTATATATTTTTCTGTTTAAAGACTAGGTATATTCTAATCCAAATCAGAACTTCAAATCTTCAAGCATACACGTAAATTACTCTTCAGAAAAACTTCACTCACTCTGAGAACATAGTGGCCTTGCACATACTTCTTATAAAGAAAGAATTATAGTAAAAATTGTGCTCGTATAATTCTTACAAACACAAACATTTTACGAAGAAAGCAAAAGTCTAAACGTTGTTTAGCCTGATCTCTTCTCCAGAAAGGAAAGTTTATAACAGATTTATTTAAAACAGTAAAATATACTATCTTAAACTCCAAGATTAAGAGCACTATATAGAGGTAAAAGTATTCCCACAGTTATGTAACTGCTGATGTCTCCTGCTGGGACACAGTAACTCAGGCTTCATGATAGATTCTACCATAAACCCCTTTCACTGTCTGTGCTAGACCAGGCCTAGAATAGTAGATAACTCATGTGGAACTTCTGTGCAGATTATACACGTGCTACAAATTTAAGAGGGCCACTATATTGTGATGTAATTTAATATCACACAAAGAGCACTGGTTTTCATATCCGTCATGGGAGGAAATAGAGAATGATGAATCTGTTCTACAGTTTTCACATGTGGTCAAGTCTACCAACCTGGAGGGAGACTGGAGAAGTGGCTGGAGAAATAAATGTTGTAAGTGTTTAGTGCTCATTTCAGTTGAGGAAGTTCTTGTAAGTTACTGGACAAATCCTTTGAATCCCAACCTGTCAGGGTAGCACTGGAAAAATAAGTAACAGGATTCATTACTTCGATCTCCCAATTTAATTAGGTGAAAGAAAAGCTCATGGTTGCATTTTGTAATTTATTCTCTGCTTTTTTACTTCAGGTCATATACAAAAATAGTAACTTCTTCTTGAAGAATCTGTTGCTGTACTTTGAATCTACAAAACAATATATGTAATAATTTAATGGGGAAAAAAAGGAAATAAACCCCTTGTTTGTTTTGTCTTGAGTGCAACACCTCAACTTCAGGTCAATGTACAGTTGCTGGACTGTTTTATTATGCTTAAGACAGGTTTCTAGTAGAACTTGTATTAAAATATTTTTAAATTTGGTATTATATTAGCTGGTAATTATGAACTATTCTCTAAAAAGAATTCCATGAAAATATAAAGCATTGAATTTAATTATTTAGTTAAAATTTGTGTTCTCATTTAGAAGGAGTCAGTCTGATATCTTGCATACCAAGAGAATTTACAATGATACAAGAGTGTCATCTAGTGAATGATTTGGGTGTAGGACAATTGCCTCAATAGTATTCAGATTTTGAGTCATAGTATAAGTACAGCTGGTTAGACAGCAGGATTACTCAGAGCATTTTAAAACTTTCCTGCAGGTCAACACTGCACACTAAAAAAGAATTATTTGAAAATTGTACTATTAGAAGGAAAAAGATAATTTGCCATTTACTGTTTTGAAACATGCAACATAAACACCTAATCTCCTGTACTAAAACCACAGTTCAAGCTTGCAAAATTCAGAGACTAAATGTGAAGTAAATGAAATTAGAACGTTAATAAGAAGTTTTCTTTTTCTTAAGCAAGTGTAATATTTATCTGAGTTGTTGAAAACCTTAAACTTCAGTTTGCTTTAGCTTAGAAAAAATTAAACAACTGATTTCTGCAGAAAGATCTGGAAAAAGTAATACAGCTTTTATGTTAAAGGATCTTTTATGTGTTTAAAAAAGTTAGTTAAATTCCGCAGTAATCAATTTTAGTATACCATATACCAATATGTTATACTTCAGTGGAATAAAAAACTCAAGATGAATGTGAATTATATCTCTTCTTGTTCTTTGGTGTTCAGTATATCAGTGGTTGATCAGGAGAGATAATCAGGAAACAATTACAGAGTTGTAGCTAAAAATTGCTGTTTCCACTAAACAAACAGTTTGAGAGATTTCAGTAATGAGAAATGGGAGAATGAGGAATTAAACTGCATGTGAGAGAAAAAATCTACTAGGCAGTGATTGTTGATAATTTTTATCCTACAGATAACTAAAGACTGAGGGATGGGGGGAAAGAATGATATTTTGAGTCTCAGGCCTTTATTTTTACTTATACTAAAAAAATTCATTTTTGATATTACATGTGCACATAAAAAGTACTATTAAAAATACTATCAAAAAGCACTAATTGAAGTTTATTAGACTTCTAATCTGGAAAATTAAATAAAAATTTATTGTAAAGAAATTAAATTTTCAGTTTAGAGACCTAAAGTCATAGCAAATCCTATTATTATCCAGTCCAGGACACTGGTTCATCTGATTAATTTCAGCTGTTCCTTTATGTTATTCTTATTTGTAATAATTTCCTGGCTCTTTCTCTAAACTCCTTTCAGTTATAGATTCCTCTTTCACACTCAATCTTTTTTTTTCCCCAGTACTCCTTGTGTTGTCTAATTTTTACAAACTACCCTTTCATTTTCAAACACATCTGCTTTTCATCTTTTTCCTTTCAGTCCCTAGATACCACTTTTTAATATCAGTGCTGTAAGGAAAAATAGCAACAAAATGCAATGGCAGTTGTGGAAATAAAGCTGTTAAATAAGAGAAGTGGGTCCCAGTAAATGATTCAGTCATTTACATTCAGTCAACTGTTATCAATAAACCCACATTTTCAGTGTGGGTTTATTGATAACAGTTACATGTTCAATACTGTTCTGACCATGTGAAGCATCGAAATGCTATACCTTGAGAGTCTGTAGGCTCGAGAACATGGTTGGCAGAAAGCTACCCTTTTCTGATAATCATATAAAACACAATTATTCATTCAGCGTAATACAACTACAGATTTGTACTTGTGCCCAGAATGAAAGTGAAAACTGCTTTAAAAAGTTTCAGGATTATATTGCCATTATTATAACTAAACCCCATTTTGTTGCCTGTATGTTCTTTTCCTCAGCTAAGGATTCATCGTGAACCTAGAATAATGATCATATTTTTAAAAATCTTTCAGCTTGTCTTTAGTTTGTGTATGCTGATTCTTTCCTTTCAGAGTACTCTCAAATTGCTTTGGTTATTATCCAAGCTTTGGACAGCATTTTGTTATCATAATAAAAAATCATATTCTATTCTCTGTGTAATACATGGCTCTAAATCATGTTGAAGTTGTAAATACCCTTTAATAACTCAAGAATTAGAATTCTTTTATTCTTTCATGCTTTATTCATGAAGGAACATTTTTTCAAATTATGATCATTAAGGATCTTCCCTCCAGAGGGAGGGTCACTCTTGGACAGTGCTGACAACAGCTTGTCTTCTGTTATTTTTCAGACTAT
>JAWWES010000133.1:33020157-33081830 GCA_035583135.1 Lophotriccus pileatus | reverse complement strand
CATTATGCCTGACAAAAAGTAAAAGACCTTGGAGTTTGTCTTATTTTTCAACATGTAACATTTTAAATAGATAGCAGTACTGAATCAAAACTGTTCTTGTAAGAAATCCTTCAGTGAATCATCCTCAAGCTGACTTAAGAAATACAAAGAACATTATTTAAATCATAGAATAATTTCAGTTGGATGAAGTCTCCAGAGGTCTGTCGGTCCAAAGCCAAATTTAAATTTAACGTTTTGCTAAAGGAAACATTTATTATTCATTCTAAGCAGCAGACTATTCTATCAGTTCAAAATAATCTTTCCAAAATGTAAGATAAATGCCTACTTATCAAGTATATATTGATTTATGCATGCTGGGAATGATAACTTGTATACTTTTTTTTTTTTTTCCAACTGCAGGCAGGCTTTAACTCACAGTTGTGCAAACAAATTACTTTTTACAGTTTTTGGTAAAGATAGACTGACAGCTGATATGCTAAAACAGTGGGATCATGCCTAGCTTATATGCTTTAAGTACTGCACTTTAGCAATTCCAAGCCCCTGTAGATTCTGGGTTTTTGAGTTTGTTGCTAACTTTAGAAGCTCTGCATTTTAATATATTCCATTTCTCCAAGTAGTCATTTTCCTTCAACTGGGGGGAGGGGGGGCAGAGAAAGGGGGGAAGAAAAAAGCATGATTTTGAACTATATAATCTTTCTACTAGACTATGGTAGTTTTGATCAAGCTAATCCTCTATTTCTTTAATTTTTTTTTCATGAACACTTGGTAAAAGGCAAGATTTTTGTAATCATGTTGAAAAGTATTGTATTTTTTCTTTCAGTGTAATTTTGGCCATATAAATAATTGATATAACATAGATAAAAAAATAAGCCACAACAGCAAAGGTAACAAAGGCACCCATGCTGATAATGTAAATTCTCTTTTGTAAAAGAATAAAATCAGGTCCTAAGTATAACTGTTTTCTTTTTCTGATCTGAGAGAGTAAAGAAAGATTGTTCTCATAGTGTGCAATTGTTATTAGTTGTGATAAACCTCATGAACACTTTGAAATGGAAGGTATCTTTCTTTTGGATGAACAACCTGAAGTCTGAGCATCCTGTCTTATTACTAAACTCATTCACTAAGTGCTGGAAGTTTCCAGAAGTTGCTGAATTTCCTCAAGTATGAGCGTAGCAGGTGTAGGTCATTGAAATTGACTTTGACATGCAGGAAATTGTAGAGATGGGAAATAGGTGTTTCTCAAAGAAAAGAGGAAGGAAATGAGAGAAACATGATTTGAAAGAAAAAGGCATATACCAGCCAAGCACAGCCAGAAACTTCAGGTTTTGATTGATGGCACTCTATTTTTAGATTGCAAAACAGAAGTTGACTTTCAACTTTAACAGTAGGCTTAATTTTGGTATTTTTGACATGTTGATTGCAACTTTATTTCATTTCATGAAAAACTGCTTTATTTAGTTCTGTTTTAATTTAGGTGTATAAATATAAATTGTTTGCATATTTGAGAGCATTTTATAATTGGAAGAAAAGAGGAATACTGCCCCTGAAAATCAAAATACTGGTGATATTGTATTTGCTAAGCTAAACTGACATGATAATGTACCTTTGAGATAGGATGTTGTGGATTTAGAAAAAAGGAATAGATTTAAAGGAAGAAAGTAATTTACAAGGACAGGTTTCCTGAATAAATAGTCATCTCTTTCTTCTCCAAAAAATGAAAGCAACAAACCCAGAAAGTTTTCATAACTAAGAAAACCAATCTTTCAAAATATTTACTGCAAATTGAGTGTTCTCATCTCACAGTGAGAGCCTGCCCACATCTGGATTGTAGCTCAGCTTAGCAATTTCAGTAATTCACACATGCCTCTGTATTCTGTTGAATTAAAACATTACGTTGTACAAGGAGTCTTATTTGCATAAGTGCACTCACATGTGGTTTATAAAACAGTAATTAAATATAAAAATATCCTGTGGATTTTACATTAAGTAGTGCTGCTTTCTGTAACGTGAGACATACTAAATAAACATCTCTGAGAAACAGCTATTTAGTTGTTCACAATGGATTTAAAACTTAAGAGAGTCACTAAAGACTATCAAGACATCAATCTGTGGCATCACATCTCCTGATGTGATTTGGTAAATATTAGTTTTCTGTAAGTAAAAGTCACAGCAGGCTCACAGGTGACAGAAAAAACATTTTCCTGGAGGCCTACAGAATATGGAACTGAACTTCTTTTGAACTAAAAAAAAATACAATGAAAGTGGCTGCACAGATGGCCAAACTGGGGAAAGGACTATATTCTGGAAGAAAATGGTCATTCAAAAAACGTTGTGTACAAAGCATTTAATATTATACTTGTTCTGAGTCTTCTTTAAAGTTGTTTGTCAGAGCTGTGTGTGCTATTTAACCACTTTGGCCATACTTTTTTTTGTGGTAATGATGTGCTGTCCTTATCAAAAGGTGTCTGCTCCACTTGCTGCTTGTTAGCTGCTCCATTTTTGCTGCTTCTTCCTGCTGCCTTAACCCCCATTTCTGCTTCTGAGGAAGTGCCCGATCTTGCACCAGCTTTGTTATCTCTTTAGCTAGAATCTGCCTTCCTTCTGCCTAAACATAGCCCCTGTGGTGTGATGTAGTTCCTGTCTTCTCAAGTTTTTTGGATGGCTGGTTTGGCTCCCGCATCACTTTCTTACTTTAAGTTCTTGGTGACACCTGTATCCTGAAAGAGGATACAGGCAGCCCATCCTAGGTCTGACAAATGTCCGTCAGGTCTGCTATGCATGGGCAGCAAGACCAAAGAAGTATTTCTGGAGTGACCTGTACTTGATATCCTCAACATAAAAGGAAAAGAAATAGGTTTATTCTCAGATGAAAGTGGAGTTTAATGTGCACTGGGTGTTGTACTGTACTTCAGATGATGATTCTTAAGGTAATGTAACTGTTCTCAAGGGCCTGACTTATTGAGAAGCAGGAATTATCAACACCAATTTTTACAGGTTCTCAGCCTCTGTATAAGGTAAGAGAAGGACAGATTATTCACCATATATAATTCCCATATATTATGGGAGTTGAGATAGCAATAGCTAGTGCTAAAATCCTTTTCATGTTTTGAACTTTACATCATTATTTATATAATCTTTATATAATGCTCTTCATATAATTTATAAATTACTTTAATATTATGAATATAATTATGCCTTGTAGTCAACCAGTAGGTAATTATTCATGGAAAATGAATTCATTCTTTCATTCATAATGTCCAAATTCAAGCAAAAAAGGGTGGACAAAGAATGACTTCCTGCTTTTCCTGAATAAGAAGCTCTCCATTAAATACAAATCTGTCATAGAAAAAGGCATAAGAATAGCTCATTTTAGCAGACAATTTAGGAAGTTCTAAAAAAGATTAAGTGCTTTATTAGGTCATTTCTGTGAGATAGTCAGAAAAAAAGATCAGTAAAAAGAAGTGATTTTTTTTTTTTAATGGCATATGAACTGCTTAAAACATCTTGTCTTTGACCTGAAGAAAGTAAAATTCTTAGAGCAGTAGAATCTCTATGCAGAGATGGAGGAGACCACAGGACTTGCATCAGGTCAGATGATTTGAAGCTATGAAGTCATAAACTGTTCTCTTTTCAACCTGTGTTGAGATAAGGAGAGATTTGATTATTGTTGAATCTACTGCTAATCGTATTAATTTTATTGATGATATTTTAATAAGTTTCATTTTTATTGTTATTACAGAATGTTATTGCCATATTAATAATTTCTAACAATAATAATCAAATATTAATTTAATTTCTTTTTATTATAAGATTGAAAACTTGCAAATTTAGGAGCTTCAAGTTGGGAAGTACTTAATTTTCCCCCCCTCCTTCCATACCCACTATTTATTTTCCCCTCCTCACTATTGCTTTATTTTTATGCTCTGATATTCATCAGACTTTTGATCAGTTTCCTCTTCTTTTCATTGTTCAGAGATTAATTTCTTATGACGGTTTCGCATAAGAAATACTGATATCTGTAAGCTTTGCTGCCCCAGTAAATGCCATATGATTCAATATGAAAAAGACCCACTGTTTGAGCCTCAGAGATAAAAGAATACGGTTCATGAAAAACCCACAAGCTTGATGTTTCTATTCTACTCAGTCTTTGAATTTCTGTTACTTCTGGGTGGCTGATACAGTTGAGCAATTAACCAACTATAGGTGAGAGAGGAGCGAAGGATTGGCTAAATCTTCCTGGACAAAAATGGATAAAAAGGTTTCTGATTTGCGTAAGTCTTTTACACTTGTGATACCTTCTATAAATACAGTAGTTTCCTATGTGCAGAAAATAATGATGGCTATTGTTTCAGAATTAAAGCAGTATCTTGAGCTCATTCAGAAAAGAATCATTTGCTTAGAAAGACATTCCTGTTAGTTTGTGGTGTCCTGCTGTCAGTGTATGTAAGCTTTTAGGGTTATTTGTAGCATTTCCTTTTGCTCCATAGAGTTCAGTAAACAATGACAGCAAATCAAATTATCTGCAGAACACACTTTTGATAATTCCAATATTTTCAAATTCCTTGGAGGGAGTATGGCAGTACTTCACATTCAATCAAGTCATATTTATGTTCTCTCCCATTTTAAATTCAACCTGAAGATGTAGGAGTTACTAATGGGTTAATGCTTTTGAAAAACCTCAGGCTAAAATAATAACAGTTGGGAACAAATTCCAGTTTTGAAAGTAAAAAAGTGTCATGCAATATTGCCCATTATTAAAATCAATGGATAATTCAGCCCTGTTCTTTTTATGAAAAGAATTAAAAATCTTTTAGGCCCAATTTGTTTCCAGGATCCACATCTGTGCACTTGGAGTGCATTCTTTCTCATAATAGCAGCTGATGAGACAACTTATGTTTACTCGAAACAAGGCTGAAAATTTAAAAAAATGTAGATGATTTTTTCCCCTTACCCTAAATTTCACGCACTCAAGAATGCTGTTAAGTACTACTTTGCCTAAAGCAATAGCTACTCGACATTAAGAAAATGTGAAAGTTGTACTTATAATCAAAAGCTAAGAGCGTGGGAACATGTGGTTTCAAGATGTGTGAAGAACAGCCCAAACACTTGAAATTTAATGAAAGGGTTGCTACAAATTACAAAGCATTCTTTCCTCACATCCTCAGTCTTTCTGGTACACCTTTGCTTTCCAGCCTCTCTTGTGCATCCATCCTAGTGCAATTTCTCAAGAATATTTACTTTTCAAATATACTTTGCTGACCTTTAAGGAAAGAAGTGTCTCTTTTGTCCACTAAACACTCAGGGACCACCTTACTCAAAAGTTCCAATCTGTGGGAACCCTTTTCTGTCTTTAGTAGAATACATCTGGGGTCAAAATTCTGGTACATGTTCTTGGTACATGATGGGTGGCTGGCAGTGTAAAACAGTGATGTATGTAAAAAGCACAGCATCACTTCCACTAAAGTTTTTGAGTATTTTTGGGGGGGACATTCTCAAATATTCACTGGCTAGCCACAACTCTTCTCCTATCCTTTCTATTTTGGTAATCCATGTGTACCCATTTTGGTTGTGTTGTAAATGCAAAAGTCTGAGGAAGCTCTTTGTTTTGGTTTTTTTTCCTTGAATTGTCATAGTTATGGAAGCAGGCATTTTTGTCTTCCTGAGAAGTCAGAAAATAAACAATGCAGTAATTTGCAGTTCTTCCTAGTAAGAGGTGAGAACTGAATCTGTTGTCTCTTTGAATCTGTCCATAGTTTAATCAGTTTATACTAAATGAGAGAAGGATTCCCAACATTGCTGCTGAAGGTGGAAGAAGGAACACCTGCACCACATCCCCACCCTAGTTGATTATAGAGTGTAAGGTAGGGTAGGAGCTACACCTTTGTCACATCACACTGCCATACTCATTTTCATTATTAAAACCAGGAACAGCTAGAATTGTCTAGTGACATGCCAAGCAGCCATAACTGATCGTTGGACCTCTTGGGAAAATCCATGTTTCTCTGTGTTATTCTTCAGATCACTTATTTGGAGGACTGACCTTTTGCTTAATCTTCTGAGGTTTGTTTTTGTGCTTTTTACTGTGTAGGCACATTCTTGGACCTCCTAAGCCTTTGTTGCCACTGTCCTTTCATGTAGTCCTGGTGTGAATCTTAAAGTTATGATGGCTTTGAGACCGAGGTGAATGCTGTTCTTGAACATGTTGATTCCACTGAGGATCATATTCTATTCAGGCTAAAGATACTTCCCCCCACTCCCTGCCTTTAAACATTATAATTCTTAATCTGTACAATGGGAAGTGAGTAGGAGCTGGTGATTACTACTATTACCATTTGACTTTTTCTAAATACTGATATAAAATAATTTTTAATAACTTATCAAAATAGAGCTTCACAGAACGCATGACATCCATTTTTATGGACAGTAATATCTAAAAATACCTATCTTATCCTGGACTTAATATTGAAATGAAGTGTAGCAGTTGCTACAAACAGATATTCCCCCACCCCTCACTCCCCAACACTGAGGTTAGAATTTGGCTATTCAGTTCATTTAGGGAGAAACTGAATAGAAACATGGTGACAGTTTAATTTTTAAAAGCTGTCATACCTTTCCAGGTAGAACAATTGGATAATATTTTAGCTAGGGAGCTTTAGGAAGCTTAAATCTGACACATATGCAAATGCAGTAAATCAGTAAAAAGCTTTTTCCTCTTGGATCTTACACCTAGATGGGTTGCCTTCAGCTTATTTGAAAAAATAATGGATTTTTCCTTTGTGTTTTATTCCCTTTCTTTTCTATATTATTTAATCTGACATTGCAGCTTGTATAGCATATTATCTTCAGTAAAATGAGAGTAAGAAAGATTTTGTTTTCAGTGATTTTTCAGCTGCTATTTTCCTCTAGTGTAACTTACCAGGAGGTTCATGTTTCTTTCACAAAATTGAATGAAGGAGTTAGACAATTCAGCACTGAAATAAAGATTGTTCTTTTAAAACACCAAACATCTCAAATTCTTTTCATAACAAAATAAAAAAGCAGATTGTGTGAAAAATCCTACAGTTACTTATCAATAGAATACAACAATATTCAAGAGTACGTCTTGTAAAGAAATTCAACATCTTTTACATTTTTGACACAAAACCCTAGCACTTGTAGTCAACTTCTTTGTAAGAAACATTTAATTTTGCTTAAAGAAGCCAGAAAGGTGATGGTAAAAATTGGGATAGACTACTGAAAGAACAGAGAGACAAATAAAATTTTAATCGTTGAAGTGTTATGTAATTAGAAATAATTGACATTTCCACAGCATCCATGTGGAAGTACAGCTCTCAGTTTTTGAGAAGGAACAAACTAACTATATAACAGACCATAATGTCATGTTCACAGAATGTGCATTATTCCGGATACATACTGACTGGTCTAATTGAAAAAACAATAAGAATATTGTTAATAGTTTGCAAACCTGAAAAAGTAGAATTATATCTTCTGTTCTAACATTTTGTTTGTTAGTTATGCTAGCTGAAGAAGAGCGCCTATTTTCTGTTGTTTATATCCTCACTGGAAAAGAAAATTTATGTGTTTTGGTGTTATGCCTTCATTTAATGAAGGTAAAATTAATGGAGACCTGAACGCTACCAGACCTTCTGCCCTAATTTTTGCTCTTGCTTCCTAACCTTTCCTTTCCTTCCTCTGCTTCCTGTTAGTTTTTGTGACAAAATCAGCTTCAGCTACAGAAGAGAAATACCCACAGTTGTAACACTGCTTCTCCACATCATTTCACATAACAGCTTTTCCATGACCCTTGCTTTGCAGATGCAGTTATGTTAATCCTTGCGGCTTCTACACAGGAATGGGTAAAGTGCCATTCCTTCTGCTTGCCCAGGGATGTCCATGTGATAATTTGATTATAAAATATATTCTTTGCATCCTAGAAGAAAAAAGCGTGGCAAAGCTGTTTGTGCAAACTTATTTGTGGTTCCTGCATTAGAAGTACTTATTCAATAACAGGCTGACAAACACTCCCAAGCAGTTGCATTTCGCGAAAAAGAGATAACGTTGTGCTAAGAAAGAAGATATAATTATTCTACAGTCCATCTTGCCAGGGACTATGAACGCAACATTCTCTGAAGAGTCTCTGGTCTGAGTGACTTTCAGTGTACAGCACAAAATCAGTATTTGTTCAAGCAGAAATGATCTGGATGTATATACACACACACAGACATACACCCCTACAGCTAGAACCAGAGAAGAGAGAGATCAGCTTTATTTGAATTATACAGAACAACAGTTTTCTGAATGGAGGCTTCCCGTTTCTGCTACAGACTAATTAAAGCACTCCATGCTTTATGGACTTTGCCTCCAAATAATTAAGATATTAATCATTATCTTGACTGTCCTGATTTCTCTTCTGCTGATACCTCATCTTGCTAATAAGTATTATGCTATATATCCTTTAAGACTTGATGTTTAGCAATTACTGGTTTACAGCATAGTGTGCACTTTGAGGATAAGAACTCTAAAAGCTTTTGTAATTGCCTAAGAGTAAGAGAAAAAAGGTATTTTGATTTCATCAATTATCAACCATCAGTGAAAGATGGTTTGCCATATTCTTCCCTACAGGGAGAATATAAATATGGAATGGTTGCCTTCTTAGGCTCACAGATATGTGCCTTGTCTACTGGCTTGCCATTAGCACATGAGCAATTTTCCATCTGGAAGGCAGTAATATGGCACTGTACTTGTGTAATGGAGGTCTAGTGCAAAACCAGGCTTTATGACTCCTAACACTGCTGTCTGCTGATGTGGCTAAATGGCTTCTTGGCTCATATATCTCTGCAATTGCGTATCTGCAATAACCATAAAGGAATGCTCACCAACAATCTCACTTCTATGACAAATACAGTAGAGCATGGGATAGCACTGCTGTATTTTCATATTTTATCCTATATTTTCATTTTTTTTATTTGAGAGCGGAATTGTGATTTGTGTATATGATTTCAAGATATTTCTTCATGGAAAAAATGGTAAATCTGGAACTTGGAACTGCTGAACTTTATCAGCTGTTTATAGATGGATATTATAACTCATACTTTTTTCTCTGATACTGAGGTTGACAAACAGGAACTATGTAGAGGCTACAGATTGAAAGAAATGGGTTTTGAGAAAGCTCAGTTGGTTAGAGCAAGGCACTAATAATGTCGAGGTTGTTGGTTTGATCCTTGTATGGACGTTCACTTAAGAGTTGAACTTGATCCTTGCGGGTTCCCTTGCAACTTGGAAGATTCTGTGATTGCTCTTGTGCTGGCACACAGCTTTACTAACAGCAGAACTGTTAGGCTAACAGCAGACTAATTTGGAAATGAAACCATTGGGTTTAGGAGGTAATTTTTTGGTTTTGTTCATAGCACAGTGTCACCCACCAGGTTAACACCTTCATCTTAATTAGATGAGAAGCATCATAATAGTATTCTGTAATTCAAAAGTGTTTGAAGCTTTTGTGCAATGGCTAGCCATGTTGATTGATTTGCAGATGTGACTTGATCCACATAAATTTTCTTTCTGTTAGGAAACATTAGATTTGTAGCTAATGTCACCTTGTTAGCAGAACCAAGTGATTGGCATCATCATCTAATCCCTTTCATCCTGATTCTGAGATATATAGTTGGGAATGAGATGCATGAAAAAGAAGAAAGTTTTTAAAGTATATGCACACACAATTGGAACAACAGTGTATCTGTTGCAAGATTCAGTAATAATATGCCTATTTTGTAGAGCTTGCAAGCAGCTGCAACCAAAATAATAAGTTGTTGTGTCAGATAATTTCATGCAAATATAGTGTCCTGTTGCCTTTTTGAAGCACAGAGTGAGATATGCAGAGTTTTTGGGACCCTTCAAGGTACTTGTTTAAATTATGCTGAATAATTTATAGTAAGCTAATTAGTTAGTGTTCCATTCCAGTGGAACTTGTGCTGTCTCCCTAAATTTGGGTTTCTCATTTGCTCTTACAGAACATCCTGAAAAAAATGCCAGTAGAAATCTTATCTCCTGCGTCTAAATTATTTATCTACAGCATTTTTCTCAGTTTGCAAAAAATGTTTCTTCCATTATCTGCCCTATTTTTATGTCTTGTTTTGTATCTCCCACTGCATCTGTACCAAAAATTCTGAATGCAGTGAAATGTGTCCTAGCAGTAGGATTCACAGTGTTGAGACTAGTAGCTAAAGGTACAAGCCACTGCAGGAATACAGGGATATAAGCAGTATAAACTGATATTGTTACTCATGTTACTGTAATGGCACCTATCAGGGACTCCTTAAAGCAGAAGCTGAAGTGCATTGCAATACCTTAAGCTGTGTGCTCTTAAGAATTCCCTAATTTTAAGCAGGTTCTAGCATTTACAGTTTTTGAAGCATTCTGATATCCTGTTTAAAGTATTGCCGCATAAGCAGAGTTCAGTGGCTCCATATTTTTAGAGCCAGAACTGAAGCTTAATCAATAGACACGAGCTTTGTAAGACTCCAAGCAAAGCACCATATTTATGGGTATGCACAGGATGAAATGAGCACATGTGTTTTTCATACTTTAGTTTTTCTTTCTTTTTTCCCCCGGACTAATCATCTCCTCCTTCAATTTAGAATCTCAAACCTTTCTTGAATTGAAAGCAGAAATGTAAGAACTAAAAATACTGGTTTAGTCCACAAAATAGCCAAGTCTGTCTGTGGGGACATCCATTAGATTACATGATCACCAAGGTCTAGCTGTCTTCTATGGTTTTCTTGAATTTTATCATCACTTAGGTCTTTACACTGACTTGGAAAGGGAGAACAGCAAAAAGCAATGATAATAAGCAGATTAGAATTATTTTATTAGACTTATTTTAAACTAATATTTAAAGGTATTTCATTTCCACAACTTCAAAATATAAATAAATATTTTTTTAAAAAATTTTATTTTTTTATTGAATGTTTTAAAATTAGCTATCCGTAAGGACAGTGTTCAGAAAGTTGCCTTTTTCCCTTTTGGGTTTCCACCTCACTGTGTATCCAACTAGGAGGCAGTGTGCTTGAGAGAGTAGCTCATCAGTCATGGGCAGGGGGGCCAAAATCTTGGTACACACGGAAATGACAGAAGAAAGGTACCTCTTTAGAGGGGATAGCACAGCAAGGGGAGGGGGAGACTTTCCTGAATTCTCCAAACTGTGCTAAGTATCAAAATAAGAACAGTTCTCATAGATTATTATGTGTAAGATGTGAAGGATTCACACTCCTTTTCTAGGCCTGCATGTTGCCCACCTGTCTTGGTTTGAGACAGTTCAAAAGGGCAGAAACCTCAGATGGAAATCTCCTTCCTCCAGTTCAATACCCCTGGTTCTCTCCAATAGAGAGACCCCAAACACACCTGGATGTAAATAAAAAGAAAAAAAAAACAAAAACCAAACCTCTTTACCAACAACCTCTAAACAACAATGCTGATAAAACTGGGTTAAGCTAACCAGTGAGGAAAAAATTCCCAAGCTCCCCCACACAGGACCAAAACGAGATGGCGGCCAGCCTCCCCCCACCCGTTAAAACCTGGAAGGAACAGCTTGGAGGGTCAGTGCTGGAGTGAGGCTGCAGCTGCAGCAGGACTGCAGGCCCACCCAGGTGACTGGAAGGACCCACAAGACACCTGCCGGACCGAGCCGGATGAGACCTGTTTGCTGCAACTCTGATGGTGGTTGAAGTCCTGATCTGCTGAGGTGGTGGCAGAAGTCCTGTGGAGTGATGGCAAGGAGACACTCAACCCACCAAATGAAGTCTGAGTGTGGTCTTTTATTGGGCCCAGGGTAGATGGGAATGCCTCTGGTCCCTCCTCTGGGGCAGGGAGTTCTTCACTGAATGATAAACACTGGATCATGGGACATTTCAAGAGTTTTTGGCACCTTCCAAGCACATGTGGATCCATTATGGCCATCAGCAGAGATGAATATCTTCAGACCACATGTGTGAATTGTCCTGATGTCTCCCTGAGATCGGAGTTATCACAGATGAGTCATTAGAGTAAGCACAAAGAAACAATATCCAGTGGGTAGCCTGAGGTGGCAGGTGTGCTCACCCTCCGAGTCATCAGCCTTTCAGTCTTTTCACACTGGTGAATACATTCTTCTCCTAGGAGAGGATCACACTTATCTTAAGTCCCTCCCCATAATCTAAATTAGTAGGCATATTTGGTATCCACCTTTCTCTTTTCTCCAGAGTCTTTGTGTAACCCAGTACACCACCATTACTTGCCACAACATGGGAAGCAGAAGGGATCCCATGTGAAGAGGGAGTTGTTGATAACTGATGGTTATTCTGAAAGTTCTTGTAAAGAACTTTTTTTTTGCTGTTATTGCCTTTTAACACCTCTTATTAGGTATGCCTAATAATAGGTGAATGTGTTATCAGAAGAAAAGCTTTCCTTGATATCTTTTTATATGGTTGTGTCATTGATGAAAAAGATTAGGTAACTATGGAAACAAAAAAAACATCACTCAGTGTCTTCTCCACTCATGTTTATTTTTAACACTATTGAATCTTGTAAATGGTTCTTCACATGTTGAAAAAGATTTTTCTGAATGTCTTTTCTTATTGTGTAAAAAGTGCATATAAGATTTGACATCAACCTGCAGTGATTTAGAACAATTTTCACTAAGGATATATAAGGAACACAAGGTATTTCCAGTGCATAAAATTTTCCCCAACCTTTGAGAAAGTTCAATCTCTCTTTCAAATTTTGCAAAAGGAATGAGAGGCAGCTCAAGTCCTGAAATTAGGAAAAGATAGTCATGGATTTTGGTACAAGAAACAGAGTTTAGGGGGTTTGAGTCCTTAAGCACATGCTATTGCACTCTTATATAAACAACCATAATTTTTGCAAGTCCCAGCAACTGAAGTTTGTAAGAACTATTTGATTTCTATACCTTAAAAAGAGTAGAGAATTATAGTTACATATTTAGGTTCTGAAATAGTGATTTAGAAGGTGAATATTAGTAATGAATCTTGTATGCTTTTCTCAACTGCTTTATCTAAAATCTAAACGCATCTATAAGGAAAACTGTCCATCTTACTGGGCTGTATAAGTTCATGCTGCTGGGGAAAACCAGGGATGCTATCAATATGCACCTCCTAAAATCAATCTGAGATGAACAGGAGCAAATAAAAAATGATCAGTGCCATCAGAGTGAAGACATAATCTTTACCTATGAAATGAACTGAAATTTTACTCTCTGCCTTTCTCTTTTCCCCTCTCCTTTTTCCCTACCCTTCCAAAATTTCACAACGTCAGTAGATTTCATTCCATTGGTAACCTACATGTAATTTGAATCCAGCAGAATTTTGTAAGCTAGATTTGACAGAATGGGGACACACACTTAGAGTGGGGAAAAATAAGAAGACATACACCATGCTTTATTTTTCTCCTCTAAAACATTGCTATTTTAAATCAAAGTAGCTGATACTTAGCATATTCATATGCCCTGAATATGAGTTCTTGTAAAAATCATCTTTCTCTAAAGAACATCCATTGCAGACCTCAGACACTTGTCAGTTGCACGTAAAGCAGTATCTAGTAAAATCGCGGAAAGTCTCCTGAATTCTGCTGAACAGTTATTTTTAGGAAAAACAAACATTTCCCTTCTACAGATTTCCAGCTTGCCATGCTTCTCTGTTTTGATCCTGCAATTGCTTTTATAACTTAGGTATACTGGGCTTTCCAGATTCCGTAGAAGAATATAGACAATATCCTAAGCCAAAGACTTTAGAGTGTTATTAAATTAATGAGCGTTGTGAGTAATACAATGCTCATAAATTGTTATGAACTAACAGAACAGTAGACCAGCTAAGAATTGTGTTCAAATAATTACTTGAAAAACTTTGGAAATAGAACAAGGAACACAGTTTGCATATGAGTGACTTATCCCTCAGTCAGACTTCTGAAACTGTTAATTTTAAGACAAGATGTCTCAGAGAAGAGAGGGAGAGGGCAAAATATTGAATAAAGTTTTGAGATAATCAAATGTACCAGACCAGGAAAATATCTCTATTTACTGATTTTGCCTTAGATCTTTCTGAACAGTGACCTAAATTACAAATATTTTCTGTAGGGAATATTTTTGAATTTTTAGTTAAAAAAAAAAAAAATCTTATGAAGATTTTTTGCAGGTGCTGGTTTTGCCTGGGGTAGAGTTAATTTTTTTCACAGGAACTGTTATGGAGCTGTATTTTGGATTCATGCTGAATACAGTGTTGATAATAGAGATGGTTTAGTTACTGCCTTTTCTGCTTCTCACCCACCTCACCAGCAAGCAGGTTGGAGGTGCACAAGAAGTTAGCAGAGGACACAGCTGGGACAGCTGAACCCCCTGACGGAAATGATATTCCATACCATGTGGATTTATGCTCAGCATATAAAGCCAGGGGAAAGTTGGCAATGGGCCACAGCTGCGGAACTGGCTGGGCATTGATCAGTTGGTGGTGAACAATTGCTTTATTTCTTTTTTTTCCTATAATTAAATTTTCTTTCTCATTACACTTTTTTTTCATTTACTTATCTGTTCGTTCTTCAACTCATGAGGTTTTTTTTGACTTTTACCCTTTTAATTCCCTTTTCCCCCATCCTGCTGGAAAGTGAGTGGTTGTGAGTTATGTATAATTTGTTGGCTGTTATGTGTAAGATGTTGGCTGAGGTTAAGTCATGACAGCAGAAAAAAGATGATGAATTGCAAAAAAAAATTAAAATTATTTGGTGGGTACATTTGAATACTGGAACATTTATTTGCTTAAACAATGTTTTACTTGTAAAAGCAATATTTTTTTCTTAGATTAGAGTACTAAGTCTTTTTCCACTTTATTCAATATCACTTTTGTATTCACTAGAGCATTTCAACTACAAAACAATTAAGACAGTGCCTTTAATTAGTAGAAACATTTTTCTCTTACAGTGTTTATAAGCATATACAAAGAGAGATACACAGAGCTTTTCCTAACCACATGAAATGAAACCTAGCCTATTTATTTATTTATTTATTCATTTCCACTATAGTAATTATAAATTATATTTTTCAATTTCAGTAGTAGTAAAAGAATATGCCAAAGGCTAAGCTTTCTTTCTGACAAGGTCAGTTGAAGATTTTTGATAATCACTTTCATAATATCTTAGGGCAAGTCAATATTTGTAAATCATTTTTAGGAGCACCTAAAAATTGGAGAAATTAATTAAAATATCATCTTGCATAGTCATGGCAAAAGACTTTACAGAGCCTTTCAAATCTCTGACAGGGGACTTCAAAACCAAGTTATTGATATTCTTTACATGCTTTGTCTCAGTGTTTCCATCTGAAGCTGCTCTATTTGTGTGAATCCACCAGGTAAGCATGTCATTCACATCCATGTGATCATGCTGATCATCACTACAACTCGTTGTGGTGAATGATTTACTTCTCAACCCATTGATTATTTAACAAATATCAGCTCTATTCACCTAATAATGCTTAAGGAATTCCCTTTGAAGGTTCACTACTCGATGCGTAATTATAACCCTCACATGCCATGTGATGAAACCTGCATTCCTTTGTGGGACTGTTAGGACTCTCCTTCCCTGATCTTGACTGGAATGTTTTTCTTGAGGAAAAAAAAGTAGTTTCTAAGAAGGGTTTCATTGAATCAATTACATTTTGGCAAGGATTTTTTCCTAGTCAGTCAATATTTGCCAAATTAAATACTGTCAAGAGAAAATTTTGTCAGATGCTGATCTAAAGGTAAATAAAAATTATATTTTTTCCTGTTATAATATCAATATTTTTTCCTTTTAGTGGTTAATTTATTTATTTTTAACTCAGTCCTTTTTTTTTTCTCCTAACTCTGTTTTGAAATGTGGGATAAAAGTAATATATCCTCTGTATATTGAGGAAAACATGAAAGGAATTCAAATAAGTAATTTTACACTGGAATGGCTAAAATTAGATTCCTTGATGAGTTTATGCATCTAACAACAGCTTTATGGGGAAGGAAAATTAAAATGAAACTGTCTAATTATATTGTACAGGACAATATGTGTGCATCCCATTTAATTACTAGTGAGAATAACTTAATTTATAGGTGAATGAAGAAGAGAATGTTAATGAGAAACACAATATTTTTGTCTGGTGATACCAGTACATCAGACTGATATGCTAATGTGACATATGCTTGTTATGGTGGATTTTATTGAAGCGTTATCAGTTTGTGTGTAACTAGCAGTGCAGAGAAGTGGAAGAAAAATAATAATGAGCTGTCTTCTAGCAATTTTTTTCTATTTTCTGAAGAAGATAAGCATAAATATAGCAACTTCACAAGTAGAATAAATAATAGTTTTATTTATAGTCCAACTATACATAGTTTTGCTTGAAAAAGACCATTTCAGACCATGTTTGTCCCAGTCCCAGGCTTTACTTCTGTGTAGGTTTCCATAGAATTCTATAGCTGCTGTCATTATTTCCTGTTAGCACACAGTATCTGCTTGTAGTTTCCTGGGAAATGTTGAGTGGTCTTTAGGGGAGACAGAGTAAACTTCAAAAAAAGCCCCATAAATCAAGTCAAGGTATTAGATCTTTATTTTTGTGAAGGATCTGAGAAACATCAGGGAGCACAACATATAGCCAGATTACCCCCTTACAATTAATACGGAACATAGAAGAAATCTTTCAAGAAAGACTAGGGACCTGTTATCACTGTGTCACTTGGCAAGGTACTAAAAAGCTGACAGGACTATCTGTTTGTGCCAGAGTTCTGTATTCTTCTGAAAGTGGCCTTTAACTGCATGTGAGGCATCACATACTAGTTTGTTTTGTTTGTTTGGGGTTTTTATATCATTAGGGAAAACAACCTTGAAGGAGGCTCAGAAGTCTTGCAGATATATCAGATCCAAATATCAAACCTCTTATTAGTTAAATCCTGTTTCCAGAGAGGGAGCTGGCCTGTAAATGGGAATAAAGGTGAATTTTTACCCAAGGAAGTTCAAGATTTTTTTCTCAAAGGTTGTTTACTGAATGGGACTAGGGACAAATAGGTTTTGAGTACCTATTTCAATGTAGCATATTGGTAGATAATACTGAACATTTAATTAAAAATATGTTTGCTGTAAGTTGTTAATCCCCCCCCCCCCCTTTTTAACAAAATAATTATTAGAATAGACTGGAATGTAGGCCTAATAAAAGGCATTAAATATGTTCTGGAAAAGACATCTGAAAGAAGGTGTCAGCCCTGTCTCTGTAGAAGACCTTGATTAATCAAAAAACAAGGGGTTTTTATTATTTCAGGAAATTAAAAAAATTAATTGCGTATTCTAACTGTAAGAGGAAATCTGTGTTCTGAAGAAAATCGTTGTGGCATTAAAATATAAGGCCAAGCTGAGTGTGTAATCCACATGTGCTTTGTCTTATAAACACAAGACTTAGAGAGCAAGAACTTTCTCTCTTTAGCAAATGTTCCTATGGGTCAGCAGCACTGATAAGAAACCAAAATGGGGAATGTATAAGAACTACTTTAAAAATATACAGGTGTTTGTAAAATACTTTGAGAAGCTTTCAGGGAAAGTACACTACAACAAGTGAAAAATGGTAAAATTCCTGAAACTGTTCATTTTAGCCGTTTGATATCAACTGGTAGCATTTTGGAAATACTTATTGGAGATATTTCTTCAGGGGTATTTTAACAGGCCCTCCAGGAGTGTCTATTGATCCTATCCCTTGTGCTCCAGAATATATTTTAATGTTCCAATTGAAAATGCCTTGCTAAGATGATGAGATTGTAATTGTATTGAATTATGCTTATCTCATTTTTACCTCCTCTCATGAAATTCACCTTACTTTTACCAGAACTCCAAGAAAAGAAATTGGCTTGTGTTGTGGGAGGAGCTACCTAATACACTGGTCCTCTTCACAGAAGTAATATCCACAGTGCTTCAACTTTATTAATCCAACACAGCACTTATATACAGTTTTTTAAGGCACATACATCATCTCTCAGTAAAGCCGTTGACCAGAAGGGGCACCTGCTGTTTCCTTTCTATTTGTCCTTAAAATTCAAACAGCACGCATAATAAGATAGTCCACAGCCTAGCAGAAAAACAGCAGGTGCTATTTATATTGTTCTGTTTATACACACAGTTCATTCCCATGAACCGTTCAAGGTCTCTCGGTCTGTGTTCTTCAAGGAAACCTGATTGTGCATTAAAAAGGCCTGCATTATTCAAAATTCTCCCAACAGGCTTGAAAACTGGATTATTTAATTTTTATTTCTAACATCCAACTGTTTATCTTATTGAGCTTTATCAAGCAGATTTTAAATCAATATATTTAATTATTACAGTGATTGCTAACAGTCAATTTAAATAGTCTTAATTTCTCAATTTCTCGGAGGATCTCAATCTCAACCTTCTGTGGAGAGAGTTTGAATTAAGTTTTTGAAGGACTTTTCCGTCATGTGATGAGTCAAAATAAAAAGGCTGGCTCAAAATTATCCCTTTAAGCAGTAGGCTACCAGACATTTCTCGTGCCATTTTTCCTGGGGTAGGGCATCCCTTGCCTGTGCTTCAAAGCCATAAGGTCAGTATTATCTCATCCAAGACAGATATTTGCTGCTGCAGATTCCAGCAGAAGAGAGCTACTGTGGATCAAGATAGGAGTAGGGAAGGTCTTTCCTCCGGTTTAGTCCTTTTCCCTGGTAATAAAGCGTATCTTTAGGAACTTTAAAAAATGAACAAATCTGTCTGTTCTGTTTGATAAAAGTGCTTCTACTAATGCTTCATTCTGTTTCTCATGATCTTATATTTCTGGGAAGATATGCTACTGAATATATGTGAGGGTGGGAGGAAGTATGCCTTCCACATAATGAATGGCATTTCTAAATATACATTTTTGAACAGTATTTCTAAACTTGGACCCATCTGTTTTTCTAACCAGTTGTGCAATCAGAACAGGAAACATTCAGTAGACTGAGGCGACAGTGGAAGAAGAAAATCACCGTACCTTTAGCTTAACCTTTTGTCTAAAAATGCATGTTCCAGCTTGAAAAAGAAGTATGAAAGCTTTAAACATAAAAAGTTTAATCACAAAATTTTAATCATATCGTTTGTAAAGTAAATTAAATACTTCTACTATTGCCACAGAGATCTGATTGGTACCCTTAGACACAATACTATTTGAAGCTCAGCTACAAGTCAGGCTTTGAACCAATTAATGTTATAGTCAGAGGAAGGAAAAATGTGTATGGAGAACGTAATATAACAGAATTGAGTGAAATGGGAGTCTATAAGTAAGGAAACAGTTATTTCACCTGTTGGGAGACTGTATGAGTAGAGTGACTGCTGGCACATTAAAGGTCATTCATTACACATTCACTACATATATTTTGTTCTTAGTTAAATAACAATGACAAAAAAGGAAATAATTTTGCAAAAATGAGTTTTTCATGATAAAAATAGTCATATTTGTTATATAGAATGGATATTGAAAAATAAGAAAGAGAATAATATCTTGGTCTTGTGATTTGTGCCAAATCAGGTTGATTAGATGTTTCAGTAACAATCCAGGCTTTAAAATGCTTTTAGTTTCTCATATCCTGAAAATCTGAATTATTTTCTTGATTTGAGGAAAAATATAAAAATGAAAATCTCTGGTAATTTTCATGTGAAAAACTGAATTTAAAAACGTGTTTCAATTTTCAGAACATTATTTGAACTTGCAGGGTAGTTTAAAGTAATTTGAAAGGCAGTGTCATTTTTATGTCTTTTTTTAAAATATATGTGTAAATTGGTATATTTTCCCCTATACCATGTGCTGGGGTGAAAATACCCATCAAAATGTTTTGTGATAATTGCAGGTGGACTTTGTCTTTTAATTTTATTCCTTCTCAAGTATCTCTTTGTCTTTTTTGTGTCTGTGTTTTACAGTGTTGTGTGCTGTAATTGAAATCAGAGCATTTTTTTTTGTCTGTGTGGTCAGTTATTGTTATATCAAATGACCTTGTTGGTTAATACTAAAATATATAATGTTGAGATGACTGACATGTATTCAAGTTTAGACTGAATTTCAGAAATATGCTAAGTAAGTTGTGAACCTAAATTAAGAAGGAAATAAATACTTGAAACTCTTCACTTTGAGCTTCCATCTCAGAAAGTGTAGTCTAGATGTGCCAGTGTCAGATGTCCTCTGTAACATGTTTCTTCTCGGTGTTGTAATAGCACCACGCAAGCTCAGTGCTCCCACAGCTCAGAGCTTGTGTACATATGTCTTAAAGTTCAGCACAAATCCTCTTTCTGATCCATTTGGAGCAGCAGGATTTATTTAGTTTTAATTGAAGCAGAAGACAGTCACTTTAAAAACCCTATGTGACAGTTTTTGTTTCTGTTTTGTTAAATGGAGAGGAAACACTACAGAGCTGTGTGACTAGAGCCGTGTAACCTGTGCAATCATGCCAGTGTAACCACAGGATGGGGAAATTTGACAAAGAATGGTATCAATTTTGGAAAATGTGTGAAATTGTCAATGTTCCTGCACACAGAGGAGGGACTGGATTACTTTTTTACAACATAAATGCTCTTTCTGTTCTGATGACGTAGTAAAATTTTTATTATGGATTTTTTCTACTATTCTCCCCCTGGAGGTTTGAAAACAGTTTTTTAAAAATTGGTTTACATCAATGAGAATGGTACAACTAGGGGGATTTGATTTGTATTTTTCCTGTTTTTATAGAGAGGTACAGTATTAGCAATATTTTGTATGGATAGTGAGAGAATAGCCAGGGCTGGAAATGGCTTTACGAAACAAAACAAAAAAAACCCAAACCTGCCCTCCTAATTCTGTTCCTGCATGATAGAAATTTATAAAATGTGATGATTCATTGTTCTGTAGTGTTGATATGGCTGATATGACAGAGTTGGATAGTGCTGTACTCTGACATTTATTGTATAGGTACAAGGATAGCATCTCCTCTGTTTGCTGGACTATATGTTTGTTAATTTGTTTATGTTTTTCTGGATTTAAAGTTGAGAAAAGGAGAAAGATTATCTGCTCCCCCACCATCTGTGATTGATTCTCTAGTATATCAGCAGCATTTAAAAAATATATTACTTATTTGACATAATAGTTTAAAAACCATTAGGTTTTCTCTTTCTCTTTTCTAACTTGTGTGGTTGCACAATAGGGTGTACTCTTGAGTAGACCAGGTGCTCCAGTTATTTCTGATTGCCCTGGTTTAATCTGGCAGGCAGGTACACACCACACACTGCTCACTTACTCCCTCTGCCCTGCCCTACCTTGGCTCAGCGACAATGAAAACACCGGTGTGTTATCAACATTATTCTCATCCTAAATCGAAAAAACCACAGCACTATACCAGCTACTAGGAAGAAATTAACTCCATACCAGCCCAAACCAGGACACTGATTAAGGCTGTCTAGGATTTTGCCAGAATCCTTCTAGCAGAAAGAAAAAGTGCATGCAGCCTTTTAAAATATTTTGAAGGATCACTTTAAAGCACATGCAAGTTTTGTAATCCTTGATTTAATCTCTTACGTTTTATTGACGTGTCAGGTTCCAAACATGGTGTTCTGGGCAACTACGGTCTGCCCTGGCTGTCCTGTGATCCTCATCAAACACTTTTTGAAAAGAATTGAGCAGAAATCTGGCAGATTTCTCAATTTCATTGAGCAGACATTGTGCTATGTTGTTCTGCTGTATTTTCTAACACTTGCTCAGGAGAATAGATAACTGACAGGTTTCTTACTGCATATAAGGTCTCTACTGATTCAAAAATAAGCCTTGCTCCTGAATCTTTCCCTTGATTACTAACACATATAGTTAATTGGGTTCCTGAAGATACATTCTCTTTGTACTATTAGGAAAGGAAAAAGCAGCTAATAATACTTTTTATAGCTAATTCACTTGCGAATCTCCAAAGTTTCCAGTTTTCCATGGAGTCCTTAGTAGTGAAAAAAAAAAAACAAATCATAAAATTTTATTAAAACTAATTGGTTTACAAGATTTAAACATCAAGACTTGAGGGTGCCTCCTTTCTGGATCTCCTTGTTTTATTTTAATGTATACCTGGTTTTGTTATAGTTTCGTTATGGTGCTGTCTTGGGGTAAGTTGTGACTGTGTATTAGCCTTTCCACTCCACGGTCTCCATCCTCCTGAGGGTTGAAAGAAAACCTGGGTGTGACAGGAGTCAAGAAACACATTGGTTACCTTCTGCTGTAAAGTGTCTAGTCTCCAGTGTGAATGGAACCAAAGACTACATTGGCTGTGGTCTTAGGGATGTATTTTTTTTTCCCTTTTTCTTAACAAATACAACAATTACAAAACAAATGAAAAAAGTCTGACAAAAGTTGAAAGTTTTCTGGTGTGGTTCAGGGGGCTGTTTAAATCAGCAGGAGAAGTTGACAGAGTAGCATGTCTTTGTAAAAAGCAGTTTTCAATAGAATTATGTGTGAAATCATGCGGCTTTTAACACAGTAGGAATTGATAAAGATAGAAACTTCAAGCTGTTAGTAGAGAAAGTTTCAGTCAGTGCTCAATGTAAAACATATTTCTGGGTTTATCTGTGTTAAGTTAATAAGGAAGCAATCAGGTTGGAGGCCATGACTATTTCTGATGTTTCTGTTTCCATGGTGTTTGCTGCTTTCTTCCCTCTTTTGTCTTCAGACACACACACACACACACATATCCTCAAGTTGTGGAAGGAAGGGGAAGAAAAAGAGACAGAACTGGCAGTCCTTCCTTCACATCTGTAGGTCTTGCACACCTTTTTGTTTTGGCTGATGAGTGCCTGCATTTACAGTGGTGTGTCAGGAAGGTGGAAAGAAGTCTGATGCTTTGCTGTATCTACCTTGACAGACGTGGTGAAAGGCATGTTGAGTATTAACCATACTGTGTATCGTTAGAAAGGCAATAGGCAATTAGAAATCAAAACAGAAGGTTCAGTCTAAAGGTATATGAAATAAAAATTTTAGACAAAAACTTCTCTTTCCTCCCTGCCCTGATACCTTGCACACATTTTTGGAATCTTTATAGCATTATTCTCATCCACATATTTAGTTAGGGATAATGAGTTAACCTTGACAAGGCTGGAAAAGGTTTCTATAATGTAGCTATCTTTGAACAGCAACCTGATATGCTAACTTACGGCTTTGCAACTTCTTGTCTGTAATTTCCTTCTCAAATTTACATAGTGCTTTTTTGAATTTTGGAGCTAATATCAGCAGTTAAGGCCACTTTCGATTTCTGCTTGATTCTCAAGAATATACAGACAAAACCTTGTTGCTCCTTCTTTCTCCCTGTTGCAACAGCCTTAAAAAGAATGGGATGTTATCCAACTCTATCCATATACAACAAAAAATAATAACTGAACAAAATGTGTGAATTACACACAGAATTACAGAGAACTCAACATCTCTTTCTATACAGCAAAGAGTGAAATATTGTTACTCGTATGTGTGAAGACAGGTATTGGATTTGTTTTTCTTTTTATGGTTTGTGTTTGTTAGCGGTTTACTTTTTTGTTTACTGAAACTGTGTGATATTTGCAAATAAACAGAAACTCTACCTAGAAACTAAGTTATTAGTGAGGAAAAACGATTCAAGAAACACCATCTGTATAACTTAAGTATGAAATCAGAGGCTTAAATGAGGAACTGTTCTGATGTTTGAGAGTATTGTAATTGTAATTTCTTACCCTATTGAGAATAACACCTGTCTATATTCACACACCATTCCTAGGCTAGTATGATCCTGAGAGATCTTACAGCAGATTCTTGTCCCCATTTTTCCTCTGGAAACTGGAGTAACAGAGAAACCTTTCTGACAGGCGCTTTTTTTTTTTCTTCCTTCAAAATGACCTCAGGCTATTTTGTCTTCCTTTCCAAAAGAGGAAAAGGCCTTCTTTAGATTTAAAATTAAATTGGTTTCTATCATCTGGCACAGTCTAGTTCCTAAATACCTAATATACTTGCAGAAGTATAAAGTCTATTGCAGTATATTACAGGGAGATCTTGCCTCAGTCATATAATGGATGTAGGTTGTTCAAAGATTGGTAAATCCATGAAGTAATACATCATAATAATTACTCATATAGTCTAAATTTTATCAATAGGGAGTCATTAACAATAATTTAGATCCGTTTCCTTTATCTGAACATTGCCTAAAATAGTTGTGGCAATGTATGGAATCTTAAATTGTTCTGTTATGGCATGAAGTGTGCATGTTATCTGCCAGCCTGGTATATGGGTGTAGTAATGTCTTTTTGTAGTTTTAGAGTTCATATTGAAGGCATTCAACACAAGGTTGATGAAGTCTGATTTTTGTTTTAACCTTCAGCACATGGCTACAACTTCTTTCCCCATGTTCAATGTATATGGAGCTAGAAGGAAAGTAAATTAAGAATTAAGAGCTTCAAAAGTTAGAATGGCTTATCTGAGAAAACTGCAATATCATGAATATGTCCCGTGACTTGCTTTTTTTTTCTTTTAATTACTTACTTACATTATAAAACTTGGAAGACAGAATTCGGATAGAAAAGTGGCATTAACTTTGTGTGTTTTTTTAAAAGGGAACAGAAATTAGTGCGTAAGATCAAAAAACATCTGTAAGCAAGTAACCACAACAATACTAGAATGAACATGACTGAGTAGCAAGAACACCTACCACCCTGCTGCCATGTGAAGGTTATGATATTTTGTTATTATTGTTGTTGTTTTCTGTTTTTTCCTGGAGCCTGTTCCTATAACTTTTACTATGAAAGAAAGATATCTGCTGGCAGTGCAGGCTTTTTACTGTATTATTATGCACAGTTCACAGAAGGTAGTAAGAATGTGGTCTCTTCTTTATTCAAATTATTCTTCAACAAAATTTTTATGGAAATATTTTTCTAAACCTTGTATTTTAGTGCAGACTAATTTCCCCACTGTTTCAATCACATTACAGCATGCTGATATATGAAAACTGAAATGCAATATGAAGAAACTGTTTATAAAATCTAAAGAGGTTCAGTAGGTTCAGTAGTTTATAAACAGTAGAAACTGTTTATAAAATCTAAAGAGGTCTTTGAGCTGCTTTAATTACGGCCAGCACACAGTACATGAATTTCTTTATTAAAGTCTTCCTTTTTTTTTTTTTATCCCAGCAGCTATACCTGCATTCTGAATAGTTGCAGAACAAATCCATTTCACCAGGACTCAGAGGGGTTGTAGTGTTTTTCCAGTAGTAGCAACATTTAACTCTGAGTACTGTTAAAAAGGAAAAAAAGGAAAGCACAAAAAAACCCAAAAAAACCAAAGCCAACCAATCAAACAAAAAACACGCACACACAAAAAAAAACAAACAAAAAAAGAATATATAGACTAATAAACCAATCTATGGAGGAAATTGTTAGCTTCCTATTTCTTGAAAAGCTTATTAAAAGTCTGTTAAATTTACAGGTTTATTGGCTGGCTACTTCTGGTACCTTCCCAAGAGAACTTCAGCTTGATGTTGTTGCTATTCTTCTGAATTCTCTCCCAGATACAGTCAAATGTTAATTTTTCTTCCACAAAATTTAGTGATTTGGGACTTCAGAAGCAACTCCTATGAATGAAAGACTTTCAGAGAATGATGATGAAGTCTGAGGTAACAAAAGTTTAAATGTTATGGTATTACTTATATAACCTTACCGGATCACATGAATAGCAAAGGCTGTGAGAAAATACAGTTGTAAGGGTAGAAAAACATTTTGATTTAAGCAGAAAAATGTTACAGGGTCTAAACTAATCTTGCTCGAAAAGGACACTTGCTTCACCCATTTTTCTGAACTCCTCATGTGTTTCTTAAACATAGCTCTCAGTCATTTTTGGTGAAGGTGTACAGCATGCTGTATATGTTTGGTTCCAACAAATACACCTGCCTATTTCCTGCAGAGCTCCCAGCCAGTCTGTCTGTAGTAGCTGTTGTGGTCATTGCTTCCAAACTGAATCACTGCTATATAACAGCTTTAGTAGTAGATATCTGTAGTAGACAATCATGCAGCAGTAGCTTTACGAGCGGTCAGAGTCAAGGTCCAGTTGTTTAAATATCTTCTCTCCTGTGAAAAATGTTGTATTCGGAGAAACACAGGGAAGGGGAGTGAGCACAAAATGGTAAACTCAAAGATATCTTCATTTTAGGGGGGTTTTTAACATCTTGGAAGGCAGTGTTGATTACACATTTATTTTGCCAACAGATTAGTTTCCTGAAAGCAAGGCTATATTTTAAGATGCTTAGAACTGACATGTTTGGCTGAAAAATGCTGGGTGTCAATTTCAATTGCTTAAGGCGTTTGGTTTCCATAATAAACACAGAAACATTGGATTGAGCAGAGGGTAACTCTGCAGAAACTGCAGTATCTTGAAATATTTAACTGTGTTGGGATGAGGTGAACTTTAAACATTGTCACTGGTGAGTAGAGTACCTAGTTTTTTTGTTTATTTGTTTGGAGGTTTTGTGTGTCTATTTATAGGGGTGTAGATATACACATATGTATGTATATATATGTATAAATATATATATATATATATATAAATCAACTGTTTTTTAAAATATGCCACATATACTGGGTGTGCTTTGACCTAGAACTGGATAGTACTTGCACTGAATTGCTCTGGGGATCTCAGGACAGAGGCAACCTGGAGGGAGAATTTTTCCAATCAGTGCAAAGAAGGCAAAAGGGAGGATGATAGGAAGAGGAGAGTAAGATAAATTTAGATTCTGAGAACTCAGAGGGACTTTGTCATTAAGACAATGCTCTTCTAATCTCAGTTCTCTTTTCACTTGAGGGAATAAAGCTTATTTGGGAAGCACATCACATTGCCTGCTCAGTTGGGTCAAGGTTCCTGGCAGCTCACTAGCTGCAGTCTGGATAAAAATGATTATGAGCCCATAAATGTAATGCCAGTTTTCAGTGGCTGGAAGACATCCTTGGATGTGGAAAACTGCAGTGCTAATATATGTTCTTCATTTTGGTCCCTCTAAAAGAGGTTTTGAATTAATCTTATCCAAGATAAGAACTGTCACTAATTTTTGGTTGTGAAAAATTCTACAGATTCTGAATTTTTGAAAGCTTGATTTTACTAAGGCAATTAAAAAGATAGAAAAGGCAAGATTTGTATGCAATCACAAGAGGAAAAATACTTTAGTTGTTTGACAAAAACGTGTAATTCTATTCCTGATTTCAGAGTTAGAGAGGTGAGGGAAAGACCACATTTCATTCAATCTTCTAATCTCACATGCTCAAACTGTATATCTGCAACTAAGCCAAAAAAATCATGAAGTTAGTCTCTGTGTAATTAGTATGAAGTGGCTAAGGTTGGACAATAGCTCTTACTAAATTGCTTCCAAAAGTATGGAGAATGCGTTTGATAGATTTTTGTTGTTGTTTTACTTCACTGTGTCAAGGCAATATATTCTACTATCTTATTCCACCTAAGTCTAAACTGTTCCAAGAATTGTGTGCTAAATTTAAAAGTGAAGAGTGTTTTAACAAAACCAATTGGAAAGCTAAATCTGCACAACTTATTTGTGTGGTCTGGATAAGACATAAAACAAGGAAACAAAACCAGACTTATCTAATGAAAGTTGACAAAAAAATTTTGTCTTATAGCAGCAAACAATACTAAAAGAAGAATAGTACTTGTCTTTGTTTAGGCCCAAAGCTTGACCAAATGGCATGAAGAAATGAGAAGTTTTCTCAGCAATAAAACTAGGCAAAGTTCTTATTAATACAACTCCTTAACTGGTCTATTGAATATTTTAGGGGAATAAAAGTATTGCAATTTTTATTTAGGCAAAGTATGCATGTTTTGATAAGGTAAAAAAAAAATCTATTCAGAAACTCACTTAATAAAAGGGGAAATCTGGCAATAAACTCCCAAACAAACAGCAAATTAACCATTCCATTTGGTCTGAGACTTTTTTCTTGTGGTTCAGACAGTACAGTAAAAAATCCATTATTCACACAGCTCAGTTCTGCAGTAGGCTCTAATACAAAAAGACACTACATAGAACTGTGACAAGTTGAGACAGAAACATTAAACTGATAAAGCAGTTCCACACCAGAGGACTGTACCTTAAAACTGTACCTTAACAGTACCAGAATTTCTGTGGAGTCATTTACATCTTAACCTATTTCTGAATCATGCATGTGCTCAAAATTCTGTGTTTGCTTTTTTTGTGTGTGTGTGAAAGCAACATTAATTTTCTGTGTTTGTTTGTTTTTTGTTTTTGTTTTTCTGGGGGGAGGGGGGGTTTGTTTTTTTGTTTGGTTGTTTTCCCCCATTGGCTTTATATGCAGAAATTACAAAGTATGTAATTTTTCACTGTGAGTACACAGCATTATTTTATTGAAGGCCTTTGAAAAGCTGCTTCTGCAGTAGGAGCCTAGCAGTATCACTAGCATGGTAGCTCAAACAGAAGGCTGCAAATAATTTTTGAGATATTTTGACGGCTTTTTTTTTTTTAAATTAATATCAACAGAAATCAAATCTTTAGTGTTCTTGTGCAGTTTAAAGGGGAAAAAACAGGCATGAGAACTGTCCCAAAGTATTTAAAAACTACTAATGTTGTATTGAGAAAACACAGGTTTAATTTCTTTTTTTTTTCCATAAAAAAAGAATGCCTTTTCACTGGGTTATAACTTCAGTGTGTCTCTTTCCTTGTAAAGTGCTGGAGTGTTTTTGCAGTGTCGGATTTTTTTCTTTTTTTCCCCAGAATTTTTTTCTGATCTAGTTTTAATTTTTTTTTTTAAATTAGTTTTAAATTTTTTCTAACTAAAAATAACTTTGACAAATCCTCCAACCAGCCTCTGCTAAAGAATAGCATTCCTCCTTGTTTTAAAAGTCTATTTAATACTCAAAGCACGTCTTATTTTTTTTAGTGCACTTTGCTGCAGAGCAGTAAATATCAAAGCAGCATAAATTAACACTTTTTATAGATAGTATACTGACACTTTTCTTAACAATGACAAGAATATTAAAATTTCTGTAAGTTTTAAAATTATTAGATTCTAACAGTTGTGCCAATAACATAAAAGGAGCAAAACATGGCACTATTAGTAATCATTGTCTGAAACAGCAGAGTACAATAGAAATGTCCTAAAGCCATATTGTTGACTTCCAAAGAAGGACTCACCATATTAACTGTTTGGTGAAAGACCAGGAGATATCTGTCTGTATACACTCTAGATGAGTAGATGACTTAGCCCAAGCACTGGGCTTAGTATATATGAAAGAATGCAGGAAGACACAGACTTAAAAGCAGCTTTGACATTCTCTAGTATGCAGCAGTCTCCTGTTAAACAGCTTCTTTCCAGCTTCCCCAGCTCTTATGCTGGGCAGGTCATCAATAGGCAGAAAATATGTGCCCTTTACAAATCAGAGCCTGGTGGATCTTGAGGATATGAGAAGTGGCCTGAGGTGGTGTTTTGAAGAACTGGCAGTCTGTTTTGGATGCATTACCTAAGACAAATTAAGGGACAAGAAAGTGCAGGGAAAATAGTACTAACGGGAAAAAAAAAAAAAGAAAAATCATGGGGTCTCTCTAGATTCTAAAGCTACTGTGAACTACATTAGGAGGAAATTGAAGGCTTGTGGTTGGTATGGAGTTACTGAGTGACGTGCTTAGTTGAGAAAGGGTGCCAATAACTTCAAAAGCCTATAGATCTCCCACAATGTATTTTATTGCTGTTTTGTTTTCACTTTCAATTCTCTGTAGTACTTGCTGGAAAAAAAACCCAACAAACAAACCAAGAATCACTTTCTGTTTTATCTGAGCCATTCATCAATGTTATTTTATGATCAAACTCAAAACATTTTGACTAGTGTTTTATTTTTAGATTTTCAAAGGGAATAAAATAACAAGTCTCTTGAAGGATTTTTTGAGAGACTACTTCCACATCCAACTTTTTACTCTTTTTTAAAACTGCTTGGGAGATACATTTATCAGAAGGTCTTTTATTGTGCCACAGAAATAAATTAATACAGAGAATTTTATTAGAAAAACTGTGACAATTTGGGCTTCAGGATAAAATTTCAGTGCTTGCTGATAGCACTAAATACAAAGAAAATAAACTATTTTCTGGAAAGAAATATGCAAATGACATAAAACATAACTGTTATTTTTAAAGTGAAACCTTAAGTATGTGTACTTGTGCCTGAAATTGTGTTAGTTTGTATGTATAGTTTGTATCTCAAAACCCATTAAATGTCAGTGCTAGGTTACTAATATTTTTCATGTTTTGAAGCAAAATGCATGAAGTTCCTGTCAGGGAAACAAAAAGTATTTTTATTTGGCAGAATGAAAATATCACATTGTGGTGAAAAAATATGCAGCATGGTGTGACAGATGGTGAGGACAGCAAAGCAGCCATTGGTATTAAAACTGAATTTAAAATGACTTAGTGGTTTTACAGGTTTTTCTCTATGGGAATGGATGACACATATAAATTGAGTTCAATGGCATTTGCCTGATGCAAATGCTCTCTTATTTGTTTGGATGGAGCCATTGGAAATGGACTGATTCTGGTTTTGGGAGATAGGCAGGTATGTGTTTAAAAGCCTGCCTTCCGTCTCTGAAAGGATTTGCTTTGTCAGTGCATTTGGGGAATGTTGCTGTTTTGTGCCTGCATTCTTAAGACAATTGGTTTGCTGGGCTCTGTAAATAATGCTGCAAAGGGGCGCTTTCTGCCATCCATTTTAAGCATGGTGGAGGGATGTATCTGGGAGTGAAATGGATTTTTTTTTTCTAGGTGGAAGCTCAAAAATAACACTTCATTTAGCCATGTATTTTAAAAAGGGTAACCGGAATTTTAAATATTAGATGCTTGCACTTAAACTTGTAGACCAATGTCTAAATATACGTGGTTTGATTTTTTTTTTTCCCCCCAAGGTACCCAGCGCTTTTTATAATTTTTAAAGGATATATTAGGTGCTTAAAATTCTGATTCTTTCATTTCACAAACATTAGTAAGATGAGAAGGTTAAACTAGACTGACTTCTAGCTTTAAAAATTGTCCTCCAATATAATCTTATAATCCTTGCTATACAAAATATCACATATGCTTTTGCAACTTTAATACTTGAATTTAATGATTTTCTTGGTGCATTCTCATTATGTGCTTTATCTATGACAGGATGGCACTAAGAGAAAGATAAAGCATCAGTTCTGTTAAAGCAGATCATTTTCTGGGTGGTTATACACAGGGGTCAGGCTCAGCACTGAGGAGGATTGATGTTGTGAATAACACCTAGCTGAATGGCAGAAGCTAGACATGACAATACCTTTCAGAAATTGGTATAAATTCTATTTAAGGAAGGCTAGGCCAGCTCAAGCCATAATGGCTCAAAATTGTGACCACTGGCTAGATGCTCACTAAAAAAAAAAAGTAAAAAAAAGAAAAGTCATTTCAGGAGTGCTACAATTACATCTCCCATTTCACAGTTTTTAATGCAGCAATTTACAGAAACCTAAAAAAACCCATATTATTTAAAAAATCTAGTCACATACTGTCTGAAACAATAAAAAAGCTTTTGTAAAATTGGCATAGTTACTCATAATTGCCTTCATCTCTGGGGTCATATTATTTAGGAATATTCAAGCAAACGCTTGGATGTCAGTTTTTAATTTGTGCTCCCAAAACCAGCAGTTTCACTCTGTGCTTTTAATGTGTAGTTTTACAAATAGTAGGATACATTGAAAACACACAGAAAATACTTCTAATTTCAGAGACATGTTTATTCAGGCATTTTTATTTTGGTATCTTCCAATCTAAAAAATAAACAAAAAAAGAAGATATTTATTTTAGAAAGCCATTGACATGGGACTCTTCAGGGACAGTTGCAAGAAGAGCACATATGGATGAGGCCATATGTTCTTAAGATGCTACAACACCTTCAAATTTGCTGACTTTCTGGAACTTTTGGATCTATTTCTGTCCAAGCCCAATGTGAGTGGAATTAGGATATTTTACAGTGAAGGGACCTAATCTAACCACCTTTTGGTGACGTCCCAGATGAGATATTAGATTTTGAACTCTCGATGATATTTACCTGGATTTTCTTACCTGGTTTCTGTAACATGCCCTGCATAATTTCTCTAAGGATACACAATCCCACTGTTTAAAAGTTTTGTGAAATGAACTGGGAAATTAGACACTTGCTAAGAAATCAATTTTCTATTCCAAAAAGTGTTCCACTTGATGAATTTCATGCAGGAAATGAGATGCATTAACCATTCACCTTCAAATCCAGACTTTTTAGTTGTGCCAGACTAAATAAAATCTAAATAAACTATGTGAACGCAACTTTCAAATTGACATCACATTTATGTTTCTATATAAAAAGACATTAGTGAAGAAAAGCAGGGTTTTGGCTGTAGAATTTAACTGGCATGGATAACTCCTTAATGGACTTATTTGAAGATTCTATCCTTCAGTGTACATTTTCTCAGACTGTTCTCTGAGGGAGAACCATTTCTTATCCTGGTTTATGCATGCTGGATTTCATAGCAAAAGCTTCCTTGAAAACCTTCAAAAAGTCCAGGAAAATACATTCCTTTCTGATATAAGTTTACATATATGTATTTCAGAAAGGGGTTTGGCACTCTTTTAAATGAACTGAGGAATGTGTCACTCATCTGGAATTATAAGCAAGACTTTGACAGCATTTCGAATATCTCTAAGTAACAATTTCTTGGTTTGACAAAGGGTTTTGGAGAGAATCATTCATGGTGGAATATCTTCCTGTGTGAATTTTCTGTTGTATATAAAATTGCACATGATCAAACATATTCTAAATATATGAATATACCTCATGACTGATTCATGTCTTAGACTAGCTATGGAGGCAATTCACTGCCCTCTAATCCCAGTAAGTTTGAGGTAAGTGTTGGTGAATTGAGCTGTTCAGAGAGAGTAGTGCAATATTCATCATTCTTTAATGAGTGAGATGGTTTCAATCCCTTATCAACATCAAGAGATGAATATAATTTGGTTACCTAAAGGACAACTAACTTGTTTAGTTTGACCCCCACTGGTTATCTCAACCAATTCTTTCCATTTAAAATATATGCCACAATTTAGAACAACAAAAAAGTTAGGAAAAAGAGTTCTAAGTAAATAATTTAGCTAATAGCAGTGAAAAATTCTTCAATTATGTATTACTCATAAACCTTCTAGGTACCCTTACCATGAATAATAAATATTGAATAGTTGCCGTGAAAAGGTTCCTAACATACTGCAGCTAAAACTTGTCCAAGTTGCTGTAGGAAGACTCAAAGTATATTTCTTTATTCCCTTACAGGCTTTTTAAGTTCAAAATTTGCACAAAAGTTCAGCAAGAAATGACTGAATGGTAAATAAGTTGACACTGAATCCCTGTACGTTTTGTATCCGTACTATGTGAATAGAGGATTTCTCCTTTCTTTCATACTGTTGTGAGCACTGAAAAATTATTAACTCATGTGGCTACATTAGACATATTTTTTATAAGGCTCACCATTTTTTCTGAATTCTCAAGGAAAAAAAACATAGAGAAAGGTATATATTTCCTCAATTTTTAGAAATGCTTGTAAGGTACTTACACATACTTTTAATCTTGATTATTTCACTGTGCAGGGTATCAGTGAAGAATTTCACTTGGCATACTCTAGAAAACAGGAATGAAAAAGAATAGTGAGAACCCTGGCCCATTGTGTCTTCAGCAAGTGTTGGATGCTCTTTTCCCTTTTTTTTTTTTTTTTTCTCATAGACATTATTTTGACACTCTCTAACTGGTAACAAGTAGAGATTAAACTTTGGAGAAAAAGTACCTGAAAGACTTATGTTGCAGAATGTGAAACAACAGGATGAGAACGAAAATACCATTTCTTTGCCTTTGCCTCTGATCTGTTGTGATTCATTTTTCAGACCCGTTTTCATTTGGAAGCTCAGATTTGCTTGCCTGCTTGACCACAGTGCTTCTCTCTGAGAACAGTGGTGTCAGAATAATAGTTTTGATACTGCCTATCTGTGAAATCACTTGGAAAACTGAAGATGGTGAAGAAAATAACAGCTTATCAAAAATTTGTGCCATAAGTTTATATGCTGCAGATATTAAGTATCTGCAGCAGTTTCTGCAATAAGTTTCTTGTATGGCTGTGATTTAGGTTGTACCTGCCTAAGAGAGGTTTTCAAGCATATATTCAGTTTCTCAGTATCACACTGTATGGCTATACCCCTTTATATTAATGATGGAAACCTATGGCAGATTATGTATCTTTACATCTCAAACTTTGTAATTGTCACCAAATTCATATTCTCATCTTCAACAAAACAGCCATAAGTGAGTAATCTCCTCAGAGAACGATTCACATTTTCACTGCAGGCTAGATGATACACATAGTATCAAAAGCTAGAAATTGTGATTTACCAAGCAATCATAGATCATAAAACAAACAAATACATGAATATAGGCTTCTGAAGTAGTTAGCAGCCTTTGAGCACTATTAGTATCAAGTACCTTGTCAAAAATTTTTTTTCCTTTTTTTTTCTTTTTTTTTTAATGCAGATGCTGTCACTGTCTTGTTTTACTCAAGGAATTCCTGTCATTTACTGCTCCTGTCCACCTTCATATTAATGAGTCAATGTTATGACACACATTTATGTGGAAAAATCATTTTGACTGAAGTTATTGAGAGCAACAGCAAAAGTAGTAAGAAGTTTCGTTTGAATAGAACAAGAAAATATTCTTTCCCTCTCCAATCAGACAGAATATTATTTGATGTAGACAGAAGAGAAAGCTTAACAAAAGTTACCTACAGTAACAGTTGGTAAACTCATTTAATATTGTAAACACTTATGACTCTTAATACTAGGTAGTCTTAATACTAGGTCTGATGGGGAGTATCTGCCATCTGGTGTCTAAATGTTCAGTGCAATTCAAAGGTGAAGAGCTGGATGCTCAGGTGTTGAAGGTTGCCTTTGTCTCCAAGCAAAAAATGTCTCAGTTTCCATGAGGTCTGCAAAGTTCATCTAATTTTGCTTACCCCAGTCAGTTACAGCAGACATAATCTTAATGAATGCAATTTGGAGGGGGTGGGGGGTGGTGGAAGAAGGAAATCCATCAAAATGCAGCAATAAATGTGCTCAGTTTTGTCAATCCTGACCACCAAAAAGTGGTGATCTGCCTATTGAACAGTGATGATAGTGTCTTGCTAGGCTGCCAAAGACAAAGAATAGGTAAAACTCAGTATTTGCCAAGAAAAGGAGGACTGCAGCTGAATGTCTGGTTGAAATCACACCCAGATATAAAACATAGCTTTTCTGCCTGATTAATATGTAATTTAGACTAGACATCCTTGCATTTACACGTGTATTAATTAGACTGTGAGGGATCCATCAAAATTGTCAAGATTCTGTGTTTATTTCTTTCCTCCTTCCCTCTGCCCTGTGGCCTTTAGTGGTTACTTTTAAAATCTCCTTTCCTTTTATCCTTTACTGCTATCTTGTGGTGTGTGGCGGAAGCGTCGTTCAGTGTCTTTTTTCCTTTCCTTTGCTTACTGTGAATAAAAATGTTTAAAGAATTTTGTTTTACATGGGCTTCCACTAAGCCTTAGTTCATATTTAAATATTTCTCTGCTTTTAAAGTACAAGGGGAGTATGAACACCACTGAGATATGTTTAAATCCAAAACCTGAACTTTTTGAGATACAAAATGTAGTTCTGAAAACTGCCTACTTGTGACACAACACTTAGAGTAATAAGACCCCTCAGGTTCTAGTGTGGGAAATTAAGTATATATACTTCAGACTACTGTTAATATAATTCATATCATACCTTTCACTTTTAGCAAATGAAAACTACACCGCAGTTGCTGTCTAGGGTGTTCCCCTCCACGCTCCTTCCACTGAGGAATACATCTGGTGCAGGTGGTCCGTTGTAAAAGCTGCAGTTCAAGATGCAGAATGAGATGCAGAGTGAGAGAGAAGCAAGAGAACTGCCGGGAACTGCCAAACATTTACATAACAAAGGGCACAAATAGTGGTGACTCCAGCCAGGTGAATGGACACTGAGAGATGCAGCAGGAGCCAAAGACTCCACGGGAGAGCAAGACATGCTTGGGTATAGACTGTGAAGTATAAAACTCCTGGAGTTCCTTCGGTAGGGTTTTCGGAGGCACCAGCTCAGACTGTGTTACTGCATCTTGAATAAATGTCTTAATGGAATGAGAAATCTGAGGACTTAAAATTTCTGGAACTTCCCATCTACAATGGGAAACCACGGATCAAACTGGTAAGGAAACCTGGTCTGACTGCGTGAGTGTGCAGGGAGTCAAGCTGGGCTCCCCCCGGATCACTGGAGCCACCCGCTGTGAAAGGGGCTTCAGTCCCAGAAGTAAAGTCTTTGACCTTGGAAATGTGACTGCCAAAGAGTCTCGTGAAGTTTCCTTAACACCCCGACATGTTTACCATCCACCTCTTGAATTCTAAGGTAGAATGTGACACTGACATCTTCCAAAGAGTTAGAATAAAAATCCATAAATAAGTCAAAGTCAGGGGGTCTAAAAGAGTAAGCGGGAAAGACAAGCAGAAACCTAAACTATAACAAACTTCAGGATGGATACCAGAAATGAAATTACTGGAAGCACTGGTTTATCAATTGCTTTTAGTTTTATTTAAGATGGTTACAGGATCTGACATAAACTTTATTATTGAAAAGGGACTTTTCCAGAATCCACTTTTACAGACAATATCCATATTTTCTTTTTTTAAAAAAAATCAGATTTGCAGAACGTAATTCAGAAAAAGACAACAAATGCAGAGTTCTCTTTATTGCCATCTTTGGTGATAAATTAAATGCCAAGATTTTCAGATTTCTGCATTTTTTTCCCATTCAGATACTTTTCTCTTTGGTGTGTATAGCATTTATCTAGCTCTTCAGCTTTAGTAATCAACAAAAAAAATATAACGTTTGTCCTTCTGCTCTTTATTTCCCATATCTTTTATATGCAATTCAAATTTTTGTTTTCTATTTTCTGAATTTCATCTGCTTTCTGCTTAGTTTTGGAAGCTGAGAAACTGTTTATATGACACTGTTACTTGAATTTATTACATCAAAGATGATTGCTGTAAATAATATGAATCTGTACAACATTTGTTACATTTGATTAGTTTGTCTAAGACTACTTCTATAGTCTGGTTTGTAGGAAAGACCTTTTTATAAAAATTAGGAAACTAAACCCAGTAGTTTTACCCATCAGCTGTTTTCCTCTGCCCTCCCTCTGTCCCCACCTGATGACCAGTCCAGGTAAGATTCACTGACATTAGAAAAAAAAGAGATGCCTAGTACCTTTTACGTGAAGCCTCATGCTTTCGGTAGATACTTTCAGGTTTTTATTTTACAGTAAATAATGTAGAAATTAAAATTCTAATTATTTGGTTTTATACACTAGTTAAAATTGTCCACAAAACATTACATATTTCCATTAGCTTCAGTGATGCTACTGGTTCTGCATTTTTTTGGCTTCACAAGAATACCTTCTAGAATTTGTTATTTTAATGAAGACTGATTACCACATGAGAGCTTATGTATCTTCAGAAATACAGAATACAGTGGGGACCTTTCACACCCATGTTTTTCTAAACATTTATCACTACCTGTTTGAAAAGATATTAAAGTCACTGGCTAAAAAAATCCTTCAGTGGTAGAGATTTTAAACCCTTAATCACATACAGAGATGAGCCAAGTTTAAATCTAGTCAAAGAGTAGTTACAACAAAATTATTCATGTGTAAAACTAACTCAGTCTTTTAGCATAAGGGTTAATGTACACGATATGTGAAAAACTCATGTAGTTCTATTAAGGTACTGAATTAGTGGTATGTTGTTTCATTTAAAAATGACTAACAATTAAATTTGTTATTTTTTTAAACCACTGCATGATTACAATAGTCATTACTGGCAGCATTAGGTCACAAATCTTTAGGTCTGTTCTGCTTTCTGTGTGTAAGCTTAGACTATTAAAGTTATTAATTTTCTTCCTGAATGTGCATAGTTCAGACCCAAATATTCAAATATTAGTGACCTTTTTTATTTCCTTTAGTAAACCTGCTGTGTTATATGTCAATTCTGCTGTCTTTTTCCTAAAAGTATCTTGGGCTGCTTAAAGTGGTGGGAACGTCCATAAACTGCTGTTTTTCAGATGCCTCTGCTAAAGTCTACTGCTCCTTGCCTACCAGTTCTAACATACTGCTTTCACTAACATTGTACTGAATTTGGTCACTTTCATGGCCTGCTTAATACAGGAAAAAGGTGTCTATGCATGTGCAACCAGCTTAATGTTGTTATGCAACGAGTTAGATCAGCCAGAGTGTGTATAATTACTTTTCCTTTCCCTTCATCTACTGTGAAACATTGGCCAGTATGCCCGAAGTCTTCAACGTGAAGGAAGAATATCTGTACTCCCTCAGTACAATTCCCTCCTGGGCTTGATCATAGTCCTCTCTAGGCACTGAGAAATTACGAGGAATCTTGCCACTAACCCTGAGGAAATCTGAACAGGTCACTGTCCTTTGGTATCATCTCTTCTCCTTACACTTTGGAGCAAGATGATCTATTACAGAATCCATTCCTCATGGCTGTCTTTCATCCCTCTCTAGCTGGAGATGAAAAATACATTTAAAATGTCCAAGTGTCCTATAATAAAAGAATTTCCAACAAAAAGAACAGTGAGTTACTGGGGGGGGTATGTAGTGGAATAGCACACTTTAACCCAGTCTTTGAAATGGTTTAGAAAGTCAAAGCCGAAGTTACAACGTACACAGAGGAAGGAACTCATGCAAACAATAAAACCAAACTGGTTGGAAGTTTAATGACAGAATTCTGACATTCAATATGTAGATAGTAGCTCCTAAAGAAATAACATATCCGATGTTTTGCTTGTGTGCATGGACATTTGTCAAATTTATAGAAGAATAAGCTGTCCAATGACTGAGAAATACTGGGAAAGATATAAAACATAATCCTAAGATTTAAAAAAGTGAGAGGATGTATGAATGTGTATAAATGAAAAGAAGATGCGCAAAAGGTTTTACATAAAATATTTTCAAATAAAATCATAATTTTTAAAAAATAATAATGATAATTTTTTTCAAGTAATATCTCAAATAGTTATATTTACAGTGGAGTAGTTCCCACAATCCAGGCCTGCGTCATGTTGTATTGTCTGAAAAATATTCTCTTCATACTTGTGGTAGAAATGGTTATTCCAGATAGTGAATTTCTCATATCAGGTTACATCATCCACACAACAAGCCTTCTCATTAACTGCAGTAAAATGCATCAATTCTACAAAGGAGTCGGGTTGCCTTTTTGCTCTTTGTTATCCACACTTATTTTTCTGAAGCTTTCCCATAAAACTATTTCTCGGCTGTTTGTTATTTCCTGCTTTGATGAACTGTGAAGTTGTTAGTTATACCCAGTGGGACATGTCATTTTCTATACAAGAAATTCATATAATTAGCATTCCTGGAAGAGTTCAGTCTTTGAGCGAACAATACCTCCCTGAAACAGAATGTTCTTTCGGGGTGTATGTCCCACAAGGGAAGATTTTCCAAGATATATCTGATGAAGATCATCACCTAGACAGTTGAAGCAGTGGTCTCCAAGTTTGTCATTTGAATAAAAGCTTGTTGTGTGAATGAATCCTCTCTAACTCACCACTGCAAAGGGTTTGTTAACTAGAACATGAACATTTTGCTGGGTATACAGGAAATGATGTAATTCCTCCCTGTACTTCCAAGTATGTTGAACCCGTTTTCTGTGTGTATGAAATCAAAATTCCTCTCTTCTAACACGTAGCTAAGTCAGTGTTACACAGTTATAAGACTTTGGTCTTCGTTTTTGTTTTTTTTTTTTTTTTGTCTCTACTGCCATTTAAGTCAAAACCTCCTTTACTTCAATAACATACTTGCCTTAAATACCATTGCAGAAGGCTATTTTCATGTGCAAATTCTTGGTTATTGTATCTTATAGCAAAAATGCTATACCCAAAGGGAAATGAGATATATCAGGGTAGGAATGCAATGATATGAAAGAAACATAACTGAAATGAAGCCCAGAATGAAATGTTTTGAATGCAAAATCCAGAAAGACAAAATGTATTTAAAATAAAAAGGGAAGTTGATCATATATACTGATACCAATGGTTCTAATGATAACTGAATGATCCTTAGGGATTTAGAAAAGTGAAATTTTCCACCCTTTTGTGGAAGGCAGGGTAGAGGAGTGGGGAAGGGAACATGAGGCCAGACACATTGCTGATGTAGTGGTATAGGTTAAGGTGTTGGTATAAAAGCATGAGAGTCCTCTGGGCTGTGGAGGGCTTTTGCAGGCTTTGAAAGTCTGTGTCCCTTCTGGGTCTCAGCTGAGCAGTTGCACATTCAGTGTTTCTTCCTTCCAGTATTTCTTGGCAGAATACTCTCTGTCACACTCTTCAGGATGTTGTTTTCTTCATTCCTTCCTACCATCAAATATTTCCTCTGGGATGATGCAAAGTGACCCCAGAAGTTAGTATGTATGCCTTGGTGTTGAGGGATAGAGGAGGAAGACATTTTAAAACTAAGACTGATAAACATTGCCTTAGATCAAAAGAGCTGTGCCATTTCAAAAGATTGCAGAAACTCTTCTAGAAGCATGTTTTCCTTGACTTTTTTTTATTAGCCAGGATTCTGCAACAAGTGCCAGTATGATCAAATACAGAACCTATGTTAGAGGTAAAAGAAGTGAGGTGGGCAGGTGAAAGCAATAGCTCTGTTTTGAATTAGGCAACCCTTTGTAACCATACTACATATTTTCTCTTTTACTAGACGTTAGGCAAGTCCCTACCTCTTTTTACAAAATGTTAGAAATCTGTTTTTTTCAAATCATTATCCAGTCAGTATTTTTCAGACCTTTAGTTTGGGTAAGATCAAGAGTATGTGTAAAAATTGTTAATTACTAATGTTTTTAGCATCTTTTTTCTAAATGTTGTCTAAAAGTCCCTGGGTAATGATGATGATAATTTTGTTGTTACTTTTTTTTTTGTTTTGTTTTGGTTTTTTGTTTGTTTGTTTTGTTTTGTCTCATAAATGTGTATGTATGCAAATACAATAGGAGAGAAGTGGGGTATAAATATACAAGCATTGTGAGGCAGTTTTGGGAAAATGGCAGTATTTTCCTCTGACAAATTGCTTTACATTTGTTATTGTTTCTCTTCCCAGTAGACTTTTGTGTCTTTGATATAAGAGGTGTTAGATACTGCTTCTCTACCACAGGACAGATATATTTTTGGTTCTTAATGAAAATAATTTATTGCTGGCTTGGTATTTGTATTTGCTATTAAATTTTAGCTGTCTCTTGTCAAAAACTATTGCACGAGTTTTTTTGCTTTTGTAGAATTTATTCTAGGTAATGAAGGTATTGTTCATTTCAGGTCACTGAAACTATGGTGTCAGTCTTAGTGTTTTCCTCTTGAAATAACTTCCTTTTCTGAGCTGATACATTATTTTTATTTCTAATTTAGTTTATTCTGAAATGACATGTGGCAACCTTATTATTTTCTGCTTTCTTCCAAACCAGGATTAAACAAATTTAATTATATGCTGTGTGAAAACAATGACAACAGTCACAAGAAATCACAGAATTTAACAGAATTGATTGTATAATTTCTCATCAATGTGGTTAGTTTCCAAAATAAGACAAGGAAAAAAACCTTATGCTTTTATACAATGTTTATGGAATGTTTCAGATAATGGGAAGTTTAAAAAACCTTACATATTTCCCAAAGATGCCTCACCTTTCCTGTCATCAAGACAGTCTGTTTCTCTTCCTTTTTGACTTGAGAAGTTATATTCTATGGAACAGAGAATGAGAATACAGAAAAGAGGGCAAAGTTAATGTATTTCCTTCCAAACTAACAGCTTAAAAAAAAAAAAAAGAGCTTGGAATCCTTCTGTAATGCTGCTTTTTGGCAGTCTGTAGAAATTAGTTTAAAAAATGATGTGCCTTATAAGCATCCCTGTATGCCCTATTTCTGCCCTAACTGAAGAGTTGATAAAAGATACTGTTTAATTTAATGTCAGACTGTATTGTTTGCCATATGGCATCTATTGTTGGTCAATAACAGGCAATTGCACTGTCAAGTTATAATCACCATTTTCTGAGTCACAGATTGTTAATAATTTGTATTATATCAGCATTTTTGGCAACCCACAGGACTTGAACGAGTGCAAGACATAATTTTCTTTTTAGTTTTGAGTCCATTACATGTTTCATTATGTCTTTTGAAAAATATATGATAGACTTCAGTAGACGGGCATTTACAGATAAGGTTGTTGTGCTTTGGGTATTTTTTGTTTGGGGTTTTTTTCGGGTGGGGTGAGTGTTGTGTTTTGTTCATTGTTTTTTTTCTGATTATAAATAAATATATGTACTCTTTGTACTTCTACAGCTTTTTTTTTTCAAAAGCGAAATATACAAATCTCCCTTTTATAACTTTGCCAGTTGACACTTTTCCATGGATTATATGGTTGTAATTGCTGAGTGACTGTGCCTAGTAATTTAGAATCTCCTTCGTGTTCATGGTGGACTGAACTGTAGATGCCAAAAGCCTTGAGACTTGTTGCCCATCACAGAGTGGAAACTTCACCTACCTCTTTCCCCTGAATATCACATCCTTCCAAGAAAATGGAGAAAGAGTGCTGCTTCTTTCAACTCCTTGACATGTTCTTTTCATGTCTGAAATGCTTATGTAGTTTTTGCAGTCGACTTTTTGCTGTTCTGATATAATATAGTCAGGTACAGTTTTTTTTCACTGGCTCTTCTGCAGTATCCCAACCTGCCTGTGTTCCTGACTCTTAAAACACAGATTGGGCTATGGTTGTAAACTGCAACATTTATATGCTGGAGAGGAGAGGCTCTATAATAAAACCTGCAGTCCTATCGGGATAACTATTCAGAGTCTACAGCATTTATAGCTGTCCTATGAATTCCAAGTTAATAATGATAGAATGCCATGGTTTGTAAAGTATACAAAATATTGTGCACTGAGGTAAGGAGGGGTTTGGTGAGGGCAGTAGTAATCTCTGTTGCATAGTATATGCTGGAGACATAAAGTTTAAACAGAATCTTTTGTGTATACAAACCCCCCCAGAAAACAAAAAAACAAATCCCAAAAAATCAAATTAACCAACTAAATAAACAGAAACCCAGAAGAAAAGGGGAAGGCAGAATTTGGGAAAAAATGACAGTGATGTAAAGGGAAGAATTTTTTATGGAGCAAGATCTTGAAATTCCTCCAAAGAATTGAGGTAGAGGCTTTTTGTCAAGAGGGAAAACTGAACCATGTTTCCTCAGAGCAGTACAGAGGATTCTTCTCTTGACATCAATAAAACATCAAAATAGTAAGAAGTGTCATGAATAAAATAAGAAAAGAGAATATATTGTACTACATGGGACGCAGAAGTTTTAGAGAATTGTGGGAGAAGGATTGAATTTTGGATTATAATTTATTTATTCCGAAAGTTTATGGGTATGATTGGCATGACAGTTCCTGTGTTCTTGCTCAAATAGTAAAAACTTTCTTGAATTGGCAAAGAAAATGAATAGTTAATATGACAAACTATAAGTTTTTATTTATTATAATTGAAGAGGAAAGGCAGTAGTATACCAGAACAACAAAAGCTAATAACCGCATTCTATGAACAGTGTTTAGTGAAGTCCAGTGGTTTTACTACTACACAATAACTTTGAGAAATGGAATTTACTAGAGGCATATGTTTGTTTTCTAGAACATGTTATTACCCCAGATTACCATATAATAAAAGTTTTCATTCTTTTTACACCAATAGATTACCAATAGGGAAAGTGAGGAGAGCAGAAAAAAAGTGGATGGGTTGGAAATGTGGTATACACAACACTGGAACAATGCTATTGAAAATATTTTGTCTCTTAACCACAGGTACAAAGATATTTTGCCTTGAGAGCAGTCTATCCTTAAAACAGCGTTAGAGCACCCTATGTGAGACTGAGACTGTAAGTCTCACATAAACTGGAAAAAATGACAGTACACTAATAACTGTGAGCAGTTATTTCATTTATTCTGCAAAATATGGCAATTAAAAATATAAGAATTTTTATTAGGCTGTACTAAATATTGTAGGTAGACCTTTATCTGGCTTCCAGAGTTGTGTGAAAGGGTCTACGAGAAAGGGACAGCAAACTGTCAGGGGAAATGACTTTTAGTTTTTAATAAATATTGTGAAGCTATCAATTGCATAAATGACAATTAGATTCTGCATTAAAATGCTAGCCAAATATTAAGCTGGCAGTCTTAAATGAATCTCATACAAACAAAAACCACCTGATTGTATTGTTCTTTCATAATAAAAACCCCACCACATTGAAGAATGTACTATCTAAACTCTCTCAGACTGCCACTAGATGGTGACAGTAACTTTTAAACAGTGTGGACTTGATCAGCTGTATTGAAGGGCAATAATGAAAGTTGTTTTGCAGACTAGTATATATAGTCTGGAAGAAATAATATCCACCAGCTCTGTAAAAACAGGGAGACATGTAACCATTTTTTATTTCAAAATAATTTTTAGAGTCATTGCTAACTAAAGGAGTAAAAATATTTTTCTATATTACCCGCTTGCTTCAAAATGTGTTGTGTAGCGTACTTCAGTGAGGATATAAATATCATGGACTTACATTTTATAGCTCAATATCAAAAAAGACAATAACAGTCATAGTTTGGAACACTTCAGGAAGTTGCAAAGCATGATTTGGAACACAAATTTATGGAAATGTACTGTTTGAGCATGTGTGTTTCCGTATTTCCTACCATCTTAGAAATACTACGCAATAGTTTCCAGTTTGCAGATTAGAACTGGAAGTTTTGGCGTTGAGAAGGGTCTGTAATTTCATGAAAACACTTTTCATGTGGAATATGAGCTGCACTTTGGAAATTCTATTCTGTAAAATGACTTACCAGGAATTAAAGCACACACATACGTGTTTTTCTAAATACGGGCTACTTAATAGCTTTGAGTTCTGTTAATAATTACATGAAAATACTATGCTGATTTCAGTGATCTTATCAGAAAAAAAACACATTAATTTTGAGCTGGATAGAATTTAATCTCTGGAGATTAAAATGCTTTTTGGGTCCAAAACAATGCATGGTTTGAAATTGGAATTTAATTTGGCATTTTTCAGAAGACAGACAAATTGTTCCATGCTCCTTCTTCTCCTTCTACCCCCTTCTCTTCCCACAGATGTTTAAGGCTACATATAAATCTTTCCAATTTCTATTAAAATCTGTGTAAGGTAAATATCTGCAACTAATGAGCATTTTCTGTTAGTGCCATTTTCTAGCCTTTTAGACATCTTTTATTGGTTGTTCTTGTTAATCAGTGTGTATACAGCATCATTCATCATCAAAAATTTTCTCAAGGTGCTAACTGTGAGTCTTCTGATCTAGTCATATATTTAATAGAAGATTTAATAGGCTCCCCAATTATCTCTCTTAGGGACATGCAATCAAATGCATGCCCATCCCCTTTAATGTACCTGGGGTCCAAAGACCCCTATTTACATTAGGGTTCAATCTGTTCCTGTTTAAGTGTAGTTACCTATCCATAAGTATTAACATGTAACTGCCTTAACAGATGTCATTGAGTCTTCCATCACTTATTTTCCTTAGCTGAAGAAAAATGTATCAGTATTCTTCAACGTAGTAGGCCATTAAATTGTAAATTTAAGACGTAGTGAATTCAGGTTGAAGGTCTTGTCAAAATCACTGACAGCAAGACATAACTCATCTCAGGTTTGCTCAGTTTGCAAGCTTATACTTGTAGAGATTTAAAACTCTGAGAGTCAGCCAATTAATATATATCTGATAAAGATGACTAGATGACTGTGGTTTTCAAGAATAGTTACCTTCTACTATGAATAAAAATATTTTGTTTTCTATGTTGAAAGTTTATTTACTCTAGGGTAATGTTCCCCACTGCTTTATGTTTCTTAAAATCATTTGCACGATCACTATCCCTTAACAAATCTGCTTGTTGTTGGATGAACATCAATGTTGAATTCCATTTCATGAAAAAGACTGAGACATCTGGCAGTGTCTCAGTATGATGAACATCAGTGGCTTAGTTTTTCATGTGAATAGTCTCGTTGTCTTGATTTCTGTGCTTGGGCTGATGCTGTGGAGAAGTCTCTTCATACTTGGACTGGATTATCCTCAGACAAAATCAAATTACAGATGCTTTACAAGAGTGCACTCAATGCACATACACTGTCAGTGGGCAATTGATCCCTTGAACCATAGTGGAGATAGTTGAAATAACCTATAAAATTCCTACAGTGTGGGTAGTAAGTTCTAAAACCATTTATACAGATATGTTGATTTCGTTTGTCTATGCCACATGCTAAAACGTGCTCTTATAGTACCCCATTCCAAAGATTTTTGCCTATCTATAAAGTTCTGGGTATTGGGTTTTGGTTTGGTTTGGTTTTTTGTTTGTTTGTGGTTTGCTGTTTTTGGTTCATTTTTGAGGATTTTTAGTAGTACTAGTAACACCAAATCCCTTAACTTTGCCAGGCAATGCAATTATAGCTGTGGGGCCAAAATTATAATCTCAGTGGTTGAATAAAAATATTCCTATTGCCCAATAAACCATATATTCAAAGGTATAGCTAAGGATTGGTAAGAGTGAGGTGCTATACCCATAAAGTCACTTCTTAAAGTTATGAATGCTATTAAAAGAAGACCAGATGTTCCACCGAGCTGATTTTGCTCCCAGTATTTTTCCTACAGGTACTATAAGAAGTAATTATTCTGGTTTCAGAATAATGAAGTCAGCTTGGAAGGCGACAAGTTTTCAATAAACATGCCAAAAATTACCTCTTTTGTAAGTGCTGTTTCTTAGAGTTAGCTGAGGAAGTATTATTTTCTTGTTTATTTCTTTGTAAGAAAGCCATTCCAGCTAACTAGTTTGTCAAGATTATTGACCCATGAGAAAACAGCACTCATTATAGACACAGAACTACCGTACAAGCTTTAGATAATTTGATGTGAACACTGTTCATAACTCATGATACTGAAAATTATTTATGCCAATAAATATGCTGACATGTCCCTACTTCATTTATCAAGTCTGGCTCTGCACTGGTAGTGGAAGTTCTCAAGCCAATATTTCACAATATGAAACAAAGAGTGGGCCAAACTATGCTCTCCAAATACCTTCCAATATTTAATATAATATTTCTACAGGTTTTTAACTCACTTTACAAAACATCATGAGCTTTTAACACCTTATAATTACTTTCTTGAAAGGCATATGAATTGAAAAATCTGAATCACGAAGTATGAATACTGCCTTCTATGTTTGTACCTTCTATGTGTTTCTGTATTCCTGCACTGTTTCATCGTGGTCATGCTTCATGTGTTTACATAAATTCAAGTGTTTTTCACATAGAATATGGAATTTCTGTTCTTCACTTTCAATCAACTGTTGTATTTACTGAGAACTGAAATTTTTGTTACTAAGTCAGAACAAAGCTTTGCAAGTTAACACTCCTTTATTTATTTAATATATGTATGTGCTAAGCAGAATGTTTCCAGCAGGGAAGCCTACAGGAATTCCTAGAAACATCAGTAGTTTGGATCACCAGATAATGAGACAAAAGATATAATAGATTCTCTTTTGCCCTAAAATGTGTCTCAGTTTGTTCCTATTGATGCAGAAAGACAATTGCCATTTCCTTTATACAGTGATGGAAAAGCTGGTTATATGGCCATGAGTGGTGCTGCTGATGGATGTATGTACTTCCCTTGCTGTTAGAAAAATGTTTTACTGAAACCATAAAGTCTGTGAACTGAAGTTATTTGTTTTAATAAGAGAAGAATGTACTAACTTTGTGGTCATAGAAACCACTAATAATAAAAGACAGGCCTATTTTACTTAAAAATAACAACAACACACCCATCAACAACCCCAAAACTTTTCCTGTTAACTTTATTTATCATAGCTTATGGACTTTATTTCTCCCTAGACATCTACTATTTATTATTTAAGAGATGTTTTCAGAAGACATTAAAGGAAGAGAGAGATTTAATACCGCAAAAAGGAATTGACATTCTATTACTACATGTTAGGAATTACAGAGAAAAATTATTCAGAATGGTGCTGAATAAGGGAGAAATAATGCTCTCTGTATATATTACATTTGAAGCATTGCCTGTTCCAGTTGCTTAGGATAAATAAATCAACTCCTTTAGTTAGAACTTTTGAAATTATTTTTTTTAGTCAATGAGACTTATATGCTTAAGCTATCCTTCAAAATTGTACTTAATTTCTTGAAAATTGAAGATTATAACATAAATACAACACAATCTTTATTATATGAGTAAAATGAATTTCAGGGACAAAAACAAGGGACGAAAGGGTCATAAAGTTTAATAAGTACCTGTGTGATGAGATATAATGGAAAGGCAAGAGGAAATATAAAAGTAGCATAATGGGTTATTACACAGACTCAGATAAATAGAATGATTATCTAACGAATTTTTCAAATTATGTCATCTTTTGAAAACTGCTCTATTTGTAGAGCACTTGCAAAGAGGGGTGTGGTTTATCATGTAGCCTGATGAGTCTTCAACAGGCAATGGGTGAAATTTAAGCAATAGAGCTTGTTTTATGTTATTTTCATCCAGACAGAACCAACTTACAGATTGAGCAATAACTCTACAACAAGCCTAGTGGGAAAGAGACATACTAACTTTGCATCATGAAATGTTGCCTGTGACATGTTGAAAAATAAAGGAACTCTCCTTAAATCTTTGTGCAAAACCACAAAGAATTGCAGTAGTCAGCAGCAAATGATTGTGGTTTCTCTATTATTAGTATCATCTCATCTAGATGTTTCTACCTTGCTGATGGATTAACAATGAAAGGAGAAGAATAATATGGGATGTACTTTTCTAAAAAAAGTGAGACAAGACTATCTGCATGTAAAGTACTGCCTTTCTCATTGCCAATACCACACAAATATGCACCTCGTGTATTTCAGAAATTTATTTGAGTTTAAGGTTCATGAGTTCCCTCACTTATTTCTCTTTGCATAGCTCAGGAGAGTAGATATCACTGCAAAATATGGTCATTTTGGTTAAGACTGAAATACATCTGTCCTCTGCAATTGCTGGTTTTGGTAAGTAGAAGTTAGTGGCGTTACATATGTTTTTAGGGATGAAGTATCAATCAGTAATTCAGTTGCATCAAGAGTACACTGCAAAGTAGTGTTAACTGGAGATGTGTCATCTCCTAAATATGATGGTACCAGACATCAAGTAGATGTAAGTCTGAGACAGGCTCAAACCTGTAGTGTTTGCAAGTATCAAATCTGTGAGATTCAACCACAAAAGAACTTCATCTTTCCTGCACACTGTCAATACCTATATTTCTCCTGGGTCACTTGTCCTTGCTTCCACAGGTGAAACTGCTCTCTTAAAGTGCCTGTTTACCTTATATCCTCTTCTCAATACACTAATCTCCATCATCTCATTATCACTGCAACGAAGGCTACTCCCCAACCTTATACTGCCAACCAGTTCTTTCTCACTTATAAGTATGGAGTCTAGCAGAGCATCTCACCATATTGACTTCTGTATTACTTGTATCAGGAAACTTGTGCCCATGCCTATGCCTGCTGTGTTGTTCCTCTAGAAGATAGTGGTGGTTTAAGTCCCACATGAGGGCAAGAGCCTGTGAACATCAGACTTCTTCCAATTGTTTAAAAAGGCTTCTTCTACTTCACCCTGATCAGACAGCCTGTATCAGACACCCACCCCATACAATGTTGCCCATGTACACCTACCAATCCTGACCTATCAGCTCTTAGCTGGTTCATTGTTTCAGCTTAGGTCCATGCGTTCCTGCTGCTCTACACAAAGGGTGGCCCTTCATCCACACCTAACTGTCCTACCTTCCTAAAAAGCCTGTGCCCTTTATAGTAGCACTCTAGGCTTGTAAGTTGTTGCACCACACAGTTGTGATCCCATTGAGGTTGTAACTCTGCAGCTGCATGCAGGCTTCCAATGCCTCCTGTTTGTTTTCTGTGCTGTGTGCATAAATGCAGGCTCTTTGGAGAGCATCCAGTCATACTGACTTCCCTGAAAAAGTCTAAGAGCTTTTGCCATGGTGCTGTGCTGAAGACTTCCAAACATTTATGTGCATGTGTTCAAAGTGGACCCCTTTCATCCCTGTATCCTTTTCTTGGCATCCTGGTCCACCACTATTATTCCTGGTTTAAAGTTCTCCTTACCAAAATGGTCAGCCTAGGGCAAACATGGTTTTGCCCCACTTGGTCAGGTGGTTCTATAAAAAGTATTTGCTTTTTGTTATGGAAATATAATCTTAATTCAATACTAAGTCTTAAATGTAATTTCTCAGCTATCTCTGTCATTGAAGAATAAATCAGTGCTGTGTCAAACACAGAAAAAATGTTAGCCCATCATTTTTCTGATATACTAAGATGACATTAAAGCTTTAATTCATAAGACTCTGTGTGGTAATCAATTCAACAAGGGTCATTATGTTGAGTTAGTGTTTGTCCCAATATGCATGTGAGAGACTGCAGTTATATCACCAGGCTGACTGAGGTCAGCAGGTATGTATTGAAAGTCTACCTACTCACAGGAAAGAATCTGGTGTTTTAATACTGATAGGAAAATGGCTGAACAATTTTTCTCTGGGACAGAATTATGACAGCCCAGTGCCATTTAAGAGTCTTGGTTTATTGGCTTTTTTATTTCTGAAATGTTTAGTAGTCTTGATATTCAAACAGATTGCAGATTAACCTTAAGCATAACAGCTTTTTGAGAGAGAGTATCATGCCTCAGTTATGTTTCCCAGTACTTGTATCTTTCCTTCCCTCCTTTTGCCCCCCTCTGTTTCCTGATGATTATTTTCTTTCTCTTCTCTCATTGCTCTTTTAAATTTTATTTTCCTGTTTTGCAAATGAACCAGGAATTTTTAAAACTATATAATATGTGAATATATTATAATTCAGGGAGAAGAAACCTCTTCATCTCCTAGTGTCTTAAAAACTAAATATTATGGTGCTGTAGTTTTTGCCAAGTTTAAAATTTGGGTTACTATTTCTGGAAACAAATTGATGATAGTTAATAGAAGAGGTTAAAATAGCTACAAAAGGTGCAAGATAAGGTTTTAAAAGAAAAATTTTTGCTTCTCTAAGACCTTGAAGTTTACACAGTTATTTGCACTTCTGTGAATTTACTGAAATAATCCCTGATGATAAAATTCCTATCTTGTCATATTGGAATATAACATTTGCCTGAGCTGGGTAATGGGAGAAATATAGTTATATATCAGTTCTTCTCCACACTTGCTACACTGATTGCAAACTAAAGATATTTGAAAATAAAATAATAATTTTTATTGTTTACTTGGTTTTTTTTACTTTTTAAGAGCAGCAGAATCCATTTCCACATATACATTAAAACTCTTGTTATTCTTTGTGATTTTTCGCTTCATTGTTTAAAATCATATTCTTGCTTATCAGACTTGCCTGGGCTTCATTGTGGTAACTGTGATTACTGAGGAACTAAGAGGAGGTTAAAATCATTCAAAACAGAAAAAAATCATTCAAAGCCAAGTCCTAAGTGTCATAAGACCATATTTTCTACAATTAACTTATTTTCAGCTCTTCTTTTTCTTTGAGGAAAAAAAAAGGTACCATTCAATTTTTTTTATTATTCTTTTGATATACTGTCACCAACAGTGTAGTGATGTCACACAGAAAATCTTGTACTTTGTAAACTTTCTTCCTTTTGTTTATTGTGGGAAATGTGTTTCATAACCCTTAAATTTTCATTAGGATTAGTTGTTGGAATTCACAATATGTTTTATGCAAATCTTATTTGGGCAGTCATCATTTACATGTTTTATAAAAGGAAACAAGCTACATGTATTGCTGACTTTCTCACACCTGAAAAATGCTCCATCATCAATGTAGCTACTGTGTCTAAAAGCTTTTTAAAAACCATATAAAACTACTTGAGATATAAATAATGGTCGTTTCTTCACCAGCAGTGAGAAGAGAATGTGCAGTCAACAGCAGTATAGTAAAAACAGGAAAAAAAAAATCAAGAACTTTACTAGATTTATTTCTCATACTGTCAATCACATTGTACTATCTGATCTTTTGAAAAATGAGGTCCCTAAAGGATTTAGTAATATGTGAATAATGTTGCTGAGTTTTTAATATTATGGTTAATATACAAGTAAGAAAAGTCAGCTATCTTATGGTGTGTCATATAATTATAAACATAATCTTAATACAGAAGTATAGTGATACTGTCCTGAATAGGCACAAGGTGTACAGAAATATTTTTTGCTTCTATAATATATAATAATATATTATAATCTATAATATATTATATATATATATATAATATATTATAATAATATATTTTTTCTCCTTTTCCAACTGGGAACTGCTGAGAGTAAGTAAAATGTATAAGTGTATCAAAAAAAAAAATTCTTACTTTCAGCTTAAGTATGTTATTTTGTAGCAGATTGAGGTATGGCCTCTATAACAGGCTTTTATCCTGCTTTTAATTTTTCTTCTTTTCTTTTGTTTAAAAACCCCACTTATGAAAGGTGAGAAGAGATTTAGGTGGGGGAAGTGCTTCTGTATGTGCAGATAAAGGACAGAACTGAGACAATGCAGCAATGTTGTACTCTGAGTATATTTGGAGTTTGGATTATTAAATACCCACTTGGAATTTGAACCTTTTGCAATTTTTCTACTTTAGAGTACATGTGGAGGGATGAACTTTCAGTGGCATTCCTGATTCTAGGGAGAATTATCAATATGGCCACACTCCTATGCATCTGCTAGTTGAGCATAAAAGCAGAAGTAACTGGCTTAGCCATGCATCTAAAAAGTGTAATGAACTGTATAATAGCTTGGGTTAAAGTTTGACTTACACAAGCAAGAAGAAAAGATATTTGAATGGGTGGAAAAACTCTTGGCTTGTATTTATTCTTCTCTGACATAATTTTAAAATGTCACTTAAGGCAGAAGGTATCCGTGGGCTAATCTGTAAATATGTAACTACAGATGGCCAACAAATGTTGTGCTATTCTAGTATCAAAAAAGAATATTTGTGTATGTACTACTACAGTAGAGCCAAAGAATAAATTTGTTACATTTAAATTAGAGCATTTTTTATGGAAGTAACTGTGAAAAAAAGTATTTACAATATTGAATAGTTAAACAAAGTTTGTTCTAATTCTGTTGGGACTTCCACAATTCAATAGTCTAAATTAAAAATGAAAATCTGAGGGAAAAAAAGGAGGGAATAAAATTCTTTTAGTAGATGGGGTTTGAAAGAGCAAGAAACAGTTGGAGAGTACTTAGAATATAACAATGTTTTTTTGTATTTTTTTTTCTGCTTTGAGAGCAGAACAGAAAGCCAGCTTCAATAGGTGTCCTGTCAAGTAAGTACCTACCTACATGAATTACAGATGTGGTTCTTGTTGGGGCATGTTTTTACTTCTATGCGACACATATATATTTAGTTTAAGATCCTTGTAATTCTGGTGTGCAGCCTTTAACATTTATTTTGTCTTTTCTCTCCTGTGGCACCAAACAACTTCTGTGCTGCTCTGTCTGCATTTTTGCTGCTATAGCTTTGCATGTGACGTGCCTGGATGCCTCTCTGGATTCAAAATGGTTTTGGAAACCAGGTCTTATAATAGGCCTCCATAGGTCCCTTTCCAAAGGTTTCTAACCAGTTTTCTGGGTTATTCTATCTTTCTTAGTTCCAGGATACCTTTTCTATCCCCTACTCCCCATTTTTATTTTCCCTTTTCTTTTGGACAGTGGTTTGGACAAAAGGTTTTTGTAGGATGGAGACCACTCTGTTTTTCTCATTCTTTCTCAAACCAGTAAATACCTTCTTTAAGTAATGCATCTTCCAGAACAAAGTGGATTTAAATGATTTGGATGTGTTAGCTTGGTTTACCCTGGCTATAGATCTTTCTGAGGTTTCTTATATTTGCCTGAATAACTGAGAGACAGGAGAGATATCACAATTGACTTGCCATGCCTTTTTTTTTTTTTTTTTTTTAAATCACAAATCACTTGCCCCATGTAGCTCTATAGAAGTAATAACTGGCTCTTTGTTTTGGGTTTTGGTTAGGTTTTATGCTTTGTTTTGTTTTTAATGCTCATTTCATTAGTATGTCTCAAAAAAACCCCCAAAATTCTATTAATGTCTTACTAACACATGCAATAACATTCTTCAGTTTCCTAGATGAGAAAAATGAAGTAAAAGGAAAAACGAATAGAGTTGCTTTGCCTGCTGTCACTGAAGACCACTTTAAATTTCATTTTCCTCTGGTAATATCAATTTTTTCCAGAGGGACAGGGTCTCTGTGTCATAATGATAAACATGTGGGAAAAAAAACCCAAGAAACCTGACTTCAGCTTCATAGGAAATTATTACTTCATCCTGGTAACCAGGCTTCCTGCAGAGTTCCTGAAGAGTTTTGAACCTATTCTTGTGCAAGTGATTTTTGTCCACTCATACTGATAATGGGCATGTTCTAATACACTCTCAAAACACCCCACTGTAGTCTTTGTCTGGGTTAATATATCATCTTACATCAACATTCTATAGACAGAACGACATGTTTTTATTTCTGTGTGTTATGAAGCCTCAGCTAAAGTTACGTGTTCACAGTTAAAGGTATTTTGTGTCTTTAAGACAATTAAATCATGTATGTTGTGAAAGTGTCTCTAACTATATGCAAATGTTTTTGACCTAATACTTGAACAAGCTAGTATAATTTTTGTAGTTCCATTTACTACTGCTTGTAAGAATCTTAGGCAACTTCAGTAAAGATTACTAGAGGCAAAGATATCTCTAGGTGGTTTTTTTTTGTTTTGTCGGTGGGTTTTTTTGTTTGTTTGTTTTTTGTTGCTGTTGTTTTGTTTTGGGTTTTTTTGGAGGGGGGCTGGGTTGGTCTGTTTGTTTGTTTTCTGGTGCTTTCTTTTTAGGAATAGTAATAGGAGCAAAACTTGCTCCTTGTTGAAGAAATTTTCCTGCTCTGATAGAAAAGTCCTGAGGTATGCCATTCTTCTTTTATTTAAAGGAAAGTAAAGGATGCTGCTACCATACCAGATCAAGGCAAGTCAGACACTAAGGTGATGGGGGATGGAGCAAGGAAGTAATCCTTGAGTTGAGCCCAGATGTTCCTCAAAATTAAGCTCAAGTGACACTGCCTGGATGGCCGAGAAGTGTAGCTTCTGTTGGATTCTGAGGGAGTCAGTGATGCTTATTATATAGTTAAGCAGTAAACTAAGTACAGAGAAGGATTATTTTCTTGTTGTAACAATTATTTTCAACAGTCTGTTTAACCAGAAATAGTGTTTCTGGTTGGAAAGATCTGTACTCATAAATATGTTAATTAAATAGCAGTATGCAATATACTCTAATTGTAGTTTTATATTCCTAAATATAACACAAAATGTTGGGTTAATTCTGTCATAAATGCTATCTAGAAGTATGCATAATGACAAACTTTCTGTGTAACAATTCTTTCAAAGAATGTGAAGATAAAGTTAGTGCAAGTAAACATATTAAAATATAAAGTATTTCCAAATTAAGTCTGATATAAAATTTTCCTGTGACTTTTTCTAAGATATTATGTTTCACTGTAGAAAATACTTTTGAAATCGAGTCTGATGCTGACCATGTTTAGTTTAAGTTTTGTGTTTTTTTAAAAAAAGCAATAGAAAGCCATGTTATCAGTCCCTTAATTTAGATGCTTATTTTATTTCAAAGACCAATTAAATATTAATTTGCTTTGCAAGCTACAGATAGAGGATTAGAATTATTTATATACAGGGAATTCAGAGATGGTACTTGAAATTATCCCCTGGCTTGCACAGATAGAAATGTTTAATAATGCTTTTGATAATTGTATCCTACTGCATGTATATTGTGACACTAAGCAATTTCTTATATATGTCTGTTATCAAATTCTACAGTATGCTTCTCAATACAGAAAAATTTCAGGATCTGTATTTTTAAAGTTATCAATAAAACTTTTGTCTATGAAGTTGGACATAAAATGGACATGAGCAGAACAATAATCTTATTCTAACCTCAATATTATGTATACTAAATTGAGATTTAATATCTCTGATTTGTTCAGTAGATATGTTTATATGTCTCAATATGCTGTTACAGAGCAGTAAAGAAAAAGGGTTTTCTAAACAGTAATTTGTGCTGCTCATTTAGACATGCTCACCAGATTACACTGAGGACATGGAATATAAAAAAGTATGGCAAAATAGTGGTGCTTTATCTTCACCAATTCACTAGTTTACTTGTTATACCATATCCTCCCTCATTAAATACCTGGAAGGTCAGTCAGAAGCATGGGCATTTTCCTCTGGTTCTCTATACATAACTAGGCTATCAACAATTTTTCTTAAATTTACTCAGTTCATTTTGTCTTCTTGAAGCACTTGGTAGCTGAGGAGGGAAAAGTGTTTTTATTCATTCTAGGAGTTAATTATGGTTATGAATACATAGTGCCTGGTGAAAAACACAGGCAATTCTGTTAAGAAATAGTAGAACAAGTTAATTGGTGTCTGTATGGGAAGTATTTCTACTTATTGCTGTCAAGCAACACCTCTCAGTAGAGATGACACTGTTTCAGAATCTGTGCTAAATGGTACTTGCAGTGAAAGGCAATACTAAGATCAAGGCAAACCTAGGAAAAAATCAAGATGAACCCTAGTAAGCAGATGATTTGAGATTAACATTAAAAGGCTATGCTAATCTGAATGTTTCTGAAAGTCTAAGATAAATCTCAATGTGAAAAAATCACTAGCTAGTATAAATTATGCATAAGTGCTTTGTTTCTGTCCCATGGAGAAGGAGATATCTCTATGATAACCCTATTCAGATTTTCTTCTGGAATGAAAAGATGTACATCATCAGTGAAAGGAAAACTTAAAAAGGTTCCCTCACTTTTTCTATCATGTGCAGAAAATAAAAATTATTAGGAGGACACTTGCTACTTCCGTATTGTCAAATACACCATAGAGCAACATTTAGCATCCCACATGAGATTAGGATGATTGATGGTCAGAGTCTTGGCTCATGACTGGAACCAAATAAATCTTAAACAGCTTCCTAAATGCTGTTGAGCTGACCTCAGCTTTATGTTTCAAGTTATTTGAATTTATTCCAAATTCTGTGGTCATCTGGAAGGAAACTTTTTTTTTTTTTTTTTGTCATTTTGTGGGGAAGGGAAAGGAAGCTGAACAAGAACAAAAAAACTATATTAAATCTATCCAGGATCCATGCTTTTCTGTATGTGCTGAAATTAACTGTGTCATTCCCACTTCTACTATATTTATTATTATAGCATCTAAACAGAAATTAAAATTGCTAATTTAAAGATTAAAAGAATTAAACTGGTGCAGTTCTATCTTACTCCATACAACATATGCAAATGGATTTACTAGATGATTTTATTTAGTTTCCCAGATTGATTCAAGTCATATATGTTGCCTTGAGTTTTTGGTCTTTTTTCTTTGATTTGAAGTTGTTCAGCTCAAAATGCAATAAAATGTATTTCTTTTTTGCTCGTGTTCTAATATATATAAAAACTACTTGTAATTCTGTCATGTGTGTGTTGTGCATTGAACTTAAGCTCATTATGACTGATGAACAAAAGACTTGAGAGAAAAAAATAAAAAAGGATTTTGGCTCATTGATCTTTCTGAGTCTCTTCCAGATCAAGACATTCTATGATCCTGTGGCCATGTTGAGAACCTGGGATACCCCGAGAAAAGTATGAAATCTTAGCCTTAAAAGTTTCTAGATTGAGTAGACTCCCTCTCAGTGTGTGATTTTAGTAATGGAGAAAAAAAATAGAAAAAGAAAATCTGCTTGATATTTGAATACATTAGCTTTTTGTTTTGCTAACTAGCCTTTACTTCTACTTTTACAAACATGCTTAGTTACAGAGAAGACAGGTTGACAGAATGTCTTTAAATCTTTTGTTGATGAAGATTAAAAGCCAAGTCACTGAAATTGTTGATTCAGTTGCTTTCTGGGTGCTCATGGCTTCAGACTCTTACTGAACACAGTGCTATTTGCATAAAATGCTGCACCAGCTGCAGAGCATTACAGCCTTAATCTCTGACCTAACAACTCAACAGGCAGGAATCCTTTTAAGTTGTATTATTACAGAGTAGAATGAATACAGTTGGCATGAAGATGCATATTGTTCTTATATTTGTTGTATGTCAGAGCACATGCCTCTTTAATTCTGCAGGAATATCTCTAGAATAAATGAGCTCTAAACTGTAGAAATGTAAGAAGCTCCTTCAGCCCTGGAGTCCTGTTCCTTTAGCCAGATGGACTAGTCAAGATCAGATGCATTAGAACAGCACTGTCTGCTTGGATTTGCTTAGTGAAGGAAAGGTGCAATGCTGACTCCACAGCTGCTACATCAGTGTCTGCAAAATAATAGTGATGCAATAAATTCCCAATGATTAGGAATGGAAAACAGATTATAGAAATGAACAGAAATTACTTCACTTTTGGTAAAGTGCCAAAAGCTTATCAATCTGAAGTAAGATTGTCTATCCCAAGCTTGTGTATATACTGTAGCTATGAATGAGAAGAATCAGCTCTTTGACTTGGCCACCTATGTCAAAATGAGGTACTTCTGCCAGTAAAGAGCTTGTGAGCAAGAGTGAAAGCTAGAATTTCTAAAGGTGTAAAAATATGAGGCACCCTTCTGCCACTGCCATGAATGGCCTATGATGAATATTTTTGTTCTTATTATCTTTGAAATTTTCCTGTACTTAAATGATGGAATGGTTTAACTGTTTGTGTTTGATGAAGAAAAAGAAGGGTAAAAGGTAATTAAACAAAGACGAAATTACTAAGTTTTTTAGTCTCAAAAAAATCTGCTTAATATCTCAGATTCCCTAGTGCCTTTTAATCTCAGGATGTATGTGTAACACTTATGTTAAGTTAGACCTCAAATTTGAAATGCAATTTACTTCAAATCCATATTAAAATTTTATAAATGAGTCTTGGAAATTTTTGGATGCCCTATATTAGAGCAAGTAAACACACAGGTTTTGATTTTCAAATGGAAGAAATGACTAGTCAAAATATCAAAGTGCTTTAGGAAAACATTTATGCCTTGAAAAGATGCCAATTAGACATACTGGGGCTATTCTGTTTCCCAGGAATTCTGTGATGAAGAGATGCAAAAATTAGTCTTAAGTCTTACCTGAATCTTTGCCTTACACCTGAGAACTGAAGCTTTTCTTTCCTCTCTGTTTCAATCCAGTGATAAGCAGGTTAATTTAAGCCATCATGAGAGCAGAGCAGGAGCTCTCAGGTAATTGTCTTGCTTGCTGTTAAACATTGCTTGCTAATGAGTTCTGTGCCTCTTTACTGCAATCTGAGCTCCTCCCCTATCTGTGGACACAACAACAGTGATGTCTGGAGAAGTTTTGATGTGTTATCTGGAAGAAAGTAAAATGACTCATCCATTACAGTTTACCTTGAGTTACACACTAGTAACAGGTTGGAATAATGAGAGAAACAAGTTCCTAACAAGCAAACCTAGCTTCACTGCTGCCTCTGAAATGGGAGCTTCCATGATGCCCTCATTGTAAATACTATGTTTTTTGTTTTAGGGTCAAATTACCATGGATGGTTGTTTTCCTTCCTTTTTCATTCTCTCATATCTCTTTGTGGTGTACCTCATTAATCTGTTTTTCTCACTAACAATCATCTTATCTGCATTATCTCCTTTTTTACTCTTCCTGCTAGTCGCTAGGGCTGGTACCAATCTGCATTATACAGCTCTCTAAGATACAACCCCTTGCCTTCATATCTCTACTTCAAGACTTTGAAGTTCTGAAATTAAGGTTGCCATTAGGTAGGGCAAGACAGTAACCAAACAGTAAGGGAAAAGATTTTGAAATAATGACTTACAGAAAGGTCACTTCAAGCTCAGATACATCTTTCTTATTCACCTCCAACAGGGTTTTGTGCAGCATAATTGATATTCTGAAGGTGCTCTGACATTGTATCATTCAACATTTCAGATTAGCTGTCCCACAAAATTTGTCAAAACCCAATACAGTATTCATTTTCCAAGGTGTAGATATAGTTCAAATGTTTACCTTGAACTTTCCTACTTGAAGAGTGGGTAAGAAAGTGAACATCAGCATCAAAAAAAGTGGTCCCATTTCTTTTGCTGCAAGAAATGAAAACCTGGTTATCCAGGGCTATCTAAACTTTTCTGACAGTCAAAACTTGAATATCTTAATAACCACCAGAAAGTTACAGAATAAACCCTGAGTTATCCACAGAAACAACTTAATTGATACAGGAACTGATAAATAAATATTTTCACAAATGGTAGGCTGACATTTTTTTATGCGGTATGTTTTGTCTCAGATTTTTAAATTTTTTTTTTAAGAGAAAACAGTTCTCATTTAATTGTCAAGTGATATGACAGTTTAGTCTGTTTTACACAGTATCTGGAGTGATATCGTATATGAAATCTAGGGGCCATTGCTTTAGAACTCCTTTTTTAGATCCTCAGGATTAATTTCTGCCCTTAGACCAAGTAGAAATTAGTCATAAAGCTGGAAAATTTTTTTCTAGGTGAGGACTAACATGATTCTTGAGAATACCTCAAAGAGGTATTCACTTTCATTTATTACCCTGTATTTGCTCTTTTGGAGTCTGGGAACCTATCTTCTTTCAGCAGTAGCATGCAAGCACTCAATCAGCTTCTTGAAACTAGAGGGTGAAGAACACAGAAAAGGGAGGAGGATTACGTTCTTTTAATTCCAACTACATCTGAATAATTTAATCTGGAAATAAATTGAGTGTGTTATTCATTAGAGTTACCAGCCTGGAACTTTTCTTTGGCTATAAAAACATTTTGAAGATGTAAGACAAAAATATCTCTGACTTGAAGATATAATCTGTTGATTAAATATTCTACTGTTTCTATATGAAAAGCACATTTCAAATGGTTAAATTACAGATGCCATACATTTTTTTAGTGAGATAAAATTGTAACTTTAATTATTTGTTAGTGACAGGACTTTAATCTACAGTCTTGAAACTGTAAATGTAAAAATTTGTACTGAATTTCAGACTTAAAAGTACTTGTTAATTGCCACATAATGAGGCTACTTTCTTGCATGAAAATATATTATAAAAGCAGGAACATTCCCAGGATAAGTATGACAGAATAAGGAAAATAAAATGTTCAGTGACAAAAACATACAATAGAAAAATATTCCTCCAAGTTAAAGATGAGGCATAGTGTTTTCATAGAATTGCAGAATCAGCTATGCTGGAAAGGACCTCTGAGATCAAGTCCAACCCTTGATCCCCCACCACTAGACTATGTCCCTAAGTGCCACATCCAGTCTAATCTTAAGTACCTCCAGGGACGGTGAATCCACCACTTCCCTGGGCAGCCCATTCCA
>JAWWES010000133.1:32976158-33020057 GCA_035583135.1 Lophotriccus pileatus | reverse complement strand
GGGTCACCTGATCATAAAAGGAGATCAGGTTGGTCAGACAGGACCTTCCTAAACCCGTGCTGGCTGGGTCTGATCCCTTGTCCATCCTGTAGGTGTTGTGTGATTGCACTCAGGATGATCTGCACAACAACCTTGCCAGGCACTGAGGTCAGGCTGACAGGCGTGTAGTTTCTCATGTCCTCCTTCTGGGCCTTTCTGGGGATGGGCGTGCCATTTGCCAACTTCCAATCATCTGGGACCTCCTCAGCGAGCCAGGACTGTTGGTAAATGATGGAGAGCGTCTTGATGAGCTCTTCTACCAGCTGCCTCATCACCCTAGGGTGGACCCCATCTTGTCCCATAGACTTGTGAGGGTTCAAGTGGCTCAGCAAGTCACTAACTGTTTCCTCCTTGATTACAGGGGGGCTATTCAGCTTCTTATCCCTGTCTACAAGCTCCAGAAGCCAGCTGTCCTCAGGACAACCTGCATTACTGTTGAAGGCTGAGGTAAAGAAGGTGTAAAATACCTCAGCCTTTTCCTCATATTTTTTTTTTGCTTTGATCAGTGACCAGAATGGCAGAACTGTTTCTTAGTGGATGGCATGGCCTCTGAGCAAGAGATATAAACAGTCTGAATAGGAGATGGTCTTCTTATACCGCTTTACATATCTTATTAAAGCAAAAATTCTGAACACATAGGATTTAACACTTTGGAGAGAATTAGTAGTTCTAAAATGTATTTTTTTTTTTTTTTAACATTGTGAAATGTAGAAGTAAGGAGGTGTTAATCTCCTTTGTGTTCTGCTTTGAGGAGATCTTTAGGACATGAAAAACATTCACAGGAGTTGAAAATGCAACTTTCCAGGGATGATAACCTATTTAGCAACTTTGAAAGGAAAATGCAGCTTTATATGCTTCATTGCTATAAAACAATTGTACATGTCAGTTGACAAAATAATATGCAAATGAACCTAAATCTCATCTGTAAATAAACGGAAATATATCTCACCCCCTCGAAGTTGTAAATTTGAATTAAATTCTGTTTATTGTTAACAGTTATGTGGAACAAAGTTAATAACTCATTTGTGCTTAATTCATTCAATTGAACACCAACAATATTTGGAAGTGAAGTTGATCAAAACCTGAAAGACTTCTCAAAACAGTAACTAGAAAGGAAAAGCTGCTCTAGCAGCTCTTTATAGCAATGACATGGCCCTTCAAGGTTACTTGTATTAAGGAGGAATATATTTAATCTTTATCCTTCATCTGAAACAGCTTAAATTATCAAAATACAATTTCTTGCATACTTCAGTGCAATCACACATTTTTGAAGCCAGAATAATAAGGAGTTGTTCAAATTAATTTTCTAAGAAATTAGTGTGAAATTCTATTGTTTAATTATAACACACATTATTGATATGTCAAAAATTGTAGGAAAAATAACAAGTAAGCTGCAACAAGAAATCACATAAGTGATAGAAAGAAGTTAGTTATAAAACATCTTCCAGTGATTATGATTTCCAAGCTTGCCTTTTCTTCAAGTCACTGTTACCATGAATGTACAAGTAGGGCTATGTTTTCATGTGAGCCTTACTTACTTACTTATTTACTCTCCTTAGCTGGCCAGATGCATATAGACCATTCAATTTCAATATTCTCTGTGGTTAGGTTAGCTGCTTTAGTTCCTGAGTCTAATGGGCTTGTTGTTGGATCTTATATCATATTCTTCCTTAACAATATAACATGTTACAGAGATGATAAATAGAATAAAAAAGACAGACATTATTTTGAAGGTTCAGTTTTTATTATAATAATGATTTGAGTTTTTCTAAGTTCTAGAAGTCTGAGAATTTTGAACATAAGTTCTTATTTATTCACCACATTTTATTCCTCCTTCAAGTTTTCACTCACTTTTCTCTTTCCTCAACATTTCACAAATATGTCTGGTTGTTTCAGGTATCAAATAATTAGAGCAGGAAGGGCCATTTATTTACATATGTTCCCTTTTGGGAAGTTTCCCCTCTTAAAGACAACTTCAGCAAAATGATAAAAGTTGAAAAACAGGTATTTGAAATTTCATACACATGTGATTGCATTGAATAATCCTATATATTTATACAATTTTTTGTTTGTTTGTTTTACCTAACACAAATAGAACAGTCAACATGTACTAAGTTTCTTGTTTAAATGGTAACAGATAATAACAAAAATGGAAAGAAGATTTGAACCAACTTATATTGCAGAATTTAGGCTGATAGAAATTTTCATAGTTAAATTAAAAAAAAAACCCAAACAACACTTAATACATGTAAAATAATACGATGATGTTATCCTACAGCTAAGTAGTTTGTCTCGGCAATTATACAAAGCAGAAAAAAGGTAAAAAGTCATTTAATAATTGCCTTACTTTCTTATATGGTACACAAAACATCATTATAATAATTTACTAGTTATTATAGTTGACAAAATTAGTCAATATATTTTCTTGGTGTGTTACAACCCACCCTACCAAGTAGGAGTAACGTCTGTTTTATTAATAAATCCTTTGGAGTGAATTAAAGTAAATCATACTAGATGATCAGTGCTTCCATGTATGTGTGTGTATATATATGTATATGTGTATATATATATATATATATAGTTTATTTTAGAAAAATTTGGTCACAAAATAAAACAGATATGTAGCTGTTTTGGTTGTTACTATCTATAGTAACATGGCAATATAGAAACATAAAGGTATTGCAAAGGAGAATGGTTATTTTGCTGTTTCAGTTGTAATATAGCAATGTAACAGCCCAAAGATATTACCCAAGAAAAATGTATAAGGGAAAAGTGAAAAAAAAAAAAGAAAGAAATGGTTCTACAGGAGACAGATGGTAAAATAATTACATGCTGAATTTATTAATATTGAATTGAAAGAGCTACAACATCAACAGTTGTGAAAAATGTTGTCATGGCCAGCCTTACCTTTGTTGTAACTCACACATGAGGCTTTGAAAATGTATCCCTCAACAGCTGTCATCTTAAATGGTAGCTGTACAGTAAATTCTAACTTCTTTGACTTTCTAAAAAATGAGTCAGTCACCGTGTGACTTATTAACATAATTAGTTGTCATAAACATGCAAGCTTAAAGATGTACTTGCTAATTAGGCATCTGAAATGTGATGTTTCTTCCCCTTTCGTTCCTTCCCCCTGTTAATGGTTTTTGTTTGGTTAGTTTCTTTTTTTTTTTTTTTTTTTTGAGAAAGAGAGAAGTAAGAAAATTGCATTATTATTGCCCAAAATCTTTGATCTTTCACCTGAAACATCTGACCTGGGAGATTACAGATAAAGTGGATAATTTCACATTACACAAATATTGTTGATTGTGGATTCAGTGGAAAGTAGGATTTTTCAAATTTTTAAGAAGCTGTTAAGAAGACATCTGAAAATGTCAATAAAAGATTAGAAGCTATGCTCTTGCTTTCCTTTTATATGTTACAGAAGCCTTTCTCATGGTCACATGAGTATAATATCATCTCTGTCATCTTGTGATAAAATCTGTAAAGGAACTTGCTTACCCTGTTATCAGTTGTGCATTATATAAAGGAAACATATCCAGTTCAGTGTGGAACTCCCAGTGAAATCAATAGGAATCTCACATTTTAAGTTCCCATGAAAATTCCCTGGTATCTAAGAGAATCCCGATAACACAACAACCTTAAATCTCTGGCTTTTAGGTAATGCTCTTTTATATCTGCACAGGGGTATGGAAAGTAGTCAAATGTTCAGGATAACCATCCTTTAACAGGGATGGGATGTTCCTTTACTGCAGAATGCTTTGATTGCTTCTATTTTTTCTCTTTCTGTCTTTCCTGCTATTACTTCTAAAACTCATTTACACATTGGCATATTCTTTTAGTATAAACTCCTAAACACTGGTTACATGGTGAAACACTTCTTGTGATAAGCATAACATTGTGGAACTCAAAAAAAAGATTTTGACAGCTGGAACAATCTGGAGTTCCAGGTGTTTGTTTTACCTAGCTCTAAATGCAGCTGTCCCGGAGAGCAGCACCCAGGCCAGGCTGGCACCGCCACAACCACATTCAGTGCCAGCTATGCACTAGCTGCTCTTCCCTGGGAAGAGCCCTTGGCACCGGCGGAAGGGGCAGGAGCTTTCCTGTGGCCCACCAAGGAGATCCCTGGCCATGGATCTCCTTCTCCCACAGCTGCTCCCAACCCAGCGCAATGGCAGCGACACTCCCTGTTCGGAAGGGTGGTCAGGGCTGTGCGCAGGCTCTTCCTTGGCACCTGTGTCCCACAAGGGCTGGAGCAGCAGCGTTGGGCTGCCAGTGCAAGGCACCTGGTTGGAGGTGACCGTGCTGAGCCTCAGCAGCGTCTGGCTGAGAGCGGGGCGTGGGGAGGCACCAGAGCCATGGCTGCAGGGACAGCGCCTCAGGCATTTGGCTGCCCCAAGCGCACACTGGCAGACTGGTCTCTCCAAGTCATTCCTGTGACCAGCCTACGATTGCCCTAAAGACACCTTAGGACTTGAGCTGGTTCACAGTTTTAACACAGTGTGCCAAGAGGTGGTAGGGTATAGATAGATTAGGTAGTTTATAAGACAGGTAGATAGACAGATAGATAGTTAGATATTAATAGATTATAACTTTTCTTCAATAAAACCTTCAATTTCACTCAAATTCCTGAGTTGTGTGCATACAGACAAAGGGACTGAAATCTAAAACGTTGAGATGAAGTCCAGTTTTAAATTTTGGATGGCATCTTGATTACCTCTTGGCAGGTGATAACTGCTGCATGTGTAAGAGCTGTCTTTCCTCTGGTCCTTGTATCTGTTTAAGGTATAAGAATCATAAAACAGAATGGTTTTCTGTGGTTTCTTACATCTGCCATGGGACACCTGCAATGGGGGCAGGCTCTGGGGTCAGCTTCCTGTATTCTGTGATGTGAGGCCACCTGGTGCTCAGAGAGCATCCAGCTGTCAGACTATTTCAAGAAAAGCTTCAATTTAACCCAAGTAACTGTGTTACTGTGGTTTAGAAATGGTACTCCCCAATTTAGTGCCCACACCAAGACTCTCCTTAACCCTGCTGCACTCTCCCTCTTTTCTCCTCCCCCTTCCCCCTGCAGCAGGATTGATTTCAAACTTAGGGCGCAAAACCGGAAGGTCACAGAGTGTGAGGAGAACAATTTGTTGGAAACAGCAAGGAGAGAAGAAAAAAACAGTGATAGTGACAATATTTAGGCAAAAGCATACAAGGGGGAGAGTGATCCTGATGAGAAGAAATAGAGCCAGAAATGATAAAAAAGGCTTCTGCTTGAGCAAGGTGTCTCACAAGGAAAATCCCAAACTCCTGCTTTTTTAACTGCATATTATTATAGTGCATATGTCTAGAATTTTTGTTTAAATTATGCCAACTTTATTTTAAACACTGCAATCACCATCTTTTACACAACTTCATGCAGGACTCATGTGGTAAACAGTAAATCTTGGGCTTGCACCATTTTATACTGGAAGGTTTAATGCCATGACTCCTAGCAAAGTATCTAGTGGCCTAATTAAAAGACAAAGTAGACTCTGTTGGCCTCTGCAACTGTGTAAATGTTATCAAAGAGAAGCTAACAGAAAGGAAAGGAGTTGTAGGATGGTCTTGCTCCTTCTTCTTGCTCCCATATTATTTTTTTTTTTTTCATTTTACAGTTTAGGATCAAAGAAAGGAAGTTTTCCTCTGATTAGGGTCAGGAATCCTCAGTTTCAAGTGTGTAGGCTTTAGGTCTTCTTTTTGCTATTATTTTGGTTCCATTAATGTTTTTCTCCAAGAGAAAGCTGGAGACTAGCAATATGTGATTTGGTGTTTAAGCTGCTGATTAGGACTTTTTCATCTGTTAAGAAATGGGACTTGCAGGATCTAGCCACTGAGGCAGTGCTCTGTATGCTAAAGGGTTTGGCAAATTTTCCTGACTGTTCATTCTACAGATGTTCTGACTGTGTGATGACACAAAAACTACACACCCAGAACTGTTTTGAGTTGAATAAAGAACTGACTTGCAAATTAAAGCCCCTCCCCCCCACCAACCAGTTCAGGAGACAAATGCTGAGGATTCAGTTACAGGATTTATATAAGATAGTAGTTAAGTGCATAAATCCTGACTTGGATTAATGTGTCGATGTACACAGACACAAGGCCAGAGAAGTTTAGCACCAGCCATTTAGTTACCAGCACCAAGATTCAAGGCCAAAAAGTTTTATTGAATTTTCTGTGTAATACTTAATACGAAACTATGCAGATATTGCAGATACTGCAAGTGGTCTTTCAGCAGTTAACAGCTCAGAGTTTATGAACAGTAAGCAAGAAGCAAGTTGGCTAAAAGAACAAAAATAATAATAAAAAAAGTATTCAAGCAGCAGGCAGCCATGACTGCAGACTTTCGTAAGTTGGATACCTGCCTACTGTGTCAAATTAAAGCACTGGCAGCTACATTTCTTCCAACGTAAAGATGAGCAGTATTTTTCAGAGTATGATTAGGCTGGAAGTGAAACCTGCAAGTGTTATTGTCAGCAATAACATTTCTTTAAAATTGTTGTCTTCTGTGACAAAGGAACAGGAGAGTAATGTCAGACTGAATTTACTATTTTCATTCCATTGACAGTTAATAAGTCAGACAGAAAGAGCCCCTCAAAGTCATATGTAACACAAACATTTGATAAGTAAGTTTGGCTTACTTACTGTTTTACTTTATTGAAATTAGTGCTTGGTAATTATTAGCAAACATATTGACAGTTTTCCAGATCTGATGTGTTCTGTGCCTTTAATAAAAACAGTAAGGCAGACGGGATTGAACTGATGCATTACCCCAACTCTTTCTCTTTTTGATATTGTAAATTTTATTTTTAAAGTTACTTATAGGAGAAAGGGTTGATGGGACGCACCATTTGTATTTGAGTAATACATTAATTTAAAAAAGAAACAGAAGACTAAAAAAATAAAAAAAAAATCCCCCGCAAACAAAAGCAAACACCTCCAAGTTATAGAACTCATACAGTACAATCTAAACAATGTACAATGTTGTCCTTGATTATTCTTAGTAAGAAATATGAAATGAAACTTTTACACTTAAAGAAATTATGAACTTGATTAGGAGAGTCTTATTCCTCTAACAAAAGTGAAATTGAAAATTGAGTGGTAGGTATCATAGGAAACCAAGAAAGCTCTGCAAGGGGACTAGTAATTACCTGATTACATCCTCTGGATTTAATCAAAAGGTTGAAGTGCATGTGAAACTATATCACCCAGAATAACTGTGGCAATTGAATTACATGTGTTTCTCCTAAAAGAAGGGCAAAATTTTACAAATTTTTACAAAATTTTTACAAAACTTTTACAAAGTTTTCCAGGCTCCAAAAAGCTGGCTAAAAATCCCCAACTGGAAACCCCCCTCACAAAACTGAAATGGGTTGGGATTTTTGTCGCCATTAGAAAATTCAGTAGTTATAAGAGCATGGAATATAAATATGGCAGAAAGTTTCAATTAACAGTTAAAGAGATGTACATGTACAAAGATGTATAGCACGTGTTCCAGGTACTCATGTTCCATCTATTACATTTCTCAGAAATAGTCAAGTACTGAACTCATATGTTTTAATTCACACAATATTGCATTGTGCATTGGTGAATGAAGTGAACGCCACTGCTCATGTCACCAAATTATTAGCATATCAACAGAAAGGTGGATGTTTAAAATTAATGACATATCTGGTATTTCAAACTAGGAGCAACACTTGAAAGGAAACCCTCTCTTCTACATCATATCTTGTTTCTCTGTGCACTCACTACAGCTCCGCTTTCAGTGTGCTGTCTGCTTACTTTCCTATTTTCAAAGTAACTTACAGTTTCAGATTCATTAAGATTATAGTTGACTCCTAGCTAACTGGTTTATTTGAAACAGTTATTAGCAATTAATATGTCTGAATATATTTTAATTTTATTATCATGTCTTCTCAAATTTGGCTGGAATGATATTAACTGAATTTGAAATGATAGAGCAGTGAGTAAAGTACTTTCAAGATTATAACTCTTTCCAGCCATTTTTAATGCAGTTGTAAAATTAGAAAATATGATCACAACTCTTCTATGGCAAGAAAGCACATAAATTTCCTTAAAAATCCTACAGTATTTTTCAAAGCAAACAAACAAACAAACAAGAATAGTTGTTTTACTTTTTTTGTCTAGTTCTGGATCTTTTTTGCTCTTACGGTTTGGATCCAAGCCATTAATATGCTCAGAAACATTTCCAAGTTTTATTCCATAATCCTGAAAGAGAAAAGTTTAGAGTAAAATAAATTTAAAAAAGGAAATTTGTTCAGATGTTCAGAAACACGCAGAAAACAGAGAAGGAATGTAACATTTCTGTTTCTCTATTTGTTTATTATTATCCATGCAAGTAGCTCTGCTTGACTTACTTTCTCTGAAGTTAATAGGAACCTTTCAAATGCAGTTTTTCAACAGAAATTTTACTAAGCTTTGGTTTAGGCTCTATTTTATAGAATCATGGAATGGTTTGGGTTGTAAGAGTGTCTCGAAGATCATCTAGTTCCAATCCTTCTGCCATGTGCAGGAACACACTGAACTAGACCAGGTTGCCCAGAGCCTCATCCAACCTGTCCTTGAAGGTATCACCTCCAGGAATGGGGCATCCACAGCTGCTCTGGGCAACCTGTTCCAGCTTTATAAAGCTTTTTGTTACCTAAAGGTGTAGATGAGTTGGTAATGCAGGTATTTTTGAAAACTCTAATACAACTGATACAGCTTTAAAAATGTGTACATATTTACTGCATGAAAACTTAATGCCATGAAGGTGTTTTGCATTGAGTTGCCATGATTATCATCTGTAGAGAATAGCAGACAGCAAATCATCCTAACTATGCAACCCTCCCAAAGAAACATAATTAAAAATGTAATTTGCCCCTTTGCATGAAATGAGTTTTAACATGAATGCTTCAGTAAACAAATCTACCTATACAATTAAAGGAACATACAAAATCTATTTAAAGCTCACCGAAGGAGAAATATGATATAAGGTCAGCTCAGTGTTTCCTCCTACAAACATTTTCAGTGCCAATTAGACACAGGTGTATGCTACATAAATAAGAAGAACTATGAGTGTGATGGATGTGATTATTATTCATCTCAAACATCATTTTCTTTTTAATTCTCTGTTCTGATTAGATAGTTTCCAGCTGTTCAGCATTTGCTTCTGAGATAAGCCATTGGAGAATCATATCCCAAACAAAACACAACCATTCTGAATGTAGCATTCTCTTAAAAAATAATATTAGAAAAGTTATGGTAAACATTTAAAAGGTGTTAGATAGAGAAAAAAAAATCAGGACTGTAACAAAAGCAGGGAAGAGAAATATGCATTTAAACTTAAAAATGTAAAGCCATAATAAAAACCATATATGTAGTTGGAGGAGAATGTAAGCTCTCTTGGGAAGAAAAAGAGACTCTTGGAAAAAATTTGGCTTTTTGTGAATGGAAATCACTCATGTATAATCCTCTAATGGCAAAAAGTGTTAATTGCCATCACCAGGGAAAAAGATGCATCTTTCTGCTGATTAGCTGTAGTTGAACCTAACTACAAAACCTAACCCAAAAATGGGCTGGACTCTTAAAGTCAAACTGGAAAAATGGTAGTGAAATGCTTCATTTTGGTGGATAACTGCTCTTTTTTTATCTTTCTTTTACCCTGAAAGTGATTTTTTAACTTGTTACCAAGGTTGCATCCCTTCAGCAACACCTAACTGACCCTTAAAGATTTGTGGTCGCAGGGCCTCTGTAATCAGCCTGTGCTTGTACTGCTGGGTTCTGCTATTAAGGTCAGATTTTATTGTCCTCAGTGGTCAAGATGTAATGTCCTAATGATGTAAAAAGCATTTTATTAGCACAAGATGTTCACACATATTTTACATATATTTCTGTCCTAGAGTCATTGGTTGAGTTGTGAACTTTACATACATACACACACACACACACACACAAATATTTTGTATATAAATCTGTCTATATCTATATAATGCTTTCAGAACTACTTGGTATTCATGTCTACTAGTCATGGCAGTAAGAATAGCACATAATCAAAGTTGTTTTGCAACATGAATAATGAATGGATTTTGTTGTTTTGTTTGCTTTAAAAGTCTAAGAAAGGCATCATACCCGGTAAGCCAATGTATGGCAATTTTATTCAGCTGTCTTTAAACTTCTGATTTAATTTCTTCATTTAAATATATAAAGCAGTGTGAAGTACTTATTTTGGGTGGCCCATGGGGAAAACCACGAATATGTAACATTATGAGCTTCTCTGTCACTTTCCAACGACACGTACTGTCAGCCTGCCCCTGTGTGCTGACACCTGAGGCGTATGGGATATGTAGGGAGAATAGCAGGACACCCTCCAGCAGCAGCCAACGGGCTGCACAAACACTTAGCTTATTTCTGAAGTGAATGGTTGTGGCTGCACAGGCTGCCTGTGGCCAGAGAGTTAACACACAGTAGCTGATTGCTGGAGTAGTCCCTGATGGTCCCAGAACCCGATAATTAGGGTTAGAGGCACCTGCTGCATCTCCTCCCTGTTGCCTTCACCCAATCAAGAGAGCAAGTTTCTTCCCCTAGGGCACAATATGAGCTTTTTTTCCATTCCTGATGCGTTTCCAAAGGATCAAAAAGATTTTAAAAGTGTTCTCCTTCAGCTTCTTCCAGTTGTACAACTTGTGAGTACCAAGCAGAATATTGCTGCTTTGTTGAGCACTAGTGAACACAACTACAATACAACTACTACAATACCTACAATACAACTGCAATACAACTACTACAATACCTGCAACTTAGAAAGTCACCTGTAAGTGCTGGGGTTTTATATATTAATGAATAAAATCCTCTCAGTGTTTCAGTTATACAGCTTGAGAAACTAATGTAAGCATTTCAATACCTCGCTGCTTTCTGTAGTTAGAAAAAAAAAAGGGTTTAAAGACTTAAAGATATATTACTAAGGAAGATGTGCAGGAAGATTTAAAGTATAAAATTTGAGCATTCAAAAAATGTAAAGGAAAATGTAAAAGTTATTGCTGCTGTTGGAAGAAGTTTACACAATTCTGAGTAACTTGTGATGAAATCTTTTGGGTTTTTCAGAACTGTTTCATTGTTAATCGTTAAAGATTATTCTGTGATTTGCTAGATTACTTCTTTATTTTTTCCTATTAATTGTAGCTGAGTATGAAAAGTTTGTGTTTTTTTCAAGTGCTAGGTTTTAAATTTTGCCTGCTTCTTGTAATATTGTTTTTGATAATAAGCTTCCTCTTTCTTCAAACACTTGGTTTGTCATATAAGCTGTGAGTTAACTTAGTATTTCATGCTCTTAAAAGATTTTTTGCTGAGGAGGAAGTATAAATAAAATGCTATGATTTATGACAAAAATTAGAATCCAAATTTCAGGGGAAAAAGAAATACACAGGAAGACTTCAGATGACAAAAGAATACTTTGCATAATTTCCCAGGTTTCTCAGGTTTCTGCTATTTATGACAACTGGGAGGTGGAGCATGACTCTATATCTCATTGACGTTATTTGGAAGAATTATTAACCTTGCTGAAATTCCAAATGTTTATCAGAGGCGAGGAGGAAATTTAGGATAAGGTTTTGAGCTATTACTATGCTTAATGCACATATGCTCAGATTGGACAGAAGTGAATTTGAGATCCTTCCGTTTCCTCATGCCTAGAGGTTCATGTGTCTTTCAACTTAAGCTTTTGTTGAGGCCTAATCTTAATACTACTTTTTCTGTCCTTCCTTGCCTATAAGCTCATGCTTATCTATCCTCTCAGCTTCTATTTCGTACTTTCTTAAGAATTATATTAGCTCCTAGACAAGCTTGAGGATTAAGAAAAATATTCAAATAAATGTTAGCTTAAAAATATTTATGTCAGGCTAGGTGACTGCAGGTTTGAGGCTGCTCTAACATTTGGGGAGTCACATAAAATAGCTGTCTTAAACAACCACAAATTTGGTGAGTGTTTTCAAAATCCCACATCCTTGGCAACAGTATTTGATTTATGCACAGCTCATTCCTTATAATGACAGTTGCTATGGCTTTCAAACAAAGCAGATCATGGAAAAGCAGTGAGAGAAATTCAGAAGTGCTAGCATTTAGAGAAAATCATAACTGCTGTCTTTTATTTGAATTATTTTTTCATCTAAAGTTAATCTATGCATCTCTGTAGTACATATTTTTTAATTGCTTTCTGTATCTTCAGTGATAGCAAGAATAAACAGTCAGAAACCAAAACTCATGGTGATGGGAAGGGCAAACGCAATTAATTGTTGTGTTTCTAAAGCAGAAAATAAAGGATTTAGCTCTACTGACATCATTAGTAGGGGATAGGCTTAAGACTCTCATGCTTATGCCATCCTACCGCTCCCTCCAAAACAGCGAATATCAAATGAGATTTTGTAGCAGCTTAGATTTGGGTTAATATCTTGGCTAAAAACTGTTGCTTTTATTTATTTGTATAGAGCCATAAAACAGTTTGCTAAGAACTGCAGAAACAAAGTTGAACATCCCTGCTTGCCGAGACTTGAATGTGAATAATGCATATTTGTAACTGAGGTGATAAAACACAGCATACTCTGGCATATTTTACTAATGTTTTAGGATAAATTGTTCAGTTCAGAACTTATGTTTTCACTGACTTGTTGGAAGAGAACTTTCAGGGCTGGAGTTGGCTAGGTTAAATAGAATATTAATCTGCCCCCTCAAAAAGGTTGGGGGGAAAGAACCCTTAATGTTATTTACTGTTCTTGAAAATAAAATTTATATCAGTTAACATGATGCATGGAAATGATGGAAAAAATCATGAAGGTTTCTTGCTTCAATGGACAAAAAGGATACGCTTGGATACGTAAACCTGAAGCAATTTGTCATATATATAAAGATGCTGCTTCACACATACAAAGGTGTGTTATCATTCTGTGTTTTGGACTGCGTATATGTACATACGTGTTCTGTGTGTGTGCCTACTGGGAATAGGTGCTTAGTCTTGCTACAGGTTGGAACTGGAGTCATGGACTTGTGTTGAACTAATAGGTCTGGGTCTATACCTCTAATAAAGAAGTTGCTTCTGGATAGAGATGATTTTTCTGTGTACTCTTCTGAAAATACTTTTAATTATTGTTCCACATCTGATCAATTTCCCAACAAAAGTAGAAGCTTTGCTCATTGTATTGCTTTCATGAATATTTTCCTAAAGTTCATTTTTTTAAGATCTGGGAACTTAGGTGTGCTTTTTCTTACACATCTGAAGATACATCAACCTTTAAGAAATTCCTATTACTTCTTACCAACTCTTATTCATTAGCTAGAAAGAGCTTCATTAGTGTAATGAAATGATAAATGTTGTTGAACTTCTCTGTAGAATTCCTGGCAGTTTCATTAAATATGAATAATTTAGTGATCTTTTAATTAAACTTTTATGCACTGTTCATGGGCATGATAATCCTAATATGTAACTCTAATTAACACAAAATATTGTAATATTTGTTGCAATGAAGAGGTCTTTTTTTTAAAAAAAATACAGACTCTCTCCAGTTTAAATATCAAAATACCATAGTCTAAAGGCTAGCAAGAAGCAAGCTTATCAGTCATCTGTTAAATTCTCTCAATCTTTATTATGAGAATTTTCTCACTCTTTATTATGAGAATATCTTTCATGAATATCTTGTTACTATTAATTTCCTCATTATTTTAGTGATTAGCATCTTCTTTTTCACTTGCAAACAGTTGAATCTAACAAATATTTCCTGTCACACTGTATTATTTCTACAGCAATCTTGAAGGACCTAGATAGATGGTGTATGCAGGGTTTTTTCCTGTTTATGTATAATACAATATTTTTCTCTGTTAACACCTAACTCAAGCTAACAGTTATCTGCAGCTTGAAGACTAAAACTGGCTGTATGTTCTAATTACATGAACATTTGAGGAGGCGATTATTTTTGGAAACCTAAAACAAGTGAAGGAAGAAGCAGCTGTCATATGTCTAGTGCTGTACTAAATTTTCCAAACAAGAGTTTGAACTTGATGTTCCTTCCACAATTTTTTCTCATTAGCTAAGCTGATTTATTTATTTATGATTTTTACAGGGGCATATAAGTCACAGGACTTGAACTGTGTACTTCTATACCTCTTGCTTCCAATAGTGTAGCTGAGGTGAAGGGCTGGAAAAATCTCAGTGCCAGAAATTTAAAACAGATTCATAAGGAGATTACATTTCTGAACTGAGTACAAAATGCTGCACTCTTTATGCTGTCCCATTTTAGATGGTCTTGGCTACTGAGTAGTAGCCAAAACATGTATTTGTTTTGGTATTGTGTTGTAAGCTAGTAGATGGGATGCTAGATGAAAATTCTTGTTCCAACTCCAAAGCAACAAAGTATCATTTTTAAATGTTTGCATATTTTTCATATTTCACTTTTATTATTTTACACTTTTGTTCTTCTGTCCCTCAAAAAAAAGTTTGTTCGTGATCAGTCAAACACTGAAAACCAGCACCCTGTGCCTTACAGGGGCTGCCAGTGCAGTTTGACAGGGAATAATGAAGTGAAAAGTAAGCATCTGCATAAAATGTTTTTTTTTTTTTTCTTTTGTGCACATCACATTAATTCAGGTGTCTGAGTCACAGGCTGATTTTCTGAGTAGATTATTGAATCAGTCTTCAGTCATATCCTTGTTTTGCCCACAATGTGTTGCAGTCAGAATTGTGGAATCACCTCACACACTGAGGTCTGCTTGGCCTCTGTCAGCCTAATAGTCTATGAAATTTGAGTCATTGATCTGAGCACAGTGGATGTACAGTGTTCAAAGAACTATCTGTATATGTATTCTTATAAGAAGAAGTTAGTGATTTTTGTCATATTTTTAATACTTCTTTTTAGTTATACTTTTCCCTGATTAATATATGAATTGCACAGAGAGAGCCTAACAGCGCACAGTCTGAATAAATAATTGAAATATTTAGTTAAATAAAATCTAAAGATCTTTGTATAAAATTTATTTATACTTCTAGACAGAATAATCAGACTAAGAGTAAAATGAGACACAGAACAAAATCATTACAAATAGAGACCTTATTTTAAGGTTTGTGAGAAGAAGGTGACTCAATAACATACAGGAAATTACAATTTCAACAGCAGTTTAAAGGTAAAAAGTCTTTCACAAAAAAAAACATAGATGTGGCATTGCTGAAAAAATTCAGTTTATTTACTGAAAGATTACAGAATTGCTTCTAATTTACAAGGATAATGCTGGAACTGAATTGTAAATTGTTCTCAAGGGTAATTCAAAAGGTTCTTGAGCATTTTGAATAGCATTCCTTTTTATGTTATGCATGTTATGTTTTTGCAACTGAGTCACACTTCTCTGCCTTAGGTAAAATAATTCTTCCTATAGAAGAAAGTGTCATAAAGACTGATATCTTTTGGTACTTTAAAAGATATTAAGACAGTGACAGAATTATTTATATAATGCAAAAATAGGAAATTATCCTTCTTCTGACGTAACTTTTTTCCCATTCCGTCTGAGAGAATGTGGTATTGCTGATGTTCTTCAAACTTCACTAGTGGTGACAGGGCAATGATTAGGCAATCTTCAAAATAATTAATTATTGTACCCAAAAAGGAAATACTGAGCAATTAGCACTTGAAAAAAAAATGACTGGAGTATGGAGGAAAGGGAGGGAATGCTGTAACGGTCTAAATTTTCCATGAATCTGAAATTAAAATCTCAGCTGATAAGAAAAAGAAATATCGAAGATGAAAGTAATGCTCATTTAATTCAAGTACTGCTGACTTCAAGAAGTATTCCACTGAGACTGAATGCTTGACATAAAACAGTTACAGTCTCAGCAATAACAACAAAATAACCTCTCCCCTCTCAGAGTCTGAGGTTTCATTACAGAAAACATCCTTTGAGAAGGATTTTTCTTGAACTACCATGTGGAACTTGTGTAAAAAGTCTGCTTAGATTAAATATTGTAGAGTAGCAGCAAATTAAAGATTTTGACTGAAAGTTTCCTGATAGGGTTTAATGTAAACACCCTGTAAATGATGGGCTAACATAGGTATCTTTTTACACTGTTGGATTGATGCTTAACTTTTAGTTACTCTCTGGTCTAAAGTAAGCTGTACATCATTAAGCAAGGCTGGTAACATCATTAAGAGAGGTTATAGAATGTCCATCCCTGGATATATTAAAAAGATAAAAAACCTCATCAATGTCTACCTGGCAGCCATTGTGGTGGGAAATGAAGATATCTAACAAGGAGTGGTTCCACATCTAACGTGATAGTGCCTATGTGGTTTATTAAATTGATTTTATAGGTTCTTATTAGGTGCTACTGTGTCATTGGTTACAAATTCTGACTTGTCTCTTGGTCATGTTGTTTCATTTAAACCTTTTCCTCTTGCTCTTTAGGGTGCTGGGTTTTGCCAGGTTGTTGTCCTCTTTTCAAGGGGTCCCTCAGCTATCTCTTGTAGCGTTTGCTGCCTTTAATAGTAGGGATCTTGCCCTTATCTGGCACTTTGAGAACATCTTGGGAAAAGACAGGGGAGCTATAATTTTCCTCTGTATTTCAGAGCTATAGCCTTCTATTTATAAATACAGAGGCCTCAAATTTTTCAGCTATTTTTACTAGAGTGGGCCACCCATTCAGAGGAAATATAGGAGGTTTGAGCATGTGTGGCTTTTCCTCCAGTAAGTTTCAATTGAGTAAAGCAGATTTTCCCGTGTTCCTTCATTTCCATTAACCATATTATTCTAAAATTCTCAGTGTTATACAATTGTTTTTTCATTATTTTTTTTCTAAGACATTTATATTACTCATTTTGAAGAGTAAAATCACTTAGCCTTTAGCCGAGGCCATTTTCTTTGGGCAGAATGAAAGCAAAGATAAGACAAAAGTGTTCTTCAGCTATGCAGGGGTATGTGTGTCCTATTTATTTCAGTATTTCAACTCATCCCTGCCGTCACCTTAGATCAAGCAATTGCTTGGTGGGACAAACGTGTCATCTTTAATAAGAGGTGACAAATAAAGCCAAATGCTCTGGATATGGAGTTGCAAGGGTTTGGGGGTTTGCACTGATCTTTCAGTGATATGTAAAACTGTCTATTAATATTTTACAAACTATTTTCATGGTGTGGTTTCAGATAAACTTCAATATCTATTTCAGTTTAATATTGTTTTCAGTGAATGCAGCAGAAGGAATCTGATTTGGTTGTGTAGAAAAGTGATTCCTAAGCAATTAAGGAATCTTTATTTGAATCCCATATTTTTGCATAAAATAATTTCACATACAAACTACATATATACTGTAATTTACAGGGGGGTTGATATTTTGTTGTGGAATTTGAGGGGGGGGGTATGAATGTGTGCGTGTTTTTGCTTTTTTTCCCCTGAGAAAATGTCAGTAGTGATATTTGCCACTGCCAGCACAATCTATCATTATTTACATTCCAGTATAAAAGTGCCATCAAACAAGTTAAACCATTAAATAAACAGTGCTTACCTTGTTTTTAAAACTAAAGATTTCCTGTCCATCTTCAGTCACTATTATATCTAATGTGATCTTATTCAACGCATATTAGGGCTAAAAGAAACTGCTTTATTATTATAATTTTTGCACACATTGTAATATTTTACTTGAAGATATTTGATTTGACTATATGCAGTTTTGTGTAGTGAAGCCTCTTGGGTACACTCTGTATACCAGCTTCATTAAGAATTGCTCTGCACAGAAGAATTTATCATCTTGGAAATGGTCTGCACAGAGCTGCAGCTAGACTCTTCCTGCTGCCTGGTTTGGGGATAGCATCTTAGTGTAGACTCAGCCCAGGTATTAGCAGCTTTCAATGCACCTATGAAATCAAACCCACTAACTAGGCCAGTGAAACATGACTGGGTTATAGATCTGAAATTGCTACTGCCTGAAATCATTCCTGTGCTGTCTGAGCCTATGCTAGGGTCTTCATTAAATGCTTCTGGCTCGGAGCTTTGCACCTGTCAGAATAGATACATGAAATTGTATTTGAGCCTTTTTGAACCCTTTGAGATTGAAACCTTGTTTTAAGCCAAACAGTGCAGCAAGTACTTCGCTGTATTTGAGCCTTAACACATCATGCATTTTACAGGAATAAGCTCATGTTTCTGTATATGAGAATAAATATGCATAGTGCAAACTTTGTCAAAGGTTACTCAGCAGGCACTGAGCTTCAGAAGTTTGTAACTAACATCACGAAAGTCACTTTTCATCTTGACTGACATTTATGAGAAAGATCCATTATCTGTATTAGTTTCTTAGTATCTTCATATATTTCGTACAGAAACACTAATGACACAAATATAGTATTTTAGAGTATGAATTTCCAAGATGTCAAGTTACAGCTTAACAACAACAACAAAAAATCAAATAAAAATGACACAAGTTTTTTCATCTCAAAGTCTCTGAGATACAATTGTATAATGTACCTCCTGTGACCACAATCTCTCCAAATCCCTTCATCTCCTTCCGAATCACACAGTGACACAATTAGTATTCCAGAATAAATTGGCAGTCTTCTGACATTTCTAGAAGCTCTATATGCCAAAAGTCCTCCCTCAACCTTAACTCATCTATTCTAGAAACTGTGCCTAAACAGCATTCTATGGAAGAAATACTTTAATGAGATCAATGCATATTAAAATACTCTTTATTCAGTCCTCTCTGTAGATGCTGCAAAAGAGCCTTCCAGAAACGTGTATCACAGTAGTGCTTTGCAGATTTTGATAGAAAGCATAACTTTCTGCATACTGAAGACAAAATGAAATCTTCCAACACTCTGGGTATGCTTAATTTGGGCTGTTAAATTTTACAGGCAAATTCTGTAGTACTCCCTGTTGGGTGTATATATATTTCATTCTGTGCTAATTAGTGCATAGTCAAATTCAGTGAAGAAGGAATTCAGTGCAGTCAGAGAAGTTGAGCTATGGTATATGAAATGGGCAACTGACTTGGTTTGTGTAGTGTAGGTTATGTTAAAAAGATGTCATGTGCAGAATCACTAAAACATGCAATCACCCACAATCAGAAAAAAAATTCGTTTTTTCCTCTGAGAGTATATTATCCAAAGAGAACATCTTTGGAAGAGTTTTCTTTATTCATACTTAGTTAACAACCCCATGACATACTCATCAAATATTCTCTGGGGGTGGAGGGAAGGGGAAGTATTTGATGTTTTTGATAAAAATATAAATTTAGTAATAAAGTATATTTCTGTTTTCAGACAATTTTATAGGTATAGATGGTTGCAGATTTAAGTCTGATTTTTAGAACAAGTGATAATCTTACGGTTTTTATGAGTTTGCATAAAAGAAGGAAAAAAACCAAAAAAGGCTAATAGTGTAAAACAAAATAAAAGCAATGAAAACTGGGCAGGAGGCGGCAACATTCACCTAGAACCAAAGTGCTAAAATATGGATATGAAAATATGCAGGTTCTTTTTTGCTTAAATAGAAAAGACTCTTTATTGACTCCCATTATTTTGATTAATATCTAGATTAATATTTCAGTAGTAATTAAAGAGTGTTCTAAGCATAACTCAACTATTGTCCATGATCTTGTTATTGTTAGGACACTTAACAAAGGTAAAACAAATGTTATGCTCTAAACTTTGTTACAGGCAAAAGGGAAACACACCTTTTAAGGAAAGTCAGAATTTGTTATTTTCTTAATTGAAATCTTAACAGATTAATCTAAGAATTATCTTTAGTAATTCTTATTTAATTATTACAAGAAGAGAAACAATAAGAAAGCAAATACTAGTATAGGAATAAGACCTAGTAAAATTAAATAATAATACAGTTACATGTTCCTCCCAGTAGTTCTTAATATTTCGCTGCAGCAAGACGTAGTGAGGAGGAAGAAGGGAGAAAAATGTCAGCATCCTTTTACTTCAAGAGGTTTGATCGCGAAGTTTTCTTCTTCCTTGCCCTAGAACACAAAACTTCAGCCATTCTTATACATTTGCTACGATATCTTTGCACCTAGTTTCTTCACTGTTCTGCAAGTGTGCTCTCCGGTGCATTTCATTAGATACTTGTTTAGGTATGCATATGTCAGGTACACAAACCAGTTTTGTCTGAAATTGGATTAGTGCTTCTTCAGCTGACAGTTTGTAAACCCAGGAATTTCCATTGCCAGCCTGTGCAGGATAGAATAGGGGCTATTCTTGCCCCTGTTCTATCCTGTACCCAACACTGCCACTTCTAAAGGCCTCTGTTGCCATGCCAGGTCTCTACTAAAGCCAGAAATAGCCCACTCTACCCAGAATAGCTACGTGCTGCTACTACATATATTAAAAATATATGTGTACCATACCAACCTAAGTACATGTAAACCAATTAAATATGTCCATCTGGCTGTTCACAAGTTCCTGTTATAGCTAAACAAAGCAAAGAAGAAAGCTTGAGGCAGGTGAAGCCAAGTTCAAAGCAAGCAAACATGATAAGCCTTAGTTCAGAAGCCTTGCCAACTAAATAGGAAGTATGTGACCTACTACTAGTGTTGGAAAGACTGTGCTCATAGGACTACAGGGCTACACACATACTATATTGCTAAGTATCTCTGAAGGGACAAATCTGAACAATGCTACTACGAGGCAAGTGTACATTTTTATTAGGTATTTACATCTCATTTTAATTGCATGAAGAAAGAGTATGTTATCTGTAGTCAGTCCAAACATTGACACCAACGTAACGATGCAAGTCTCTAGTCAGAATAAATTGTTAGATTTTCAGACAGTTATGTCAAGAAGGTTCTGTTTATAGTAAAAATATTCTTTCACATCATGTCGCTGTTGGCATGCACAACAGCAATAGCTAATGTTTGGGGGAAATAACTTTCATTTATTTCAATATTTATGGAATACTTTATGAATGTTAAACAATATTTGTTTTCTTGGGTTTTTTGTTTCGTTTTATGAAGGCATAAAAATGTTGATTGACAGCATTTCAACTAAAATCCTGTAGCTGTTCAAAATCCCTGGTAGGAAGAGTTAACATTGCCCTGAGGATCCAGTATATTGGTTTTTATACCTGTAACGCATTTCAAATTCTAAGGCTCTGTAAAATTAGCCCACAAACCTATTTTGGTTTATCTGCTGTTTTGAATTTTATGGATAAGATTGTATTACTTATCTTCCAATAGTATTCTTCATTTAATTAATAAACTATAAATTGTTAATATGATTTTTGTGTGATTGTTAAATATAATCAGAAGAGTATATCCTTAAAGTGCATATGCTATAATTTCCAGATTGTGATATTCTGATATTTTGATATTTTTCATGTTTTGATAACTCCAAATATGGTCTCCAAACCCTCTGGACAACCTCTTTCAAAGTTTGACAGGTCTCACTGTGATCTCTTGCAAGTAGCTGGAGTTTCTCCTGCTGCAATTTGTACTTGTTTCGTCTCTCTGTCTTCTCTCTAGATCCCTATTAGGCAGTCAGAGGCAGCAATTAGATATCCCCTGACCTTCTGACCTCAGACCTCTTTCCTCCTCTCCTTGCAGAAGTCTGATAGGGTATGGTAGTGGTGGTAGTCTCCCACCTGTTTGTTTGAGAGAATGGTGACCTGCTTCAGTACAGTCCATCTAGTTACTATTCTGATGCTGCTTTTCAATGGCATAGATAGATGAAGTAAAAACAAAGAGAAAAAATAGGTGACTTTATATTGGTTATAGAATGTATTTCAGCATTGCAGAATTTCACTTTCTCATGTGACCTAAAATATGGAACATTCTCTTTCCTACAACTGTGTTTTTCTGCACACATGTCTAAGGCTGAAATACTTATTAATTTAAGGTTTTCATACCATGAAACAAAAGTCGGATTAAAAATCATGCTTCCTTGTTTTCAAAGAACTGTTACAAGGTTCTGAAAAGTTACTTATTTGTTTTTATTGAAATTACTTAAAAACTGGCGCAGAACAACAGGAAATAGGAACAAAGGAATAAAAGAAGCCGATCTCTTAATAGATTACTGAAAGACATCTAATTATTCCTTTCATAGGGTGACCAAATAATATTTCAAAGTAGTTGGAGTGAGGAGACTTTCTCAATCTAAATATACATTCAGTGTTACTCCTGGGATTGTTGGATTGAGGTTTGCTTTGGCCTGAATCTATAAAAGTGCATTCTGATATTCTTTATGTCAATATTATCTTTCCTTTAACATGGAACTAGAATTTTTCTTGCTTTGTTTTTCACACAAGGATATTTTAATAAACTTGAGTCATTTTCCCAGTTGGTCATCTTCTTATTTGTTTGGTTGGTTTTTGTTTATTTTATTTTATTTTGTTTTATTTTTTCAAAGGTAAACAAGCTAAGGTCCTCTCCTTTAACCTTGGAGCCTGCCCACTCCCCAACCTAGGATTCATTTATTTGTTTCAGTTGTAGTCTAAATTCATCTTCCTTGAAAACAAGTTATTATGCAGTCTTCATGTGGACTTATGTGTGTTACTGACTGGGGTTTTGTGTGTAGATTTAAACTTATTTCCACACAGGAAATAAGTTCCGGCTTTGTTCCAGAAACTTATGGTACAAGAAAATAATGCTCTGGTATTTTCTTCAGGCCATTGTCTCTCTTTTCAATATTTACATTTATATTTACTTTCCGTATACATGACTCCCCAGGTTCCTCCTGCCAGGTTCCTTCAAAGTATCCTACAAAATTTGTTGCCTGCAATTTTTTATTATACACCAAAACATTTTTTTTTTTTTTCTACTTGCTCTTAATCTTCTTTTAGTGTTGTTCTTTAGGTTAGTGCTGAGACAGGTATTGCATTACAGCAAAGCTTTGCAGCTCTTTTTCCTAATTCTAAGAGTCTCAAAAAGTAGGCTAAACTCAAATGATTTGCTCTATTAACTAAACAGACATTTCTTTTTTTTTTTTTTCTTTAATTTTTTACATAATATTTATTGGACTCTGCAGCAGCTTTGGATTCCCTGTTCCTTGCTGCTGCTCCTGTTGAGCTTCCCTTGGACTCTTACTCCCTGTGGGAGAGTCAGTCTTCCCTAGTGATTTTCATTAAAAAGATCAGTGTTGTCCAATCAAAGTCCTTCAAACTAACACAAGTATAGTGAGAAGAAATGTAAAAAAGAGGCACTAAATCTGTGGGTTAGAACATTTAAAAATAAAAAAAAAGTTAATTAAAACAAAACTTGACAGTCATGGAACAGTGATATGCCTAAGCACAACAGTAAATGAACGTGACTCTTTCTATTCAGAGTGCTTAAATGAGCTAAAATAGGTATTCACATAACTCCAAAGAGTTTGGACTTCCAATAAAAAGATAAAAGCAAATTATAATGATTATTTGCCACCCATGTAAATTCCATTTAACTCTAATCAAAGAATTATAGGGAAACATATTTTTATATATTGAGTTTTGGAAGTGTTAGAGTTTGTCTGCAATATCAGTTTCAATTGGCTTGAATAATAATATTGTAATGCTTGTTACATATATTTGGCATTAAAAGTAGGTCATTAATTATTTAGACAAATATGATACTTGAAAATATTTTGTAAGTATGTATTTGATCATTTGAAGGGAACAAGAAACCATTAATGTTTTGCAAACTTAGTTTTCTTTTAATCAAATAACATACATATTTCACTTGTTTGTGATGACATTTTTATTTGTATTTTACTTCCAGTACTGTAGTTCACAGTCTGCTTTCACTAAATTCTTCCTTTACTTATACTAATTTTGATTTTAAGCAAAATATGAGCCTTGTCAATGTAGTAAAAAAGAACCCCATAGCGTAGCTGCCAAATTTTCAATTTTTTTTCCTTTTAAGGAAACTTAAGAGATCATTGGAAGCAGCACTTAAGAAATTACGTATGAGGCTGTTGAGCAATCAAGTCTGTGTGAGAATGAAAAAATGGGAAATTTGTCAATGACCGGGGGTTATATACTGCATGAAAAATAAAAGTAATATGGTCTTGATCTAAGTTTCTTTCAAGGAAAACTTGTAGATCTTCATGTTCCTGAACAGAATTGTCATCCAATACTTCAGAAAGCAAAACAAAAATGGTGTGGTTTGCTATATTTGATTGGAAACCACTGGACATGTGCAAAAATGAGCTAAGGAAGATTGGATTTACAAGTAAAAAATAGTACCTTTTTTAAAATAAATTACGCTGAGAAAGAAATATTAAAAAAGAAAACCATATTTCAAATGGTGATTTCTATACTAATTTTATATTACTTTTTTAATAGTTTTACTATTAATAACTATCACTAATTGGTTTTCTGGGTTAGTTTTCTGCACTTTCCATTATCACCTTTTTATATACTTGTGAACAAATTATTTTATTTCTCATTATAAGGTGGAGTCATATTTTAAGTTCATAAGGATCAGTCTCCCTTTGTTGTAATGACTCAGAGAAAGTGAAAAAATTTTCAGATAAAGTCAAGTGAAGGACAGTATTTGAACTGATCACAGCAGTAATGACTCATGAAATTCCTTTTATTTTGTGTCTGGTCATTTAATAGGGATTTTTTTTTTATAATTTTTGAATATCTTCTGTCTTCTCACTGAGCGTAGTATTGGTTTTAGTTGTTTCAATTTTTAAGAATATGTTTTGTGGTTATGGGATAGCATGAGTACATGTAGATATTAATAGGAAGAAGAATGAGATGAAACTGGAGTGTTATTCTGGATTACAGGAAACTAAGTAGGTATTGACCTTAATAAACTGCCTTATCAGTTGTGTCAGACTTCTTAGAAGAAAACTGTTTGATAGAGAAATACATTATGAAAGCAATTATAAAAACATGTCACACAAGCAGATATTGTTTGGACAACAAAGGAGGGATAAGGGAGCTGCTGTGAAATAGGAACATCTGTTCTAGTTTCAATTTTCTTCATCTCTCTTCTGTTCTTGTGCTTCCTCTTCATGGTTAACTGCTCTGATCCTCTCACCTATCTACTAAAGGGATAATAGTAAGCAAATAGGAACAATGCTGAGCCAAAATCCCAACTTTTTTCTTACAAATAAAAGCATTAATAACTTACCGGTTTGTGTTTCTTTATAGTCACCAACAGAATAAATAAGCAGACTTTACCCTTGATCTAATTTATATATAATTATTTACACATTGCTTAGCTAAATGTTGTTGTTCAAGTAAAAAGAAGAACACTGGGAATATTGTAGGCATTGATTCAAATTATCTTTTGTCTTTTGATAAACATTTATAAGCTTGGAAAAGAAATATTGGCTTATTAAAAAAAAAATCACAAACCAAAACATACTAGGAACAAAAGAAATTATACCAAGTTTAGGTGCTCTGAGATACTTGAGAACTGTCTTTTGTTCAGGCTGTGATTGCTAGCTCCCTGCCAAGTCAGTCCTGGTTCCATTCACTTATGTATGTTATTATGTATGGAGTTATGAAGAAAAATACGATGAAAAGGAGTGAGTAGTGTATAAGGTAAAGTGCAGTGCTCAGGAATTTATTAAAGGTGGTTGTGTGGCAATGGAATGGCACATGAGCTATAGATATGGACGTGCTTCATAGACAAAGCTTCTGTACATAGCTGTAGGGAGAGTCAGCCAATGCCTGAAAAATCCTCTGGTGACACAGACCTGGTGCAGAAGCAGCTGCTAGGTGAGCCCATTTTGCTTGTGTAATCTTGAAGCAAGACAGCCCTGCTGGCACCCCACTGACTCCCAACACCGGCAGAGAGAACTCAGAGGTTTGCAAGGTTTCTCGCACAACATGAGCACAGTAACCAGGTTAAAAAGAGGAGAAGTACTCCTGAGGGATGGTTTTCATAATTACACTGAGTATCGCACAGCTATTTAATTTTGGGAAAATCTGCACCAGTCTGATGTACGCACGAGGTAAACAGAATTATTTTAGGTAAGATCACTTTCTTGTGCAATCTCTATTCTTTAAACTTTAAAAAAGGGTCAAAAACACATTTAATTTGCCTGGGATTTCTAAAACTGTCAACAGACTTAAACTTTTGCAAATGTAGAAATTAGAATCGGACATACAATATATCCTAATATTTGTCCCTAAATGCAAAAGTTATCTTATTTTTTTAAAGGGATGATTACTATGAACTGAAAAACAAATGAATGTTGTCTCAAGAAAAAGTAAAAACAAATGAATATTAGTAAATTCTGACATGAAAAATCTTAAATCATATGGATTTTTAACTTTTATAATTATTACCTTGTAGTTATGTTCATACAGACTTGTCTATGAAGGTACATGTATGCAGTGTATGAGTGTATATATGCACTATATGTGTATACACACAAAAATAGAGTAAGAGCCAGTATTTGTACAAAATAGCTTTTTGATCTTGATGCTGCTTTTATGTAGGAATTTGTTATTCTAGAAGATTATGTTATCTTTTTAATTATCTGCATCCATATTTTTGACAGTATGCTTAGGAACGTTTAACTTCAACTTGTGGGGTCTCTAGAAATGCTTGAAAATGCTTTGAATTGGCTTACCAATGATGATTTTTATTTTTAATGTGAAAGAAATTAGTCATTATTGTTTGTGCCATGTAAATGCAAAATCTCTATTGCTCACAAAAAGCTCAGGATCAGAACTGCTCCATGGCAACCTATGTTTTTATCTTGTGTGTGTCTTTCTTAAGTGAATGCCAAAATTCTTGCAGTAGTCCAAAGTCCAAGTACTTATAAAAAGTTTTTAACTCTTGTAAAATTCATGGAAAAATCCAAGAGATGTTGCTGTCTGGGCTACCCAGCTGGCCTTTTCTATCTCTGTGTTACTTTGTGATATTCCATATTCAGTGGAACATGGTACTGTCTTCCTTTCGTGTTACAGGAAAACAATACCAAAGGTAGAAGAATAACTGTATGACAATGAGCCCATTGTCACTCTGTTGTGTATCTGTTTGTGTGTATGTGAGATGGCACGCTGAGGGTTGTGGATGCTTCTCTTCACAGAGAAGACTTTCAGCTGTGATTCCAGGAGAGCTATTAAAGCTGGCATTGCTAGTAATTAGATGCACTCATCATATTTACACTGCAGTTTTGGATATGGAAGTAACACTAGTATAGACATTGATGATCTAAGAATATATGTGCAAAATTAGCTAACTCATTTAACTAGATTTGACTTAATTTAATCAGTGACTTGGTATTAAAAATGTGTTAAGATTTCTCTATCAATCAAGACAGCAGAGATTACAGCACTAATTAAACACTACTTTTACAGTCTTATATTGTAAGAGATATTAGTGCAGTATCTCCAAATTTGCAGAAAAAACCCAAGCAAACTGATTATAGCTCACTTGTCCCCAGTTTAAATCTTGCATTTTAATCCACCATTGGTTTCAGTGAGTTACTTAAGTAAGTAGCTACTGGGTATAAATGTACCCCTTTACCTATTTTCTTTGTTGAATAAACTCAGTTTACTCTTATATTTAATAAACATTTGTAAGTGCTTACCACTGAAATTGTGTTCTTCTGCCAAATTTAATTTTGCTTCCTTCTATACTGTAGTATCTATTCTGGTATTTTCTCTCTTTGAGACATATAATCGACTACATTTTCTTCTCTCTTTTTAGGTAAGACCTTAATTTACTGTTTTATTTCCTCAACTGAAATGTGGCTTTCTGTTTTCACATTTTCCATCAGTAAGACTTTTTTTTTTTCTTTCTGTCATAATATTATTTTAATTTATTCAACAACACAATCTGTAGCTCAGAAAAACACCCCACAACATTAAAGGAGAAAAAAAATCTGAAATGGTGAAAAATTTGGAACCAGTATATCTCTGCCTATCTAAAATTGAATAGTATTGTTTTGAGGGAAGGAGACTGTGGGAGAAGGCTACAGATTGTGAGTGGCTGGGAGCAAGCACAGGTAAGTACAGGTGGGGAGAAAACAGTGTCTTCTTTTTGGCCTCATGTACCAAAGCTGCCTCCTACAATCCCATAGAGAATATCACAGATCATGTGGGTGCCAGCAAGTTAAAACCTCAGTTAAAATGTGCTGTATTTCAAGTTTTATAGTGTCTAGGTTTTTACTGCGTTGCAGGAGCAGGGGACTGATAGCAGTAAATCAATGTTTATTTTTCCCTCTTCCAGGCCCCAGGTAATGTACAACACCAAATTAAAGAAGTAGTACTCATTTTCAGGTATCCAAATAGCACAGTTCTCATATTTAGTCAAAGCTGCCTGAAGGCTGAAAACACTAGCGTAATTATAGTTCTTAAAGCAGAGATCATTTGTGAGCAAAAATAATACCAAAGGAAGAAAATACAAGAAAAACAAAGATAGGTCCTTGGAGATCTAAAAGTCATGATGGAAAGAGAAAACATGATGGTCTGAAGTGGTAGACTTTAATCTGATGAATAGCAATGTGTTGAAAAGTATGAGCATTCTGTAGCAGCTGTGTTGTTTTGTGGTCAATGGTCTTAAAATAAAGCCTACAAAATAAAGGGAAATAAAGGAGCATTCTCAGTATACATAGTATTCAAGGCATATCAAGTGCATGCTTCAGAAGAATAATAGAAATAAAAGAAAGAAAACTGTCAGAATAAGCCCTTTTGGTACAAATATCTAGGATCTAAATTTACCATATGTCTTTAGAGACGTGGGATTGAAAATGAGAAAAAAAAAGATAATTTCCCATTTTTAAAAACACTCCAAATTATACCTTTTGTCCTAGAAGGTCCTTATTTCACAAAAAAAAAAGGCAGGGCAAGCTTCAGAATGGGTAAAATCCTACCCTCTTGAGTGTGTGGTGGTTATTTTCCTCTGAATTTGAAAGAATTATGATTTCATAAAATCTCCCTGATAGACTGCACAATAATGTTGCCCAGATGAGAGGATTTTACATAAAAATCCTCACTGACGCTACCAGAGCCTTTCCTGTACAGATGGGAACCACTGAATCATCTGGCCATTATATTGTATTGCACAGGATTTAATAAGATTGAAGAGAGTTAAAAAATATGGGATAAAAATAAGAGACACATAACTATTTTGCTGAAAAGAGCTTAAAGAGAGGGAGAGATTGACAAAGGCTCGCAAAGCAGCTACTGGTAAGCATTCATGTAAAACAAGAAATGATTGAACTAGATGAAAGACAATAAATTAAACCTAGTAAAAATAAATGGTTTGTACAAGGCTTGCAGTTTTATAATTTATATGTTCACAGTATGATAACTCTATATATAACAGTTTATCATATTAAAGCATTTAAGTAAGGAAAATAGTAAAAAAACAACCAACCAAAACCTACAAGTGTCAAAGTGCAATTCAGAATTCTTCCAGGCTGAGATACAGAAAAAGTGTTTTTCCACATTTTTTGTTGATTTAATGATTTTGCTAGTATAAGATATCAAATACTCTGTGGAGGATGAGGAAAATGAATGGTATTAGTGAAGCTAGGAGATCGCAAACCTGGTCTTGTATAATACTCTTAGCTGATGGAAGTTTCCACGTATTAACTCTAAAATTAATTTGCTAAGTCATTTAAACATTAGCAAATTTAGAGCAAGTTACCTCATCTACAGATTGAGTTCTCATACAAAATTAAAGCATTCTATTTCTTTCTCAAATTAGTTCCCCAGGCAGCTGCACTAAAAAAACAGAAGGACACAAAAAGTATCACGCTTAAATGAATTTGACACCAGAGAATCTTCATATTTCATAAGGAAGAATTGATAACTAAAGACTCAGGCTGCCTGTACCTGGAAGCTGGTTTTTCACCAGGGAGTTGTATTATCACAGGTAAGTTTGAGGTTGCAAAAGAATTGTTTACTCATAAGAGCAAGATGGATGAGTTCAACAGATTGCATTATCATGTTTGAAAGCATTAGGTTACTTATTTTACTTGTTGAACTTAGCTGTAGTGGGTTCCTCAATGCTCTGATTCTTCTGCCTTCCTAAGGTCTTTGCATTTTCAGCGTTGCTATGACAGGGACTAATGTGAGGAAGGAAAGAGACTGTTTTCTTTTAATATGGTCTCCAGGTAATACAATAACTCACTAACAAACAGAACTTTTGATCATTGCAACAGCACCTCAGCAAGCTTAACTAAAAAACAAAAGCCTAGCAAATAAAACAAAAATGCACAACTCTGAATAGTCAAAACCATCATTTAGTAATAACATGTAAACCTTACAGTTTCTGCTTCAGGATACAGGAACTTATGCCACCACAGACTGTATTTTTTTTCCTCCTAAAATGTTTCAAATAATAATATTCATATTATACATTTGTCTGCTCTTTTGATAACTGCTAGACACACTTCAGAGTCTTTGTGTTAAGTCACTGACATTTCAGGAACATCAGCTATTGTTGGAGAATATGGATGAGATAAGGTATAGAATTATTATCACACATGTTTCTATAAAACTGTGTTCAAGAGTTTTCACAGGTACTTTGTTCTCAATTCAGACTTAAAACGCCCTTAAAATTTTCTGTATACCTGTGTATAAGGAGCAGAACAGCATGTTAAATCATCACTACCAAAAGGGCTGATGTCATGTGTATTTTAGCCAAAATCATGGTCAGTGTATTGTCACATGATTGAATGCTGCCTTGCATTTATCTCCTACAATTTTTGACACTGACTGTGAAACATATATACATTATGTAAAATATCTAATGTGAAAACACAAAGTAAATCAATCAAGAACAATTTAAAGTATGTAACAAGAACTTTATTTGGGGATAATCAGATTCTTGAGTTTTCTTAGTTTCGATAATATTCATTTGAGTTGAATACTTGTAGGATGAGTAAATATCTATTTGGACATGGTATCTTCAGTCTGGTATACTGAACATAATGGAAATCCTTTAATTGTTTTCAAGAAATCAGGAATTCTACCTCAAATACTGCACATACTGATGCTCCACTAAAAACTTTCAGTGTCCTTTGGAATAGGTGCTACAGCAGCTTTCATGCAAACCTGCTCCCTAGACTTAAGAATGGGCAAAGCTCAGTGATGCTGGTGAAGCCTAAGGGAATAAAACCTGGTGTATCTTTATGAGGGGCATAATGTCAGGATAGCAGCTTTAAAACACCTGGAAAAATGCAAGATACTCATTATTTGACAAAACTAAAAAGAATATTAAAATGAAGTTCGTATAAAAGGTGCCAAGAACTTGTAGATTAAGCAGGTAAAAGCAGTATAGGTATAATTTTGAGGTTCATATTGAATTTGTGAAAAAATAATAAAAATCACATTACTACAGTACAAAATAAAAAAAAAATAAAAAATATAATAAAACAAATTAAAGACTATGCAACTAATTAACTATATTAATGATTGTTTCTGTATTATGAAAGTGTAATGCTTTCAATATTTGTGAGTTTACTAAAATTTTAATAATTTGATTATTATTACCAAGAGATCAAAAAGTTAATAGTGTTTTTTATAGGACTGTTTGTTTTAACATAGCTGGACATAAACAGATTGAAAACTTCCTTAATTTTTCAGATAGCTGCAGTCCACAAAATCAGAAGAATTAATTATCTTCTGTAAGGAAAAAATATGTGATTAGAGTTTTCCTTTAAGTATATGTCCAATTCTAAAAAGGAAACAACTTCATTTTTTTCATCTTAGTTGGGATTAAAGATGAAATTTGAAACGTCCACATCTCAGGAGAAAACTTTCTGTTCTAAAAATTCTGATCTGAATTGTGCAGTGGAGTCCATAGCTGTCCAAAAGATCATTTTATGTATGTTATTCACATTCTGAGTCATGCAAACCTGCAAGGAAAGGAGGAAAGCAATACAGAGAAAATGTTTAATGTTCTACAGATTGCTCCACTTGCTAATTTTTTCAGTAATACAGATTACACTTCCACACTTCTACATTTACTCTTCAGAACACTGCATGTGACAGATATGATATAGCACACCAAAGAGTTTCTACTGTTTCATGTTTGATGAAAAGACACAAAAGATAATGGAAATAAAAAGCACAGCTGCTAATGCCAGCATGAAATTTTGAGCTGTATGGGGCACGACAAGAATATAATAAGGTGTGCCAAAATACAACAAAACATTTATATTGAGAGTTTTCTAATTATTTAATGTTTATCTAATCAAAACAAACACTGCTGGAAGAGCTCAAAGTAGAACAGGAATGATTATTCTTCAAGTCTTGATGCTTAAAATAGGTATCTAAATCTTCAGTTAAACTCTGAGAGAGTATATCAAAATAATTGCCTCATTGTTTTAGAGTTCACTGAAGGAAACAACATCAGAAAAGTCTCAGTCATATGATAAATAAATATTATTGCTCTACATTTAAAATCACTATAATTGTCCTTTCTAGGAGATTTGGAAGCCTGTAACAGGAACATAAAATAATGATTACTGATAAAAAGAAAAATGTTTGGTTGATGCAGAAATATCTGCAGACTGTACATAGTTGAGTTCCAAAAGAGTGCAAGATGGAACCAGTTGGAAAAACCAATTACAGCTTGGATCAGTATTAATTTTACTTAATTGTTTTAAAGAAAACAGAGGGAAAGAATCAATATAAACTGAAGTGCGCCTTATCATGGTTTTGCTAATACCACGGAAAAATCTATTTATCCAAAATAGGCTGTAGGAACTGACCTGTACACAGTATACCACCTGCAGACTGGTCATTACTATGTTAAGAAGAACTGTTGAGTAAATACATAAGTTTGATGAATAAGGGAAGTTGTGTAGTGACCTTGCTTTGGGTTTAATTACAATCAATTAATTGTCTCAGATGGGTAATGAATGAGGGATTTGAAACCAAGATATGAAAGCTGGGATAGAATTTTAAGCAGGTTGGCCATACATTCAGGTGAGGTTTATTGATCAGTCATTGCTTATAGATTTGAAATGGCACTTCTGTATCCTAACATGAAGAGTTAGTCTTTGATGAAAGTGAACTTTTTATACTCCACAGAACTGGATAGAAATAAGACCCATGCACCAAAATATGTCTAAATTAACTAAATTATTTTGCTACTCCATTTATATGACAATGCACTTTTTCATCCTTTTCTGGCTATGATTTAATTTTTCAGCTATTGCTTGCTTCACATGTAGTCATGCACTGTTTCATACATAGCCAAATAGATCCACTGGACTGACTGCAAACTTAGTTGAGTGGATCCACAAGCAGCAAATCGAATCACTTGCTATACTGCTTTCAATGTTTAAAAAGAAATATATTACACTACTTTCATTTTTCTGAACTGTTTGTTTAACTCTGTGTCTTCTTATTGTTCTGTTGGAATGCTTTAGTATACTCACAGTGTGATGAACTTGGCTTTGTTTTTGCGTATTTTGTTTTAAAGTGAGGCTACTCCACTGAATATTACTATACCACCAAATCAGAAAAGAGAGCACAATCTCCACAGTTTAATACTGTGTTTTATTTTAAAACTGCATTTCAAAGATTCCTTACACTAAATAAATTTGCACTACCAATAGTTTGTATTTGATCTTAGTCTGCTTTGCTACTGCAGCCCTGCCTTGTCAGGGAGGTTGGACCCTTCTAACCCTAACAATTCTGTGATTCTCTGACACCTGTACCTGGTCTAGTGTTAAACTAAACCTGATCTAGAAGTACTGAGGTACTTCTATGTTCCATGATGGGATTAGCAGCCACAGTTGGGATACTTAAAATGTCACACTTACTAATTTTGTCTTGCATACACAGACATTTAGACTAATATATGGTCCTACAAGAATAGCAGTTTTAAATAGGAGAATGTAATTTTGCGACGTTTTATGGCTGGTCTAGGTAATTCTCTTAATAGGGCTTTGTACTGTGTGACATGTAACACAGGTTTGAATGCAACATGATTTTATTTTTAAGAGCTTTGGGTAATTATTCGCTATCCAATTATCATTGCTACTTCCACTATAAGCTCCATTATGTCCAGTAAAACCTATACGTAGTGTGTAATATTGGAATGCATTTGAACAAATGTGTTGTGGTGTTGATTTCTTTTTTTTCACCTGAATTTTTGGAGTACTATTAACTGAACTGAGCAAATATATTGCATGAATAACTCATTAATTTTGCTATTCCTGTATTTGCCAAATCACTGGTTCTCAAATACATCCATTATTCAAACTTATGTGGGAATTTATTGGGTGAATGAATCTTCATCTCTAGACAACTTTTAACAAAAGATTATCAAGATTACCAATTTACATTGGGTTTATTCTGTTTTGCAGTAGATAAAGACATTCTAACATGACTTGCAAATTGTTATTTTTAAACAAATACTGAACTGAGTTTTCTTAGCCCTGAAATTCAGAGTGACGGGTTTTGTTTGCAATTTCCTATTCTTTGGATGGAAGCAAAAATGAAACCATTCATGATTCATCTGCCGAAGTTTCTCTTTTGCTTCTTTCATTTTGAAAAAAATCTTGCTGAGTGCTTTCCAGATAAAAAAAAAAAAGGCAGGTGAAACATGAGGTGATCTCTTTGTATCTCTTTTTCCTTTCCTCAGTATCCTATGTAGTGTTTTCTTATCCATTCTCTGCCTCTAGCCCTTCCACTTGTTCTAGAAATGTAATTCTGTTCTCCTTTCCTCCTTCTCACCTGCTTTTTTTCCTACTCTTTAACTCTTTCTTTTGTCTCTTAAGTTACTTCTTTTTATTTCTACTTCCTTTACTCAGCTGTCCAGAGAACATTTTTGTCTGTGATCTTATCCCACCATTTAATCTCTTTGGTTGTTCCATTGTGTTTCTCTCAGGAAATATCCTTTCCTAGGAATATAACACTGAGTCCTGTGTTTCTGTGCTTCAACCCCATGTCTTCTGCTCCTGTTTTTAATATTGCCAATTCAATATTTGTTGTTAGTCACTTTACCTAATCCACACCTCTCTATCTATATCACAACTTCAATTTTTTCTCTATCACCCCTCAGGATTGTGAAAGACACCAATACATTGTGAGCAAAATACTTCCCATAGGAAATACGTTACTAGTTGCAGAAGACTAAATTTATGTTGTATATGATGGCAGGTGGAGCAAGGACAGGCTTTCTGGGTTTATTCACCTGGCTCCTGCCTTGAAACTTGACTTCTGCCTCTTCGCTGCTCAGTGAATCATTAAGAACAAACACCTCATAGGTGATTAGCAATTCATATGCCCAAAGAAAATAGCTTTTGCAAGCAGACATTGTCTCAGCCATGTTTATTCACTGAATAAAGATCTTCTGGAGAAAACCAGTTGTGGTGTGTGTGAACAGAAATTGTGCTAGAATAGACGCTTACAGAAATGTGCAAATTGACTATGCATATTGCACCTGCATTTCAAACCTGCCAATTTATTTAGCAACATATTAGTCTTTTTTTAAACCTTGCTAATATAAGCTTATATGAATGTCACTTAATATCCTAAACATCTATACTTCCAAGTAGCACCTAATGTATTTTTGTAATGTGCACTATGGACTGTGTAAATCTTTGAGTTCTGAAGGTTTAGAATGATGTTGGCTTCCTAGCTGAAAACAAGTAAATGATTTAACAGAGATGAAAATGTAAAAGTGTGGCATGTATTTTGATCCTGTGTCAAAATATTGACAGTATAACTGTACTATATGTATCTCTGGACTTTTTTAGTGAAATTATATGGTGCTTGTATATTCTGCAGCACACGCTGAGCAAGTGAGCACAGCAGGAGTATTTTACAGAGACTATAAATAGTTTTCCTGAGTCAATAGTATTGGATTATATCAGGCAAGCAGGACCATTTAAGCTAAGAGGCATGCATGCTGTGATTTTTCTGAACTCTCTCTAAAGTTCAGTTATGTGTCTTTTTCAATTATACTAAAATATTAGATCATCACTACTGATGGCTTGTAATCACCTCTTTTAAATTGACATGCTGATTGATAAGGCAGGATTATCATGTGATTAAGAATGAATAAAAAAAGGGAAACTTCTGTTCCCAGCAGTGCCCCAGATTTCTGTTGTGACTGCTTAAACAGCTTAACCTCTCAGTATTCTTTTCCCCATTTAAACAAAAAGAGGGCATCATTGTTTTCTTTTCTCGTGGAAATATACAGGGAGTAATGTCTCCTGTATTTGGGAATAGTAAAGTACTCAGATAAACACAGAATGAGATAAACCCAGACATTTCTTTTATAATGACTTTCAGCAACTTCTTTGTTGTTTCTTTTAGAAACAAAATAAGATCTTATTTTTTCCTAGCATTTCTTTTCCAAATTTCATCATATTCATATGTGACTAGGTAACCTTTTTCAAACAAATTTCTGTGAATTCACAGAAATGAAGAACAAGGGCATACTTGGCCTGTTTCTGACTCCAATAGAAATTACATGAAAGGTATGATAAGTCAGAAAAAAGGTCTTTTAACTGAATATTTAATGAGCAGTAATACACTGTATTTTCTCCTTTTTTTTTTTTCCTTCTTGACTAAAGCACTTAAAGAAAATCCGATATTTTGGTAAATCTCAACTTTTCAAATATTACTGTACTGGTGAAAATAGATTTTCTACATTTAATTACATAAAATTACATTTTATGTCATAAGTCATATGTAATTAAAGATCCATCACTTTAAATTAGCTAAGTTTTGGAGGAGACCTAGCTGAGTCCTGAACTGGGTTCATAGAGATGTACAAGAACTGAAGAGTTTTAAGTAACCATTTAACATCACTCATGTTATTTAAGAAATGTGTGCCTATTTACACTTCACACCATATTACTGGCAGGATTAAGTTGGTTTCTTGTGCAAGTCAGAGTTTCTAGTGTGACCTATGAAAAAGAAAGGAAAATGAAATAAAATTTGTGCAGAATATAAGACTACAGCTTTAATTTTTTCCCAGGAACAAAAGTAAGTAAGAAATATAAAGATACCTTTTTTTTTTTTTTTTTTTTTGCATTAGGATTTGCTGACATGACTCTGTCACACTATCCCTTTTGCATCACATTATTCCTCTGTGCAGGAGCAGTGGCAAAATGGTGAGAAATTAGTTGCAAGGGTAAAAGAAGAGATTAGGACACAAGGGATGTAATTTCTATTTTTCTTAAACTGCTTACCTTGTTTATTGGTTGGTTTGGTTTGGTTTTTGGGAGGTAATTGTTTGTTTTGTTGTGTTTTGTTTTGTTGTTGTTCTGATTCAGATTGTTATAATGTTTTCTGGAAAGACAAAGGAGGATCCTGGCTGAGTAGAACTGTGAACTAACTGATGTGTAGAATAATGACATCATCTTCCAGCTGAAAAGTTCACTGCATTCTTTACCATATCTAGTAGTTGTAATGTCAGTATGAGTCTTTGATGAAATTTATCTCCTAAAGAAGTGAAAAGTTCTGCAGTATCAAAATCACAAAGACAATAAGCCGGAATACTTGCCCAATTTAATATTCCTTTGCTCTTCTGGGACAAGCTGATGGCTCTCAAGGAGAAACAGGGTGAGATGTTCCTGTGAACCTTATTATATTCTCCTCTTGTTCTCTAGAACTGTAGGAAAATGTCTCTTACCTCGTGCAGATACCAGAGTTCACAGACCTACCTGCTTCAAAGTGAGTAAGTGCATTCTTTGAAGAACTGGTTCCTTTATATTCTCAGTACAACTTTGGATGGAATCAGATATACGATGAGATACATTGCTAGGAGTGAATTAGGCTACGCAACAGTGTATATTAATTTAGATGTTTGTTCCAGACATGCTATCACTATTTTTATTGGCTTATTTCCTAGCAAAACCCACTTGAAAACAAGTGATCATGTTTCATCTCCATCACACAGATTTAGGATAAATGCAGGAACTCTCAGACTGTAGGAGAAAATATTCTCTAGTGCTGTAATGTTTAGACAATTCATGGATGCTTACAAACTGCACAGGGCCTTTGAGCACATTTTATGTTTGACCACTGGCACAGAAGTCTGCAGGGCTTTATAAAGTTCTTTTGTGAGGTTTAATTCCTACAATAATGCATAAAATAAACAAAAGGAGGATACTTATCCATTGCTGCTTAGGGGGATTTTTCTTGTTTAGGAACAGGTTATGTAAACTGCAGTGATAGTGAATATTAACAATTTGCCAACGTGCCTCAGCATCAGGTTAGGTGTATTATTGTTTTGGGTTTGGTGGTAGTGTGTTCTTTTAACAAGGTATCAGACAGATCTCCCTAGTGTTTTTACGTGACTTTTGCCGGTCACTGCCTCTTGGAAAATGCATAAATATGTTAAGGCAAGAGAGACCCTTACAGAACTTATATTTAAAAATAAATCCAGCTTTATAAGGCTGATATAGGGTTCTTGCTACTCAATCCATAAAATTTCAAAGCTATCCTTTCAGTAAAATAAGTTAAACAACTATTTTCTATTTTATCATAGTCCAGCTAAACTCCTAGCTACACAGCATATGTCTCCAGAGATCACCCATGTGGGACTTTGAGGAAATGAGTTTCAAAATAGAGAATATTCTGTATTAGTGGACAGAAATAAATAATGGAAAATGTGTACAGATGTCAGGATTACTACCATAGAACTTCATAGGTAAAAATTCAAAAATCAAAGTATCTAAATATGTTAGAACCGCCAGCTTAAAGGATAAACAAGCCTAATCCAAAGACTTTGACATTCTTGTTAATATATAATTTGTATAAATTAAACTTCTCATTATGGTTTTAATAAACTTTTTAATGCAAAATAGCATGATATATTTAACTTAATACTCATTTAAATACTCAGGATTGAACGAGCTGCCAAATTCTAAAATGTAGAGTTTTAGCTCTTTCATTTGCATCAGTGAATACTTTCAGTGGAAAAGTTTTCTCATTTGGTTATTTGCTTTAAATGTTCTAGTCAATAGAATGAGGACTGCACAGCAGAAGAAAAGAAAGTTTGAATTAATGTTCTTGTTTAAATATGGCACAAAAGAAAAACAAAACAAAACCAAAACCAAAACCAAAAAACCCACACAAAAACAAAAAAAAACAAACAAAACAAACAAACAAACAAACAAAAAGCAGAAAACCCCCCAAAAGATAACTTGTTCCTTCTTTCTTACCCTTCTTATAGGCTCCTTTCTTTGACATGCAATGCTAAGGTTCCCCAGTAGATGCCCTAAGAGATCTCTTATAAACGTAATGACTAAGCACTGAAATTGAGTATCTGCAGCTTTCTCTTTGTGTGGAGGTTTTTTTTAATAGAATCTGTATTATCTACTTTCGAGTGGTATTATGTTTTCAGATTTCAGCGATAATGAATAATAAAATTATTTGATCCCAAATGAAGTTGAAAAAAGCTGGATGATAAGAAATTAAATATTTATCCTTATTGCCTAATTATTTTTCAATAGTATTTTTTAATGTGAATATTAATTCTGTAGTGTATTATCTCTTTACTGTTTAATCAGTTGTTACTTTATATTCACAAGATGAGAATGGGGACAATGTCATCTTGTCAGAATTACTATCACTGCAAAGCTGCTACACACTGAAATGAACTTATACCATTTATTTGCTTATAAATAATGAAAAATTCTACAGATCTAACCTCAGAGTCTAGGCTTTTTTCCCCTCCTGAGTTTACATCTGTTGTTTTGTGGTATAAATTTGAATCATTTTGATGAATTTCAAAGATAGGTTTATTGTGTGTGAACAATATTTCATATTCTTTTTATTTGAGTCCCTTTGTAAAAAACCACTTTGAGGAGATATGGGAAAAACCTTAATGTGCTTTTATGATCCTTTTTGTCATTTGGGAGATCTCCTGTGACAGATGGTTGGCACAACCTTTCTCCAAGCCACAAGTAAGCTAATTTTCTTCTATGCCATTTGCCAGTGTCTGTCATTCTGGTGCTTATGATGCCCTGCTGTTATAAAAGCACCAGTCCAGGTCTAAGTACATTCTTCTGCTTTTTTTTTCAGGACAGAGTTTATAGTGGATGTATTATCATCCTTCATTAAAGAAACTGAACAGACATTGAGTGAATTAGACCAGTGGAAAATGGGGGAAAGATGTATGTGTCCAAACTTCATGCTGTGTCTGGGCAAGAGAGAGAGATGTGGAGGATTATTCACGCTATCCCATATCAGAGCACGCTGAGAGTTCCTTTGCTGTCATTGACTTCGAGCTAATCAATGATCTTCACCAGTAACCAGTAGCAGCTGCAATGAAGGGGCAGCTGCTGCCTTCAAAAAAAAGAAAAAAAGAAAAAAAAGAAAGGCATAATTTGTTAAGAAGTGGAAATTAAACCCTACAAATGGCAGTACTTTGGATTGCATATTTCGAAATAAGATTTCATTACTGCTTGAATCTCTCAGTGCCTAAAACTATTTTTATCATTAAGCTACAAATGCAAGTGTTTTAAAGTGCTGCATATTCTTGATTCAAAGAAAAAAAAAGTTTGATTTTTTTTTTAGTCTTGTTTACTACATTACATTGTAACTGTCAGGTTAGTTGGGACAACAAATCAATTAATACTTGGTAGTATTGGATTTTGATGTCTTTAATTCTTCAGTAAGTTTTCCCAGGAATGTTTTTCCCAATTTGAATGTTGAAAGACATATCACAGAAGAATAAACTGAATTTGCAGGTGGTGAGGGGTACCAAACTACAAGGAAGTCACTGAAATAATCTGAAGAGTTATTAACAGTGCACACTTCTGAAATTTCATATTTTTCCCCTTACTGATTGTCAGTACAAATCCCACGCACAAATTAAAAAAAAAAATAGCTTTAGAAGTGCTATGAGTAGAAAAGTCAAGAAAAGAAAAAGAGTCACTTTTGAAATACTATACTTACTCTCTAATTCTGCATTTATTTTGCATGCAATGCTGTTTGCAAGGAATGTAACTCCTTCTCCAGAATTATTTGCAATAGGAGATAAAAATCAGTCAAAGAAAGTGACTATTGTTCTAACTTCCGTGAGTTATGGATAGGCTGTAAAGTATGAGAGCATATGTTTTGGACTATCCTGGGTTTGAACTGCTAGCTGAAGTTAAACCACAACATGTACAAATACTGAATGGGGTGCTAAACAACTTTTACCATGTGTTATTTGCATTAGCTTCCCTTTCACATGTTGAGACTTTGGTCTTCTATTTGTCTTAAATAAATTTTTCTGCTGTATTGGATCTTGTATGAAGCAGCATCTCATAAATACAAAATAGGGAATCTTTGTTATTAATACCTATAGTCTTAAAAACGTAAACCAGCTTTGAAGTTCCTCTGTGTTTCTCATCTTTACGAGAAAACATCAGTACTTGCTGCATGTGTTCTCCTTTGCCCAATGGCAATACTTCAAATATGGTAATTGGGGTAGAAAAATAAAAACCAAGCATAACTGCTTTGTCAAGCACATGAGACTTGAGTACACCAAACTCTGAAAATTGTGTGGCATGCTATATGGGATCTGTAAGATACTATTATAAAGTATCCAAATTAAGGTTATGGAAACCAGAAACATACCACTAAGCAGCAGCAGTCTCTCTGGACTAACAATTAATGGCTAAACACAGAATAAATTCTTCATTAAAGCAGTGTATATTGGTTTGCATTACATCAAGTGAAGTAATATCCCAGTGCAATACTCTCTGGATGAAAATGTTTGAACTGCTAAAAATGATGATGTAATAATGTATGGGTCACAAATAAAAATAATTAAAAAATTAATTCATTAACGTATTTTTTAAATGTGTAAAAATAGAGGCAACACCGCACAAATTGGAGCTTGTAAACAGTATCCATTTAGCAGAAGACAGATGTCAGGATATGAATAGGCAAAGTTTATTTCCCAACTATAGTTTATGATAGCCGATACAGATCTAAATTAGAGGAAAAAATAGAAAGAAAGCATTCACCACAAATACATCAAAGTAATTTTAATTAAGTATGAGCTTTTAAATTGAATATCATGGAGAGTGGACAAAGGAGAAAGATAAATACTCTAAAAAATGCAAGAATGCCAAGATATGTTAATGTATTACTCTGTTGTATCATTATTTACACTCAAATTTAGGAGTGCAAGTCCTCCCAAGATACAGAGATTTTCAGATTTTTTTGAGGGGCTTCCATGTGCTATTTTTGGTGTTATTTGTCTATTAATTTGCAAAGCTAAGCAGTAAGTTATAGTATGTCAGACTTTTCATAATTTGATAGATTTCCTAACTACTTCATTAATTGGGTTATATAAGACATCATGTAATTGTTGATTGTTTCATGTACTTTCATAATGGCAAAGGATAATGGATGTGCAAGATCCCTCTTCACCCTCACAATGTTTCAGTTTCCTCTTAGTTTTGAACAAGTTGGTTTGGGGTTTAACTCTGTCCCGAGGGAATTTCTGATGCAGCTGCGCTAGTGGACTCAGAATCAGTTTTGTACTGCAAAAATTGTCATTAAGGAGTGGAATTTTATTCTGTCTGTCTGTCTTTGCAAAGAACCTGAGAGGGCTTAAGAGAAAAAACAGGGGAGAAGTAAAATAACAAGGGTTCAGAAATGCTATACAGATGCCAGCCAAGCTGCCTTCATGGTAACTGGCAAGTACAAGGGGTTTGGTCAATGGAAGTCTGGTCTATTTGGCTTTATATGCTACACTCTGTGTGTCAAAGTTAATAATGTTTCTTCTTGCAGTACTTTGACCTAATTAGCAGTCCAGTAAGAACCGCCTCACAAAATAGTAACAAACTAATGCAATCCAATTTATCCCATTTCCTGTGTTAACTAGTTCAGGTTTTTAGGTTTTACCTAGTTTTATTTCTCACTACAAGTTTATTCCATGTCGCCACAAGTGTAATTAACCTAGAAAACTGATGTACGTCAGAGCAGCTGACCTCTGTCTGGCTTTAGCCTAGTCATGGGTGATTTAAAGACAGTTTAATACTTTAATCTGTAACGTATTTTCCCAAAAGGCACGAAACAGGTAACCTATAATAGCATGATGAGTAGATACTTAATTTTCATAATGATTTCACATTGAAGATGAAGTAGCTACTCTTTAGAAGTCATGGAATGGATAGTAAATTAATTTAAAAGTAATAAATCAGATAACTAAACCTGTTATTTCACAAGAAAGCAGATTCAAGTGAGACTACCGTTTCTTTGCTTGAATTCACATAAACACATTTCTAATTTTATAAGCCATTAGCTTCCAGTTGGATTTTTTATTTTGCTTGTTTCTGTTCTTCCAAAGGTACCTCTTTTCCTGCTTATAAATAGAGCATGTAATTAATGGTCTTATCTCAAGGTGATTTTTTTTCCCTGTATGTTTTTCATAACTAAATTACGATTCCCAGTAACATGTCACTGTGTCCGGCATGGGTTACCAGTGAGCTCTTACCTCGACACTCGAGCACTGAAATTTGGTATGGACAGTAGGGATTACCGACACAGGCTGTGAAAAGCCTTCAGCATACTTGAGCTTTCAGATAGCCCGCTGATATATTAAAGCTTATAAATATTGCATAACACCCACCCTGCTTGAAGCGTGCAAGCACAACAACCCCCTGTGCCTCGGAGAGGAACTACTCGCTGTTTCACAGCAGTTGCTCTTCTCGCTGCGCTGCCATCTGCCCGGGGAGCTGGGTGCCGCCGCCCGGGGACACGGCTCGCTGGGCACCGGGGGAAAGGGGCGGTGGGGGGGAGGCCGGGGAAAAGGACAGGGGAGATGTTTCCCGAGGAGGGGAAGCCAAAACAGGGAGACGGTGAACTCTGCCGGGGCAACAACCCTCCCCCGTGGAGGGTGGGGAGCCCTCTGGCGAAAAAAGGGTGAGGAAACACGAGGCGTTGTATTTTCCCGTCCCATAAAAAAATTAAAAAAAAAAAAAAAGAAAACAAAAAATACA
>JAWWES010000133.1:32947952-32976058 GCA_035583135.1 Lophotriccus pileatus | reverse complement strand
ATTTTCCCGTCCCATAAAAAAATTAAAAAAAAAAAAAAAAGAAAAGAAAAAAAGAAAAAAAAAGAAGGGAAGGGCAGGGGGAGGTGGCAGCCCAGCCGCGGGGAAGTTCGGGCGCACGCGGGGAGCGGGCGGGGGCGGTGCGGGGCGGTGCGATCGGCGGCGGGGCGGTGCTGTGCTGTGCTGTGCTGTGCTGTGCTGTGCTGTGCTGTGCTGTGCGGTGCGGCGCGGGCGGGGCGGGGCCGTTCCCGGTTCCCGATTCCCGGCTCCCGGCGCGCGGCGGCGGCAGCGCGGGCGGTGCTGTCCGCGCGCGGCGGTGCTGAAGGGCGCGCGCCCCGCGCCGCCTCCCCGCGGCGCCTCGCGGCCGCCTCGCTCCTCCGCGCGCCCGCTCCGGCCGGGAAGCGCCGTGCTGGGAACTGCCGCGAGTTTCGCTCCGGACTGGTGGCTCCGTCTCTGGATCGCTCTTGGCTTTGTTAAAGGAAGAAGTGTCCCTCTCTTTGCCATTTGCACGGGGACTCGGCGAGCTGGGCTTTTCTTTTCTTTTTTTTTTTTTTTCCCCCCTCTTGCGGATTTTAGTCGCTCTTGGACAAGGTAAGCAGCATTACTAATACCTATCTATCTATCTGTATTTCACAGAAATGGGTGCCAGATGGGATGGAGGAGCTGGTAATTAAAGGCAGAGCAAAGTTGGAACCCTGTTAGGTCGGTGTAGGGGTGCAGTTTTTCAAGTGAAAAGGGCTCCGTGAACAAAAGATGAATCTGAATGAGAAGTTAAGAGGCTTATTTTTATTGAAAACTGGCTCTTAGGGTAATGTTTGGATGTTTGAGAATTTTTTTTTTTTAGAAACCTTGAATATTATAAAAATGTCTCAAAAGACGTTACAGAACCTTCGTTGTATAAGCACCGGTTTTGGGGGACTAGACAAGCTCCGATTGATTCTGTCTGGGGGAAGAGGGGAAATGTGAGGTCATTCTCGGAAGTAGAGAGTAAAGTAGGAATTAAAGAGGATTTAAAAGCATAGCCCCATGTTGCTCTGTGTTCTTGTGCGTGCCCGTATGCCTCTGTAACAGAAGGACGGTGATACCTTGTTACTTGACGAACAACTCAGCACTGTAACACTGTGAACTTGTGAAACAGCACCTTTATGAAAGGGATCATCACCACCTCTGCCTCCAAGGTCAATATGCTTTGTGTGTGTCCGTGAAAGTTGTGGATTTTTTTCCTTTGATGTTGGCTGAACATCAGGCCTGCTTCCAGGCTGCAGCTAGGCGTAAATGCAAATCTCGTATTTAATAATACTGTATTATGTTGCATTTCTAGGACTGCTGTTGTCAGTGATTGAATAGAACTGAGAAATGTGGGCAGTGAAATGTTCTTTCAGCACCATTTAACCTTTCACAAGCTTATTAAGGAGCTCTGCTTCAGAGAGGAGTTTGCTGCTGCTTCTGTGAGAGTTGTTGGAGTTGTGCACATGCAGAGCTGAGTGCCACACAGGGATTTCTGCACAAGCGGAGCTGAGCGCCATGCAGGGATTTCTGCACACGCAGAGCAGAGCACCACACAGGGATTTCTGTCTGAGATTAAGGCTGATTACAGAAGGAACAGGCTGCTGCTGGTAGCCAGTGCTACTGTGATGGTTGAACAAAACAAGCAAATGAAGTCCCCACCTTCTATTTTTTTAGGATTATGTAGCACTTCATACTCTTGTGGCTGTGATAAATTTTCTTGGGAACTGGGACCTAAACCAAAAGTGTTTCTCTACACAGTTGTCCTGCACAAGTGCTAGCAGTTGTAGTGACTGTGAGCATAAGGTAACTTTTGCTGATGAGATGAAGCTGATGAAAAGAGGCTGTTTCATAGCATTGTAGCTTTCCCCCCCTCCCCGCTCCTGCATAATTTACTTAGTGTTAAGGTGAGTTGTTTATACTCTAGCTGATAAAAAGCACACAGTAAAAAGATAACCATCGGGCAGCAGCACAGAGCTACTGAAGAGTAAAACTGAAAGCAAGCAAATTAAGGAGAAAGTTGTTGTGGTTGCCAAAACTTTCATTACATTTGGGTAGAATTAGGAAATATGTTTTACTGTTCTGCCCTCTGCTCCTCCCTCTCTCTCCAATCATAAAATAACTATTTCTTTCCTCTCTCAACATTAAGGAAAGTTTATTACAGAGCACAATGCTTACAAACCTTCATTAATAGTCTACCCATAAATTAGGACAATTCTTATCATCTGTCATTGATGTGAATATTAATTTGCTTTGAAATATTTTGATATAATTTTGAATTATGCTTTTTAATGTATGGAGATTCAGGATGCTTACTTTCTAAAGTTGGCATTACAAAAATATTCTGAAAAAGTTACTTTGAACCATGTAGTGTAGACAGTACAATAACTGAAGGGAAAACCTCACCCCCAACAGAATAACCCCCAGTCCATTAATTATGTGGCTGAACTTTTGATGTTTATACAGGGCCTGAACTTGCAAATCCTTGTTCATTTGAGTAGTCTTTATTCATACACATAGTCCTGTTAACTGGAAAAAAGACTATCTCCATCATTACACAATTAAAAGTCATTGACCTTGTTGAGATCAGTCATTTTACCAGCATCAATCAGATGATAAACTTTGATGCTAAGACATTAATCCTGTGCTTTTAAATTTATGTCTTATATCTGATTTTATTTTCTATGTAATGTTTTGCCTTCATTTGTATTAGGTTGCTTTATTTTATAAATCATGTTTTAAAATAGAGATTTCAGATGGTATGTAGGCTCCAAAGGGAGCAAAATGGCCCTGCTATTTTTCAACAAAATGGTGCTCTAAATATACATATACATCCAGTGTGGTCCATAGCCATTTTGGTCGCTGGTTCTAATTAGACAAATCTGTCTTCAGTAATAAATTTTCTTCAAGCATATTTGTAAACTTGTAAGGACGTGATTTTGTATAAAATGCAGTTCCAAGACCTTTAACACCACCACACAAAAGTTGAAAAAAACCCATATGTTAATGACTTGCCAAACAGCTGACTATAGAACTAACTCAGAATAAGGGAAGAGTTTTATTATAAAAACAGGATTCAAGGAAGCTCCCTGCTTAAAGATCTACTTTATAGACCCTGTTTGTGTTGAACAACACACAGAGATGTGAGTGTGAGAGAATTTACCTATAATTATTGAAAATATCAACATATGCACAACCTGTCGGGGTTCTAACACTTACTTTTGAAAGTGGATCACTTGTTAATTTGCTGGGTTATGGCCTTTGACAGCAAAGGGTAATCAGTAAAAGCCCAGATGCTGTGGCTGCTCAGTTGTAGGTGTGTTCTAGACTTGCCTAATCATGTCAGTGTGTCATTCAGATTTTTTTTGTGTATGAGTTTATCCAGTAATCCTCAGTATTTGTTTAAAAAAGTAAAGGTATTCAATTTTAGAAGAAAAGAACTGTTACAATCATACAAATTATGTCTTTAATAAATACCAAACTTTTGTTTTCCTTGGACAAATGCATGCTGTTCATATGACTTTATACAACATTTTAGAAAATGTAAAATTTGTGGCACTCTTCTCTGACTTTTACAGACTAAAATAGTCATGAAAACAAGGCTCTGCTGAGTTTTGTTAGCTATAAACTGAAATATAAAGGTGGAATTCTAATAGGAATAGTTCTGCCTTTTAATGAATCTGAACTTGGCTTTGATTTCTCGAAGGTAACAGGTAAAATGAAGTTTAGGAATTCAATTCTGAATATTTGTCTCCAATCTGGCAAGTATTATGGGATAGTTCTGGACATTAAGTATTGCAGGAGTGAATCACTAGCTCAAGGGGAAGTAATGAATCAAATGCCACTCTTGACTTTGTTTTTTAGGTTTTCTAAGCAAAAGTGGAACAATAATCATCAATTATTCAGTGTAGCTTGGCCTATTATGGTACTTAATTTTAAAGTAAAATAAATTGATTAGCAAGTTTGTTTGTAAATCTGTTTAATCCCATTTTTCACTTCAAGTTTTTTTTTTTTTTTTTCTGAAGCATAGGGAATAGCTGTCAGCAAACTAAAAGATTGGAAACTTGTTTGCATAAGATATTATACATATTTAATACAGCATGCTTTTCTTTGCCTCTTGGTAGACAGAAAAGACAAAGAACATATTTATATTACTAGAAGAGCATAAGCTGAAATTTTTATCTGTAGCAAAGAGACATTGAGAAGGCTGTTGGTTGACCAAGAGTTGTAAATATTGCTGTGTCAAGCTCCCTCTAACGTCTCCAATATCAAGGATTACTAATGCCCAGGAAAAATATTCAAGAGAAATCAAATCCACAGGCTCATTCTGTTTTCTGCTATTTTACGAGATCTTTCTTTTATGTTTTGGGTTAGCTGAGTAACCTCTAGTTACAAAATCCTGTCTAACGTTTATTAAGAGATGTGTCTTCATTCGGATGGACCCATGCAGATCAAGAATTTTCTGTACAGTGAAAGTGGCTACTGCAAAAATGCTCCCTAAATGCCAGTATCTCTCATTTCCTCTATGCCATTGTTATGTCTGTTTGTATTGGCTAAATGTACTGGCCAAGAGAGGTTGCTGTGGTCTAGCCAGGTATGGGCCTTACCAAGTGTCTATGGGAATGGCTTGAAAATATGTATTTGTTATCTATTTTTAGCTTTCCTTGATAGCAACGTTTATGCAGGTATTTACCCTTACTACCCTATTCAGTTAATCACTCTTTTTAGCGTACTCTATGTGTAATTAGTGGTGAATTATTTGGCTACATTGCTGAGTTGTGCAAAACTTAAGAAAATAAGAAGTTCTAAAGAGTTAAAAGAGGGAAGAGTTGGCAAAGCTTGCACTGACTGCTTGAAGTAGGTTGAAGTTCACAGTTTATTTGCATTTGAATTAACTGAGGTTGGTGTCCAACAGTGCTTTTCAGAGCAGACTTCAGAAAGAGTTTTTTGTCTAATAAAGTTATTGAAAATGTTAGATGGAAGATGAAGGATATTTAAAATGCTTCTTTCTTTTCTTGACAGGGAGAGCTTTTTTCTCATTTTACTTCAAGTGAGGCTTATTGTAATCTGAAATATTTTTACCGCTGAATAGGCGGTCTTGTGGTAAAAGCCACTATCATTTTTAGATCAGCATATTAAAAACTTTCTGAAAGTATTTTTAGTTCATACAGAATTTCTTAATATCTACAAAAAGAAATAAAATAATTTGAAAATAGCTCATAACTTTAATCAGATAAAATGTTATTCATTATTAAAAATATTCTCTTATTAAATGGTAGGAACTTCTAGATTATTACTTTACATACATTTGCTTCCATAAGGAAACAAAATGTTTTAGAGTCTTTCTGCATTGTAACTCTGAACTATATATATTTCCATTATTATACTAAAACTTTGTCTTCCTACATAATATGTAAGTCATTATACTTCTAATCATATTTAAATAAATGAACGAGTAATGAAACACAAGCAGGTAGAAAATTCTTACATGATGGGTAGTGGAAATAAACTTTGTTTCCAAAGAGCTTCAAAGTTTAATAATTCCTAGGAATAATTCCTAGGAAACAAAAAAAAGCACTTTCACATCATTCTGGAAGGTCAATGAAAATTTTAATTCGTAATAAGTACAACTTTTGATTCTGTTACAGACTGAATATACCGCACCAATGTTACAATTATATATATAATTGAGGACTGTATTTGATGATAGTCATGTCCTTCCAGTGATAACAAGAAACATGCAAGACTCAAACACATTTAGTATATAAACAGAAAAGACTAGTATCTACTTTCTGAGAAAAAACTTTAGTGTAATGGAAAGGTAAATGCACATGAATGAATGACCAATTCCCAAATTTAGAGTTGCAGAGTCCAAATTTTTATTAATACATCAGAAAATAACCTATTGTACCTAAGTAAAAGACGAGATGCATCATGTGGTTTTTGAAAATGCTTTTTTGCATTTATCTTTTAAGAGAAGGAGAAATTTTTTGTCACATTTTGGAGAGGTTTCTGTCCCTTCTGCCTCATCATTTCTATCAGAGTCTGTTTTTTTCCCTCCTAAGGGTCTGTTTTGAATCTCAAATCAACAAAAACCAGAAGCTTTTAAAAGACATGAAGTTTGTGCTGCATCTTGATAACTATTCACTTTTTATGAAAGATTTGAGATTGTTGAACCTGTAGAAAGAAACCTGAGTGAGGTACCTCTGGTAAAGGCAGATTTTCTCAGTGTTTTCTAGGTATTACTCAGGTCTGAGAAACAAATGCTCAGAAAACTGCCAGAAAGACAGTATCAGTGCAAACTTTGATCAAAGAAAGAATGGTTTATGTTGGGAGGGATCTTAAAGATCATCTAGTTCCAGTGCCCTGTCATGGGAAGGGACACCTTCCATTAGATCATGCTGCTTAAAGTCCATCCAATCTGGCCTTGAATACTTCCAGGGATGGAGCATCCACAGCTTCTCTGGGCAACCTGTTACAGTGCCTCACCATCCTCATAGTGATGAATTTCCTCCTAATACACGAAGTATTAACCTGCCCTCTTTCAGTTTAAAACCATTTTCCCCTGTCTTATCTCTGCAAGCCCTTGTGAAAAGTATCTCTCCATTTTTCTTGTAGGCCCCCTTTAGGAACTAGAAGACTGCAGGCTGAACAACCCTAACTCTCTGAGTCTGGTGAGATGCTCTATAGTAGAGGGATCTCCAGCCCCCTGATCACCTTGGTAGCCCTTGTCTGGACTCACTCCAATAGGGCCACATCCTTATGTTGTTGTCCTCACAGTACTCCAGGTGGGGTGTCACAAGAACAGAATAGAGGGGGAGAAGCAGCTCCCTAGACCTCCTCTCCACAGTCCTTTTGATGCAGCCCAGGATACAGTTGTCTTTCTGGGCTGCAAGTGCACATTATTGGGTAATGTTGAACTTCTTGTCAACCAACATCTGTAAGTCCTTCTCCCCCAGGATACTCTCAATATATTCTCTGTCCAACCTATACTTGTGCTTGGGATTGCTCTGAGCCAGGTGCAGGACCTTGCCCTTGGCCTTGTTGAACTTCAGGAGGTTCTCACAGGCTCAGCTTTCAAACCTGTCAAGGTCTCTTCTGCACCTCTTTCTTCCAGTATGTTGACTGCACTAGGTGGCTTAGAGTCACTGGCAAACTTGCTGATGTTGCACTCGATCCCACTGTTCATGTCACTGACAAATATGTTAAATAGTGCCAGTCCTGATACCAACCACTGAGGAACACCACTTGTCACTGGTCTCCACTTGGACATCAAGCCATTGACCACAACTCTGGATGTGACCATTCAGCCAATTTGTTATCCACCAAGTGGTTCACACATCAAATCCATTCCTCTATAGTTTAGATACATAATTTAAATTAATGAAATTTAAATTAAATTTAGTTATTTATTAAATAGTATTATCTTATTTTGACAAGAAGCCCTTCTTTTCTCTCCACTCTGTTTCAAGTTGAAAATTTTATCATTTGTTTTTGCAGTGGAAAGGCCACAGAAAAAGAAGAAATTCTCTTCATGACAGTACATTTGGCTTGTCCTTGTAAAATGGAATTAAGTTGCATGGGTACTCCCTCTCCTTGAAACAGCCAAGGTTAGCCATAACCTCAGCTTCAGAGAGAAATCGATGTTTTTAATCTTGAGGGCTGATTTTTAAGTTGAAATAGGGTTCATCACATTGCTACTCCTCCATATTATCAAGTACTTTGACAGAGGTAATTCTTATTTAAAATAAACTACAAGACACACAGCACCAGGTTAACATATTTTGATGACTGATTATGTTTCCCATTTATTTCCTATGCCTTTTAAGGTGAATGAGTCCTAACTAGTATAGTGGAGAGCTAAAAATACTATTTTTTAAATTTGTTGTTCCTCTAACATACATGTTATGTTTCTGTCTTTAATTTATACTACCTTTACATTCTCATGCAATTCAAAAATCCAGCAATAATTAGTGCTATGGTAGTATTTTAACACAAAGATTACATTTATTTTTTAGATTTTATGATTTTTTGCTAAAGGCTGCTTTTGATAAACTGTAATATTTTGTAAAATTTTTCTACACATTGATGCACATGGGCTGATTTAGTTCTTTCCTTGGGACGCTGAAAGAGAAGAACATAATTAACATCACTCCTGAGATTTAACTTTTGTATTATGCCAATTATTTTTTGAACTGAAGACAGTTTTTCAAGTGAATTTAAACTGTGTTGCTTAGCTGTAATTGCATTTTAGTCTACTGTCTAATAATAGGCTGATTCTCCTATTTTATGCTTGGAGAATTATTGTCACAGAAATATTTCAACAGTCTACATTTGTATGTTCTTGTTGCTCTCAGTGGGTTGGAGGCAGGTTAGCTGCACCTTGGGGGTTTGATTTGAAACATTAGTAGAGTGCTTCAAACATCAGATCTTAAAATTGGTGTCCCCAAAAGACCAAAAATCTAATATTTTAATATATTCATGTCCTTTATATCTTTTCTGTGTAATAGTCACATCCATCTACTGCTCTAGACTCTCAGTAATCTCTTTCATGTGTAAGTAAACTTTTAAAAGGGCTGCTATACTTGTCTTTTTAAAAACATACATTATATACACATAAAACCTTAACAAATCTATACTGAAAATTTGATTTATGTTTCCAAAGTCTCAGACATCAATATAAAAAAATAACAACCCCTGTTGTTATGATTTCTGAGGTGGAACAACTCTCACATTAAGAAAGAGATATAAATGAAATTTTGGGATATAATTTTCTGACTGTAATGATTTAGAGTGTTTTTATTAATTTATGTGTTGATTCTGACTCCTCCAGGAAGAGTATGAAATATTATGGCCAATAATTTTGGTTTTATCATTCTCTGCTTTCCTTTTAAGAGACAAAAATTCAATTTTAGTGAGTTATTCTTGTATTTTTGATAATCCGGGTATGCTCCTGGAGTTATCATGAGTAAATGGTGGGAAAAAAAGCTTAAAGAGCTGATCACGAAGTTCTTAATGTTTAAAACAATAAGCAGAGAGTCTTGTACCTTTGTTCTTTTTTTTTTTTTTTTTAATGAAGAAAGCCACCATCCCTAGAAGTGTTCAAGAAACATATGGATGTGGTGCCTGGGGACATTGTTTATTGGGGAACATAGCAGTGCTGGGCTAACCATTGCACTCAGTGATCTTTGGGATCTTTTCCAATGATTAACGATTCTATAATTCTACTCAATTTGGGCTCTTCCAAAAAGAACTACAAAAAGAGTTGCAATGTTATATATATGTATTGCAAAAATCATTAATAGTTGTTGGTTTTTCTTTTAAAGATTAAAAATAAGTAAAAACTAATTTTAAACTTTCCTTACATGTGAGATTCTTAAGGTCTCAGATTATTATTTTGTTTTCAACATTAATTTTCTTATGCCAGTATGCAGCAGAAGGATGCTGGAGCATTTTGCTTTGTATCCATCAACAACCCTGGTGTTTTTAAGAAAGGAAAGGATTTGGTAATTTGGGGGATTCTTAAGCATTAATTAGCAATTTCTCAACAGAAGTGGATTTCTGAGGTGACTTGGTAAAGTCAACTGATTTACAAGCCACAGCTGGTATGGGAATATGGGAAGTCAAAAAGGAATACCATGAGCTAAAAACAGTTTATTGCTATCACTTTAGCCAGTGAATATTTGAGGACAAGTAACTTCTCAGCATACTCTTTGTTTTTACCTTTAGACCAGGTTTGTAAGCCAATAATCATTATGAATTTTTCATTGCTTTTGAATAGTGTCTGAGGGATCAGTTCTCTTACAATCCTGTAATAACTGCATCAGAATTATTTGTGTGGGACAGATGTAATGCATTCTAACCTTCTTCTATTTCTAGTATTTATGTCCAGCAATAATTATGCACTTAGCTTTTCCTTTTAAATATTTTTTTTCCTCCCAATTTTTGATAGTCATCTATTTCACAAATGGCACCTCGGCCTCAAAAAGCCAGGTTTTTTTTGTTAAAGATTGCACATTTAGTTATCTATACCAGTATGTAAAAGTGTTCATCATGTAGCCTTGCATAGAAAACACGTCAACTGTAAGACTTCACAAGTTAAAATACCTCCTTAAGTAACTTAAACTGAGGCACAAGGAAATAAAAAAGTGCTACTGAAAAGAGTCAGATTGTTTTCAGTCAGCATACAATGCAAATCTAAATGAGTATGCAATTTGCAGTGAAGGTTCAGCTGATTTACAAAAGTGAGCGATAAAAGTGAAGCTTCAGAGTTGAAATTTCCTGATTGAAAATGGTGCATCTAGGCAAATAGGTGAATCAGAAGTTTGTTAATAAGTACAGCTGGAGGACAAACACCCAGAGAAGGGATTCTCCACATAAATATATTTTTACAATATATTTATCATTATTTTACAATACATTTATCATATTTACAGTAATTTTATCATATGAAGCCAGTGAGAAAAAAGCTGGTATTATCATTATCTCTCTATCGATATCTATGTATCTTTGAGTTTTTGAACATGAAAAAGTACCTTTTAATAAGTGTTCCTCGTAAATTTGTAATTAAGGACATTTCTGAGTTTACCTAACCTCTCAAGATTATCAAGAGATGAAATAAAGAAAATAGAAGGCTGTGTTTTCTAGGAGCTGGACAGTAAGAATACTTCTACTCCATTTGGCTTGTGCTAATATACATCTATATCCAGGAAAACCCCCATCACTGCTCACAAATGAAGGGTCAGAATTTAGCAGACCTGGGCTTAAAAAACAGAATGGAAAGTGGAGACAAAAATTTAGTAATTGTGTATATATATTAATGAAAACTTTAGAATGTGTTCTTAAATATTCTTAGAGGGGAGGGCATTATGGACTGAGAGGTATTTTTTTCTTGCTTCACATTAAGACACAGCAGGAATTAAATAAAATATTTAGGCAGGGGGCAGAAGCCTTTGACCTATTTGAACAGAACATGAACAGAAACTGTTCATGTTTGCTGGATACCATAGCATCTGCTAGGAGTAAAAACATTGATGAAAGAAACCTAAACTAGAGGAACATTACTCATGGTCCACCAAAAGGGAATGAAGTTATGAAGTAGCTACTTCCCTTAAACGCACAAAGGAGAGAAGTCTGCAATAGCTTAGCTTGTGACATTGTGGCTACTTTTCTTGCTACCAGCTTCTAGTGGGAAAAAAGTGTGGAATTACTAGTGGAAAAAGAGAAGAAAAAAATTAGCTTTTTTGTGCTCCCAGACTGACTGAAAAGTGGCATGATTACATTTACATTAATATTATCATAGCAGGTTGCATTAGTGACAATATGAGGATAAATCAGATGCCATATGTGCAGCTCCACACTTATAATTACTAGAAGACCACTTCTGTAACTAAGATTATGGCATTGTTTTGAAATTTGCTTCCCCCTCTTTATCCTTTCATGTATGTTATTTCTGGCCATATTCAAGAAACAGTGAGCAAATTAGACCCAGTGAGCAAATCTAACAATAAAAGAATATCAGTGGTAAAAGTCTGTATTACTAAAGAAGACTCCTAAATTACTGAATGCTCATGAAGGGCTGTTATGATGCATAATGTCAATTTTTTTGTTGTTGTTATGTAATGAAACAAAATAAAACACTCACACTAAAACCAAGAATGCTACTCTAGAATGGATGTTTACAATAGATAAAATAATAGACAATTGAGAGTCCTAATAGCAAAAAAGTTTCTATTTTGCTGTGGGATTCTGGATCAAGTTTATTGTCACAGCAATATAAGACAGATACCAATGTACTAAGCTTGCTTAAACAGACTGTCAGTTGTATTTCAAGTATGTTTGTTTAAAGTTTACTGTGTTCACTTTGACATAATATGGCAAATAAAGTTATAATCAGAGAATAAAATATGTATTTTCACTTTGTAGTAAAATAGATTAATATATCAGTTGAATTATGTTGGGCCCACTCCTATCCGTCCCAGTCTCTCCTATACTTCCACCTTTGACCAATGTGGTGTTGATATGAGCGGTGAGGTGGACTAGGGAGTTGATCTGGCTAGAAATTAACCTTTTGCTCCATTGCCCTCCACCTATCAGTTGGAATATCGTGGCCGAAAATAATTTTAAGCTCTCATGAAATAAACCAGCTTCCTTCAAAATTATGTAAAACTGATCTGAACTAGTGTGTTACTAGAGACGTATAGTGGACTCTGACAGTAATTGTCTGAGATAAAATTTGAATAGACTTGAAGTCCTATGACTTCAGTCACTGAACTGCAGGTAACTACTCCCTCCCCTTCATATCCCAAGACATAGTTTCAAGCTTTTCTCTCAGGGCTTCTGATGGGATACTTTATCCTTATAGCATTATTTCTAGTGGGCGATGATAGCCTTATGGGAATGTTATTCTAGAAAGAGATTGATGTAAGGCAAACAGTGGTGTGTTTATCCTCCTGGGCATGTTTTCTGATACCCCTTTATGGTTTAAAAAACAACCCAAACCCAAACACAAAAACTGGAAGGAGCTATCTTTCCCCGCTGTGTAAATGGTTTTTCTGGAGTAGTTTTAAAATATTCTCTGTCTAGATTTGTATCTCCCTTAGGCTTTTAGAGTAGCCAAAACTGGGCTAAAATGTAAATGCTAATCCAAGCTATCTTTCATGGATGATGTTCAAAGAAGTCGAGTAACTTTGGAAACAAGGGATATTTTTGGATATCTACTATGGATATCTATGGCACCTACTCTCTTTTCTCCTTGGTGTATATTGTGCATTATCATATTGGTCACTCAGAACTGTAGGGAACTCAGAAGCTGTAGTACTATTATGGACCATGAATAAGGAGCAGCACTCGAATTAGAGCTTGTGCAGTTGGTGCGGCTGGATTTAAGAACAGGAGGCTGCCTAAAGCAACCAGCTTTAGGAGAGAAGAGCAGTGGCTCTGCTCTTGTTTTGTTTTCAAGTGTTTAACGTGAAAACTGTGGCCACTGGCCGCAGTGTCAGCGCTGAGGATTGGCAAACTTTTATTAAGTGAAAAATTAGGGAATATGAGCAGTATTCATTGCTTTCTCTGTTTTTGCAACAGATTTTCTCTGTTGCAGAAAATCTCATCTGCATAACAAGAAATGTTTGAAATTGCTGAAGGGTAGGCATTCCCAAGCCTTCAAAACACAGAGGCAAGAGAAGCTTTCAGTTCTAATAGCATATGGATACTTACGTGAATCAGCACCGCGGATGCATTCGTGCCTGCGGTAACTGATTTATCAATAAAGAGTCTGTGTGTAGCTGCAGCACTTGGACATTTGCCACCAGTCATCTGATAGGCATTTGTGACAGAGCAGTTGGAATGCAGTGTTCAGTAATGTCTTCTGGCTCCTGTTCATGAGTGTTTCACTTCACAGAGATGTCCTAGAAAATCCCAGAGTCTATGTGGTTGACTCAAAAATGGGGAATAGTGTCAAGGTAGGATGACAAAGGGAGTAGAAACTTACATTTCAGGGAAGTGGGGTGGTTACTCTTGAGGCTGTAGCTTTGGAGTGACACCTTTATGTGAGAAGAGAGATGGGGTGTTCTTGCCTATGCACACAGATCATACCAGGTGTGATATAGAGTGTCCGGTGGTGATATCTGAGCACTCATTTCTTTCTGAAAGATACTCCCTTTTTTTTGTTTGTTTGTTTTTGTTTGTTTTTGTTTGGTTTTGTTTGTTTTTGTTTGTTTTTTGTTTGTTTTTGTTTGTTTTTGTTTGTTTTTGTTTGTTTTTGTTTGTTTTTTGTTTGTTTGTTTTTGTTTGTTTTTGTTTGCTTTTGTTTGTTTTTGTTTTTTTTCTAGTGTTTCCTGGCTCATTGATGGTGAAAAGTTCATTCCAGTCAATTTTACTTTAACTTTTTTCTGTATTTCTAAGTAAAATTGAAGATATTTACCTTTTTGCCTTTCCAAAAATAACCAAACAAAACACTCCAAAAATTGGAACAAGTCAAATATACACAACTTTTTTTTTAGATCAATAAATGAACACAAAAAAATTGTTTTCAATGTATGATACAGTGGTGATTGAGAAGAGACAAAATACTTTCACATACTACCAGTTCATCACCACATTCTGTCTGCTCCTTTCTTTGTTTTTGTTATCCCCATTCCATTCTTTTTAGAAGTGACAGTTTTTTTAGCTAATGAATTATTGAAAAAAATCTTATTTTGCAATCCTAGTTAACTACAACCTAATCAGTACATTGTAGGTTTTCTGATTTGCTGTCAGCTTTCCAGCATGCAGTTGGAAGGCTTTTATCTAGTACATATATTAGAGCAATATAAAACCATAAACAATAAAATCCAGTAAAATAGTATAAGACAGTTAAAACATAGCGTAAAATAAAGTTTCTGATCCTATTGAACAGGATTGTGAGCTTTACAATAAGAGAAATGCATTGTTTTATTAGAAAAACCTATGCAAAATTTAAAGAAGGCTTCAGTTGTTTCATGGATAATTAATATGTCCTATAATGATGCACTAAATTTACTGTATAAGGTAGAATATAAAAGACCAAGTCAGCTGTAACAGCCAATTTTTTTTTCACCAGGTATGATAGGATGAGTTTTTTTGTTCTATAAAATCTCAGAACTTTATGTGTTTCCTTCCTATTATACTCAGTCTATTAATTTCATTTGCATAAAGAGAAAAGATCCTTCTTTTATTCACTTGGACTTTAATGTCCAAGCACATTGCACTGGGAACTCATGTCAGTTTTATGACTGACAGAACAAGTGTGATTTTCTGTAACGTGCTGAATTCAGGCTCATGAAGAAAGTTGACCTTTTTGGCAGTAAAGAAGAAAGTGAGTCAAGTCGTCACAAAGCAGGAAAGAAGAGAGGTGAAAAACTCCACAGCAGTTAAATTGAAAAAGAGAAAATACCTATAACTATTTTGGCTATTCAAGTATAGAACACTTTCCTCTATTTGTATATTTCTGTGAACCTGTATGAATGGACATAGGTTTTCTTTTAAAGATAATCACAAACAACTTTGAATTTCTTTCATTTTAGTTAACAGAGTTATTTTAAATTTTTTTTCCATCCCTGTGAACATTTTCACTAAATACTATAAATAGGATAAAATTCTAGACCCAACCTATCACATGTGGATTTTAGAGTTGTTTTCATGTTGTTAATTAGGTCAGGATTTCATCGGTAGTTAATTATGTTAATGTGGGTCCTAGGGGGAGAGTACTGGAGGGCAAATGTATTTTTGGTTCAATCCTGATAAGGACAAACTGCCCTCAGCTACAAATAGTCCTTGTTTATTTAAATAGCTGCAACATTCATCAGTCCTTTTGGTTACTGATTGAACTGTGCTTCAATCCAATTATACCAAAATCCATATGCATCTTTATTCTCTCCAGTTGGATAATTTCATATTTCTTATCAGTGTTTGCACTGTTATGTATACTCCTCTCTGTCATACCAGAGTGCATCTCTCTGTGTTTGAGGAACTCATGTTTTCTTGCACATCATAGGCTTTCCCATATCACATTTCTCTATGATATCCACTCTAGTTATCTTCCCAGCCTTTGAAGGCTGCTGAAACACTATTTCCCCTGCTCTCAGCTACCTTCTGTCTTTACAGTTTTTTATTTTAGTACTTTTCAGTACTTTATAATTCTTTTGTTACGTCAAATCCAATTAGAGGTTAAAAACCCAAAACTGTCTATTCCAGTCTTTACCATTTTCGTGGTGGTCTTGAGCAGGTGTGTTGACCTTAGCCAGCGAGTTATTGAGTAACTGACTTATTTCACTGGGTGAAAAAGATGGGATCCATGTCTGTTGTCTAGATCACTTCAGTGCAGTGAGTTTCAAAGATGTAAAGGGATAAAATCATCACATTAAACAGAATACTTCATAGAAAGAGATGATAATGGCTGTTTGAATTAATGATAGATGTATGCATGCATTCAAGAAGTTCAAGAACACAAAGGTTTCAATGGTTTTGTTGGTAACTACTGTTTTACCAAATACCAGAATTTCCTTGAATAACAAAAGGGAACATAGTAAGAATCCTTGGTGGTAAGGGCGGTAAATTAACATATTACAGCAAATATGTAGAATTTCAGTCTTTAATTTAGCATTTTACCTGTTTAAAAAAGAAGTATCTTAAGCAATCATTTTACCTTTTCTAGGATAACTGTTCAAAAATACACAACAATTTACTGTGGAAGAGTCAACAACTGCTGTTTCTTATTCCTTTTAATTAATATCAGCAGTATTTTATTTAAGAAGACAAAATTAAAGACTTGAACACCAAAATATTTATCTTTTCTGGCATGTGCAAGATACACAGTTATGCAATAGTATATTAGATGTTAATTTACAAATTTTGTAAAATATTAACATTATCAAACTATTTACCTGAGTTCTAAGCTGGCAGGTTTTCTGTTTCTGATTTCATAACACAAAGCAGTTGAATTCCCATCGGTTCAGATACTGCCATGATGGTAAACATTAATCCTCTAGGATATTGAGGAACCACCTGCGACAAATTTGCTTAGTGAGGAAAGAAAGAATCCACGTTGCTAACAGTATAACTTCTACAAACTTGCACTTGCATATATCAATGATACTAAACCCACCCTGACGTTGATATTGAAATCTTAGGGAAAAATTAGATCAATAAATGCAACACAGATCCATTAAAAAGGTTCCTCTGAGATGTGTGAAATATAGTACCTTCATTTTGTTCTTCTTTCTGTAATATTAAAGCAATTAAGAGATCACATGAAGAACATGTTAAGGAAGGTTTTAAATTTTCATTTCTCATTTCATTATAATTAATTGAAACTTGGGTCACTAACAATAAGACATCTGTGAGTCATCCTTTAAATAAATAAATAAATAATATACAGAAAATGGTAAGATTAAATTAGAGTGTGAAGTTAGCAGCAAAGATTTCACCTAAGAAGTGTCCTCACTGCATCTGCATTTCAGGCATTTTGACCTTTCACAGATGCCCCTGGCACACTCAGTGTACAGGCTGATGTGAGCCACTCTAAGACTCTGAGGCCAATTCCAAAGAAGCTCTTCTACAAAAGCCCTGGGTAAACGAATTCTTATTGCATCATCCTCACAGACACTTTGCTGCCTTGGCTTCTGCTGTTACCCACCAGCACCTGGCAGTGCAAGCGGTGTGAGGGCACAGAGCAATAGTGAAAGGCAGGGAAACCTGTCCTTGTGCTGGCTGCTCACCACGGAGGTGCCTTGAGGTGCCTGCCTTGGATACACCTGACATGTTTCTAATGTCTACACAAAGACCTAGTGCGGTAATACATGACCAGAAGTCCAAGGATCTGCACTCCACTTGCTGCCTGTGCAGCATGATGGTTTTGCAGTTTAAATCAGAAAAATAGTGAGGAAGAAATGGGCAGCAATCAGCAGAGGCAGGATTCGTCTGGTATGGTGCGTGCTTTTCATGAGATTTTTTAAAAAAAGTATTTCGCTGCATGTGTTTTCCAGCACATGTGCTGTCAGCAGCATCTCTGTCTCTTCGAAAATGACTGTGCCAGCCTCTTTTGGTGGCTGAAGGATGAAGAGCATGTGCCTGCGCAGTCAGTGGCTGTAGCCACATAAAGTGGCAGCTGAGAGACAGAACAGATTGGTACACAGACGCACGAACTGTTGGCTGCCGTGGCAGCGCTGCACTTTACTGTTGCAAGCCCCAAGACTGCAGTATGCAGTTAAGGTGACCTAACAACTCTGGTTCAGAGCGTGGCTGCCACTTGTGGAGGAGAACTGGAGGAGACAGCACGAGGTATGCAGTGCGCAAGAGCTGTCAGCAAGTCCTGGGGGCAAGAGCTGCCGTCACGACACTGTGATCTGCTTTCCACGTAACATTTTGACAAGGACAAACTTTGCTTGATATGGGTTATAGCTGCATTCATAGAGAGATTATGATCCTGTCTTTAGTATGATATCTGTTGTAAGGTTTTTGATGACACAGGCTGTATGAAGATGTGGGGCACTATAGTACAGTAGAGGCAGGCTAATGGGAAAAGACACGCTTTTAGCTAAAATTTCTTCTACTTGTTTGGAGTCAATGCAATTTAATAATCTCTATTTAGACAAAAAGATACTTTGTTTGCAGGTGCCTTTCTGCCACAAAACCATAAGAGTAGATAAAGGCATCTTAAGAAATGGTAGCAGTATGTTCTTTTCTGGACAGTTATTTGCATCAATCATTATGTGCAATGAAATCCTCAAAGTCAAAGGCAATGAAGCATGGTTCATATTTATTACTGTAGCTGTATTATAAACCTATTAATAACATTGAATATGGTGACAAATCTTATGGTCTTTTTCTGATCCACAAAAAATAGACAATTAATTTGATGCCTTTTTTTTAAATTGAGATTAGTAGTATGCAAAAAGCAGAGACTGACATGTCCTGAGAGTATACAATACTACTCCTTGATATGTTAAAAGTGGCCCATTAAATAATGCCAGGTTAATATCTGATGTGTCTTCTCTTTTAAAGGTAGAAAGAATTCAGTGATCAAACTAGTATTTAAGATTTTATTTATTATACTTTGCAGAGGCATTAAGTTTATCAGATAAATTTATTTGGGTGAAAGAGTTATACTTTCAAATGAGTTATATTTCTGTTTTTAATGCCAAATATCCTGGCTAGTCACCATTTATTAACCCAGAACAGAGTATAATAGCTGAGAAATTTTGGAAAAAAGTCTTTGAAAATGGGAAATTTATTAATTTTAAATATGTCTACATTTTAAAATAGGATATTCTCATAATTTGTGTATATTTTTGCTCCCATATAAATTCTGACTAAGCCAGCTTATATTAATTAGATTTTTTAAATACACTGTGTAAATATGCATTATCACATTTGGAACTGGTTGTGTATAACATTATATTTTTTCAGCCTTTTCTGTGAAGATTACAGCTTGGGGACAGGTAACATAGTGCTCAGTATATATTTGCTAAACTGTCATAGTAACAACCTCTATCCTAGTCCAACAAGGAAGAGTCAGGCAGAGAGCAAAATTTACATTATCAATGAACTGCTGAGAAGATTAGAAATCATAATAACTTTGAGAAGAAGCACTCACTATGGTGTTGTGAAATATATTAATCATTATTAGATATTCATAAGTAAGGTGTCAGAACTGGGATTTAGGTTGTTTTTCACAAAATACTGAACTTGCAAGGGTGAAAAGAACAAGCAGAAGAGAAAAGGGAGCTAACAGGTTTGCATTGTATTTTCTCAAGAATTAAAAGAAATTGTCTCTAACTCAGGGGTGAGTAGCTGATAATCAGGGATAATGGTGTGAATTCTGTTAACTTTTCATGTAGTTTCCTTTGTTTAAAAGAAAAAAACTGCTGAAAAATATCTGAGGGTTCCAGTTCCCTTATCTAAATGAGGCAAGCAAGATGCCCTCAAGTATTCTTTTTGTCAATTCAGAAAGTAAAGCTCTCCCAGCAATACTTTTCACCGGTGGGTTTTAAGGAACAAACTTGTCACAGAAAAAAAGAATCCTCTCATAGATAATAATTTATCAAAAAATTTTAACAGTAACTGAAATGGAGAGAAGTCAACAGCGAGAAAACTGCAGAGTGCATTAGATTCATGAATGCTCTGGGAATGTGCTAAAAAGTGAGATGACAGAGCTTTCTGAGAATCAGAAAGGAAAATCTAAATTTGATGCTGAAGAAATTACTGTGCAATGAGAAGTAAGGAATAACCATTATCTGTCCCACATCCTCCACTCTGGTGCCTCAGGTTTTAAGGCAAATCTGGGGCTGACAAAGAACAACACAAAAGACTCCTACAACACAGAGCAGTTTAATCCTAAAATAGCACATTAAGGTAATTGTTAATAAGAGAATTAATGCACATGAGGAAAGAAACACAGCACCCTAAATATTTGCATGCAATGAGGGGGAAACCCCCCCCCACATCCAAATTATTTACATGCAATGAGTAGCTGTAAATTAGATGTTTGCATTCATAGCATGGAAGGTATAGTTATTGCTAGTAGTTGTTTAAGAAATGACTTAGTTCAATGTTTATTGTCAGACAAATCATATATAGAATAAAAGATGTACTGGAATATTTTTTTATTTCTCTCTACATTTTAACCTGTAGGTTGTATTATAAATGAGGAATGTGCAGAGAAAGAAACAGGAAAACAAGAAAACACAGAGGTACAGGTTGATATCTGTTTAAAGAGAGTGTAAACCAAATAAATTCATCAGATTTCTAAACATGGTTATATAAATATAAAGAAGCAACACTCTTGACACCCAGGTAATGTTATGAAAATAAAAATATACATTAAAAAATGAAGAAGACAAACTTAAAGATCTAAGTCCCCATCAGTGGATATTAGACAAATTGGTGAGCTGCAGTTTCTAGCTCAGGCAGTAAATGGACTTGAGGGAATATACTGTGTTACCCCTGCCTCTTTACTTGTTTTAAGCATCTACCATTGGCCATCAATTTAATAATAAGTAGTTATTAAACAATATTTACCTCTGTTTACAGTATCACATCAGTGCTTACTGAAAATAAAGAACTGAAACAACATTTATGGAAACAGCAAGGTACACTTTGATTTATAGCTGTTTAATGACAGAACCTGGTGAAGTTGTGGAAAAATAAAATAAACATTTTAAACACTAGAGTGGTGAAAATATGGGGTGGAATTGCTTCTTACTTCTGTAAGGCCTTAGAAATAAACAATTTCAGAATTGAGTAGAAAACAGCAGACTATTCATAATTATATTAATCAACTTGCTAGTTATTATCTTGTCTTGTCCTGAAATCCTTACAGGTATGTAGGAGATGTATTATAATAGGTAGAGCTTGTATTTTCTTAAGTATGTTTCATGAACAAACACATCACTGGAAAAAATGGTAAAGGTCAGAAATGTATCTGCCTGACAGTCTGATTTCACAACTCTCATGGCAAAATCAAACTCATTACACTGCTTTCAGGGTGATGTCTCAGCGATGTGACAAACTCACAAAGAAAACTATCTGTTCAGTAGCATTTCACTGAAATCGTCAAACATAATTGAATAACACTTGCTTATTTCTTGGAACATTTCTTTCAAAGCTGGTCTGTCCATGGTCTTCTCTGGCTGTGTATTTGCTTAATTCAAATCCTAACTTTCAGTCTGTGCCAAGTTCCCTGAGAGAGGGAAAGTGAGGTTAGTGCCTTATTCATCTTTGATTAAGTCCCCACCCCTTCCAAAGTGCTCTGTAGTATGTATACTGTCTGAGACATTAAAGTAGAGCTCTTTCTTTCACTTTTCCAAGCAGTGATAGCAGAAAAATACAAAAAACTAAGTTGCTTATACTCAAGAACCCTATATTTCCAAATATTTATTTAAAACTGTATTAATATTGCTTAAAATCTTTTATTTTCAGCATTTTCCTGTGAAACATAGTTTTGATTCTCACATTTAATTAAAATAATTATTTTTTTTGACCCTGAAATTCCTTAAGCCCACTTATCTCCAGTTCTAGTGAAAAATACACTAGTTAATATATCCTGTGCACTTAATAAAAGCATTTTAAGTAACTGTAGTCATTCATATATTCAAGTTTAATGATATGGAAAGTTTGACAGCTTAAAACTCAGTATGTCCTGAATGACTTGAAACAAACTAAAAAGAAAGTGAAGATAAAAATAGTCATCTAATAAAAAATAAAAGCAACTGCTTTACAAATATGTAACTAATGATGTTAAAAATTCAGAAGAATGTTGTCTAAACACTGAAACATCAAATTCTGCCAGATTATAATTAATGAGTAAACAGAGTCTAGATCATATTGCAAAATTGAGCTCAGAAATATGTCATTTTGCCTTAGAATTCATAGTATAAAAACACAATTTCTGATCCATTGATAATAAAACCTTAAAAAAAAAAAAGTATAGAAATCCTTTAATTGTGCTGTACCTCCAAGAAGAAAAAAGAAGAAAGTGAATTTAGGTAACATGAAAATATAGACTTGATACCTTATTTCTTTCTGTTTGCCTATGTTCAGCGACAAAATCTGGACTTGTAGTGAAGCTTTGAAAAGTAATTTTTATTCCTGCTCTTTAGTTCAACTCTTTAATGTGTAAGCCTTTAAGGACAGATCATAACTTTTCTTAAAATGAACACTTAGTACTGTTTTAAGGAGAACTGTGGTTTTGGTAGTAGTTTTAAAAGATGTGCAAAAAATTCAATTTATGGTACTTGAAAAAAAAAATTGATTTTTTTATTTCTAAAAAGGCAAATAATAACTGCAGACACCCTGTATAATTTGGGGATTTTAGGTAGCATCTGTCCAAAAAGCTGACTTTTTAAATTTATGTCATAAGTGTTCATCCAAGTAACGGCAATGAAATCAGAAACTGAGCATGTAATAATTTTCACTTATTCTGTACAAGTGCAAAGAATAAGCCTTTCAAGGTAAAATAATTTTCAAAACTATAAGGACTCCATTCTTTATACCACATGAGGCTAAAATATGTACACTTTAGATGGTAGGGTGGTGGAATGTGGCTGCCCTTACCATCTTCTGTGAAATGGCTGTTCTCCAACCAAATTTTCATTGTATGGAAAGATATTCCACAAGTGCATAAAGGGGACAAAGCTCCAACTGTGCATAGCTACTTTTAGCATGCACAAGTGTGAAACTAATCTAATTCTGACCCTGAAAGTCAGAAATAAAATATTTTCAGGTTTTTTTAACAAACACAAATAAAGGGATGTTTTCTTTGAGATTAAAACTCAAGATTCTGATTTTGCTTCTTTCTTTTTCTTTTAATAGACTTATTGTTCCAATAACAGTCATGCTGAGAACTAACACAGAAAAGTTTCAATGTACTTGAAACCTCAAAGTTCTCTAGTAAGCCTTTTGGTGTTTCAAGTCCATAAGCTTATTGTTGTAATAACCCATGGTAAAGGTCCACTGGAACATCTGATTAGCAGTTCTGTTTAGGTGGAAGTATGAGGGGAACCCAAGAAAACATATTAACTGTGTCATTTCCTATCTTCACTGTAATATCCACTTACTGAACAGGTGTAAAAGAACAAGCCTCAAGTTATTTATGTAAAATAACTCTCTGTAATAGAGCTTGTTTTCTGTGTTTCAAATTGTGCCTTGCTTAATATATTCTGTGCGAGCTCTCTTAGGAGAGATACTTCTACTATGTGTATTAGAAAAGCTGGAGCACCAAGAAAAGGTAATTGAAATGGAAACTGTTAGAATAAGCAATGAAAAATGAGAAGAAATGTTAAGTTTGATTATGAGGGAGACCCAGAATGAGGTGGGTTTTTGTGGAACAAAAGTCAAAGTAGTATGGTGTACAAATGTCAAGCTTTGATTTGAATTACAAGTGAGAAAGCAAGGCAGGCTGGTAAAAAAAATCAGCTGGAATGAGAATGAAACAGACAGCAACCTTTAAGAGGTTTTACCAAGTTTGGAGGAGTAGTCCCCAAAGAAGTGTAGCAGACTTAAGTAGGATCCTGTTACTGAGACTGTGAAAAGAGTAAGACTAGAGTCCATTTACTACCTTTAATATCTCCACAGGAACTAATTCTCTGAGTCTCTGCCTTCAGAGGCAGAGACCTACTGTGAGAACTACTGCTATATGAAGAATGATAGGAATCAAATCCACAGTTTGTGTAACAGTATTGCCAGGAGCATGACTGTAAATGATACAGGATAATAAGTGATCCCCAATTTGTTCACATTTTATGCTCAGCCGATTTTCCGTAGAAAAGAAAATGTCAGGCAAGACTTTAACATTCTGTACACACTCTGTGCTCCTAGGGCACACTTAGGATATTTTGTACTTATTCCTGTATATCTTTATGTTTATCAGAGGTTTCTATACTGGTGGGGGAAGTGAACTAAAAGCACGGCAGAAAGGGGATCAAAAAACAAACCAATCATGCGTAAGTCAGCCTGCTTGAAAGTTGTTCATCTCTGTTCTATATTGCAGGATTAAATAATATAGACTAAGCAGACTGATTTAGGAGTGTCTTGAAATGATGAGAATCAGTTTACTGTGTTGTCTCTTTAACACGACAGTTTCAGCAAAAATGCTGAATATCAATAATGAATATTGCATATTTCTATTAGATTCCAAAAAAGCTTATGAAATGCACATTTGTAGGTCCATTATGAATGACATAAAGAAATTCTCATGCCATATGTATCTATAAATGTTATAGATATAGATTGTTATAGGCCTTTAAGGTTGTGAACAGTGCATTGTGAGAACCTATATTTAAAAGAAAAAGTTGATCAGTGATCACTTTTTTTTCTTCATCTGAGAAAATTTCACCACTTTTTTATTATGTTCTGTTTTTTTTCTGTGGCTTTTCCTGGTTGTTTCCTCAGTGACTCTCTCATATGCTAAGAAAACGCTTCGTTCAGCACAACCAAGTTGATATTTTCATATCAAATACTACTAACTATTTTTTCTCTTTGCTGTTGTGCCAGATGGATTGCCCTATACCTACAATATTTATTCAAGTCCACAAATGGAATATCAGTGTTGTAAACTTTTATTATATGGCTCATGCCAAAGTAATATGACATCACTGAACTCTTACATTTTATTTTGACAGAAACAGACCTGTAAAGATGTTTATGTGGTGGTCTACTGTTTTACTTCTTGGATGCATTTTGCTGGGAGCAGACGGGTGGCCAGTCAAGGAAGGATACGACTTTAGGCCCTATCAGCCCCTAGTAAGATTACGCCACAAGGTATGGATTATTCTCTAACACTTCTTGCTTTTCTTCCATGGTTAAGGTATAAATTACACTCCAGCCTTATTGTTTGTGGGTTTTGGAGTAATTTTGAGAAATTAACTTTTACAAAAACAACACCTGCAAAAATATGTACTTGATTTAACAAGTAAACTAGCAAACAAGAAGTGTTTTGACTTGAAAGCCCAGAGGGTGAGCTAAGATCTGTTTCAGTTTCACAAACTAGAGATTGTGTGTATCAACAGAAACTCAGAGAGAGAGATCTAGGAGAGTCTGTCTCTTAAAGCAACTGTCAGCATCTGCTTAAGGCAATGACTTGTCCCAGTCCTCACCGAATTTCAGACCAAGCAGCAAACAAGGGCTGTAATATTTCCATGGGTTGCCTAGAACTAGTATAGTTCTGATCAGCTTAATTCTTCTTGGTACAGTAGTAGTCATGGGAGCAACATCTGAGGAGCCTTAAGGCCTGCTGTCAGGCCAACAAAGATACTAGAAAAACTTCACCCTTCTGAATACGTATGCTTCAACTAAAAAGAAGTCTGAGTTATAGCCAGAAGCTCTAAATGTTAGTTTTGATTAGTTTCAAGATCTGGCTAGTTTTATATCTCAATACTTTTTATAAAAAATAGTAATAATTATTAAAATATATAAATAATAATAATTATTATTATTAGTCCTCAGTTTGAATAAAAGATCCACTATTTTTTTATGTGATTCTATCTCAGTGTTTAATGGAGAGGAACTTATAACTGAATTTTCAAACGAAGTAAAATAATTGCCTGTTCACTGATTACTGTATACTACGTAGGTTAAATATAAAAATTTTCTACCAGATGGAAGATAAAATATTAAAATTTAAATTTTATTATACAGTTGTGTATATGGGCTATAATGAGCATAATCTCTGAGATTTAGATGCTCTCTGACCTTAATGAATGTATGTGGAACTAATAATGTATTGTTTTTTCTTAATACTACTTCTAATCCACTGATAATGCTCTTATAATACTTGGAATAGGTTGCCATAAACATTTCAAGTTTAATATTGGGGGGTGTCACACATACACGTATGTAAACAACATAAAGCAAAAGGATATTGAAAACTTGATAAAAAAGTTTATTTTGAAAAACAAGGAAGATACAGTGGGTTTTTTCCTAGGCAATATGTCCAGATGAAAAAAATACTTTAGTGTATAGTTAGTATTAGGGATATGTGTTAGTATAAGAAAGCTAGGAATGCAAAACTTTTCTGAAGTCAATTTTAAAAATCAACTTTGGCACAGATACGCATATTCAAAACATGTAAATAATATATGGTAAAGAAGACTTTCTGCTTCAATCAAGCACTTAATAAATCAAGCGCTTAGATTAAGTTGTGCAAGTAGAATACTTACTAAAACAGATGATAATGAATATCAGCAGAGTCATATTTGCTTTGATCAAGCAATATGTATGCAAGTTTATATGTGTGGATTAAAAAAAAAAAAAAGAGTAATCACTCTTGCTCTAATAAAGGGGAATTTATCTGACTTGGATAATAGTCCAACCAGAGCAACTCCAAATGTCAGCCTGCAGGGAAAAAAAATCCTGTTGGTACTTTGGTATTATCTTAAAATAATAATTGTGTTCATGGTGAGAATAGGCATTCATATCATAAAACTTTTGTTGTTTTAAAAGAGATTATGAGCAAATTCATCTTCTCATGCATAGAAATTACAAGTAGACATTTAATATGTCTATATATGATAATCTGAATGCATAAGAAAAGCATTCATAAGGAAAAAACTTTATAAATAGGGAAAATCTTTCTGCATAAGAAAATGTTATTTTACTATGAGGGTGACTGAGCACTAGAACAGATTGCCCAGTGGGCTGGTCAAGTCTTCATCCCTGCACATAGTTAAAAACTGTCTGGATGTGGTCCGAGGCAACCTGCTGTAGGTGAACATGCTTGAGCAGGGAGGTTGGACAAGGTGACCTCCAGGGGTTCTTTACAACCTCAAACATTCTTTGATTCTCTGCTTCATTAGAATACATAGTTAACAATTACATATAATAAAATATAATTTTTTTATCAATTTATATAATCAGCCTAATAGTTGAGGGTTTTACTGATGAAACCCCAAAAGGTTAAAAGATATTTTTAGATCTTTGACAAAAGATTAAAAAAAAAGTTTTTACAAAATCTTTTAAAAGAGATTTACAAAATGTTTTTAGAAAATATGAATGTCATCATAGTGAACAAAATACAATGTTCCTTAATCCACTGCTTTAATTGCTTGATATTAAAATATGTGATGAATTAAATTGGAGAGTTTTTAATTTTTTAATATCAGATTTGGTTTCAAATATCAAATGTTTAGCATAAATTTGGTTTCTTGTTCAAAACCTTTTGAAATAATTTTACTTAGCAAATCATTGATATTATCTATTTTGTTCTGTCCCTTAGCTTTCCTCCTCAATTTTCGAAAACTTTCTCCATCTTCAATAGATAATGAAGCTCCTCTATTGAATGATATTTATCATCTACCTGCAACAAATAATCCACCTTTCATAGCTTGAGATGGTTGACAAGTTCAATGTGTTTTAGAGGACTAGGAGAGATAATTACCTCAGTTGGTTAGAGCATGGTGTTAATAACACCAGGGTTGTTGGTTTGATCCCTGTATGTGTGCCATGTGCTAAAAAGTTGGACTTGATGATCTTTGTGGGTCCCTTCCAACTCAGAATAGTCTGTGATTCTGTACATATCAGGTTTCATTAACTGTTGTATACATCATTCCTCCACATGTGTAACCCACTGTTCTCATACAAAGCTATTTAGCCTCTAGTTTTAATTAATTTTCAGACCCAAGTGGTTGTTTGGTAAGTTTGTGTTGGGATGCAATTCAGATCTGTCTGGTTCATAGAATCCTGATTTGCAGAGAAAAACAAGCCGTGCAGGTAGATCACTATAAAGTCTCAGCACATTTTGCCAGGTAAGACACCTGGCTTTTTAGGGAGCTCTGAAAAATTAACTAAAGATCCAATTTAGAGATTAGAGAACCTTCAAGTTAAGGAAGTGTCTTTATGACTTTTTGTGTTTCTGTGTGTAGCTATGATGCATTCAGAAACGGACTATGAACATACATTTTTCCTGTAACAGAATATTGAGATATATCATTCCTCTGCTCTGCAGATGGCATCATGGGGGTTCCTGGTTTCAATAGGTTTTTGGGGTGTTTTTTAACTTTTTTGTAATAAATTAAACATGAAGACAGGTACTTGAACAATTACATGATGATATCTCACGCTTTTTTAAAATCAATAAAATATATAGCTTAATT
>JAWWES010000133.1:32937434-32947852 GCA_035583135.1 Lophotriccus pileatus | reverse complement strand
GCTTAATTATTTCTTATAGCACAGTTGTACAGAGCTCATATTCTTCTTCAGTGATGGAAATAACTAAGAATATTGGTATATTGATAGAAATATTCAGTGCTGCAGTGTGTGATAGCCTGCATCCTGTTTTTCCCTTAGAAGATAACCAGCATTTTTAGCGGTAATTGAAAGCACTATTTTTCTGTCTCGAATATTACTTTTTTTTTTGTTTTGTTAAAATTGTGCAGAAAATTATAATAGAATATGCTTTAAGTATTTTAATTTCTGAGTGTGGACTGCACTGTTTCCTTGGTCAATGTCACAACAGTCCGGTGTTATGTGAAATATACTTGTTTTGACAATAACCAAAAGTTGAATCTAGTTCTGTGGATATTACTGATTTCCCAACTTTGCTCTTCATAGCCTTTAAGTATGCAGCCACTTATTACTGTGTAGAAATGTATCTGTTTTGTGTTTAACTTGATCTGTAGGAATTACAGACTATTTTTCCTCAGACTTTTTAATTTATCATATGCTGCATTAATGAAAAGGTTTTCTAACTTTATTATACATTAGTTGGAACTGCGCTAGCATTATAGTGGAATTTTTAATATCTGGTACCTAAGATGAACTGCTGACTTGCAAGTATTAGGTTTATTTTTCTGGAAATTTTCTAACAGAAATCTGCAATAATTGATAAAATATAGGTCTAAGAACTTGAAGCAGTTCATACCTGAATTATAATTATGACCCAAACTATAGTTATAATAATGTTCATTATCATGGCTGTTATAATGGTAATGCAGATCAAATGTTTGACTACATTGCTTATATATGAAATATTTAAAACCAGGAAGAGATGAGTTATCTTGAACCAGAAGTGAGAAAGAATATTACAAAGCTCTCCTGAAAGTTTTATTTTCACTCCCCTTCCCTTGTGTAACTGCCATGGCTTATACTTATATGGTTATGCTGGAAAATATTAGGCTGTGTCTGAACAGCATATGAATTTCTTGTTAAGCCAGGTAACCACTGGTTCTTCATTTGTCAAAACACTGGAAAAGTTTGTAAGGTACTTCCCATTTGGGAGTCTTCTTGCATTGCTGCTGAAGTATTGTAAGTAATTTTTTAATACCTAGGTTCCCACCTGATATCATTAGGAAGTATTTCTAGCATCCTAATGAATTTTCTTCTTGTCATTTGCATGCCTCTGACACCAATGTTTTCAGTGAAAAAGTGAATGCTCTGAGATTTCCAGGTATAAACAGGCAGGTGGCAGCCAACAGAAAGCCAACTGTTGGGTGCTGATTCTCTGTCAGACTCTAAAAAATATGGAATATAGCCTGTATATCCATATGTATACTCCAGAGCATGCCAGCTCTGCATATCTAACATGCACACACAACCCTCCCTGGCAAGCAAGGTGATTCACATGGTTTAGCAAGGAAAAATACTGGCAATAGTGGCTTGTTGCTAATGATCCCATCATGGGTGGGGAGCTGTTAAGTTTTGGTCTCAAGAGACAGTCAATGAAGGTGCTAAATTAGTTATTGTCCCCTGGACTGCTTTTACTTTGGCCCAATTCTGAATTTATGGAGTTAGGACTGTTATAATAGTCAGGGCTGTAGTGCCTCATTGAGAGCAAAGTCTGCCTTGGCAGCATGGATAGGAGTAGGATCAGGGGAACCTGGGAACAGCAGACAGAATTGAGGGAATTCCAACTTTGGCCTGATCTCGACCCTCAGCCTTAGCCTGGACCTGTGTCCTGGCCTATGCAGTACCCTCCATCAATAAAGAGATTTTATTGTCCATCTGAGCATGCAGGGTACAGAGGGTGCAGCAAAGGGGATGTGCTTTGATTTTACCAGCTTTCATGGACAACTCTTTTTGCCATGTTGATTTAAACTGTTTCCAGTCTTGTCCTGATTTTGCCTTGTGTGACCAAAGGGTAATAGGAACTGAGTCAGATGTGCAGCTCTCATTCTTGTCTGTGATATTTCTCCAGACTAAAATATTTCCTTTAACTTCCTGTGAAAAACCTGCCTCTCTCCCTTTTTTCTTTCTCCTTCCCTTCTTGCTGTTGCTGTTCACTGCTAAATTCAGCAGTTCAACCCTAATTCTCATTAATTTAGGTCTCAGGATTAGGTCAGTTTAGAGGAGGTTATGTTACATTAGAATTAGGTCCAATTTAGAGGTGTTTAAGCAATAAGGACTTGGTCTGAATGAAACAAAGCAAGGCAAAAACATAAGCATCTCTCCCAGGTTCTTAAAGATTAATTTGAACATATAAGCACAAAGAACAGAAAACATGTTTTGGTTTTAGTTTTTTTCTCAAAAGTTATAAAATATGCTCCTAAATAACAGCACAGTGAAACTCCTGCAAAATGTAGACAGGTTGTGTTCTATGATTTTATTCTCATTTAGGGTTTCATGGCCAAGAAAGAAACACACAGAAAGCAGTACTTCAGAATTCAAAAATAGCCTGAGCTTTCCTTGTGTGATCTGTCTCCAAACAATCTGAGCTTTTATAGTTTACAGTGTCTATCTGGAAAATCTGTTTGCTTGCAGGATCTGAGAAGTCATAAAATTTGATTCTCTAAAATCCTCTCTCCTAGAGAGAGAGACTACATTCTAATTTACTTTTTCCTGTGGGCAATAGCATTCAAAAGGCATAGGTTTGTTTTTTTTTTTAAGTCTCATTACAATCACTGTACATTAATAAGCTAATATCAGTTAAAAATGTTACTTTTTGCTCTGTCTCACTGCATGCTTAGGGCAATTTTTAAAAAGTCTTAGAAAAGTTGCTTCTAAAAATCCCTGTAAAATTTCTTCTATAGTTCTTCTTCCAGCTAGTCAGCCATTAGGGGATGGAGTGTCAAAATCTGAAATTAAGTCAAGTATGAATCCTCCTTTCAGGCTGCCTATTCATTAGCAACAATTATCTGTAAACTTTTAGTCAAATCAGTGGGGCTAGTGAGGGAGCAAAAGTGAGTTTTAACTATTGCACTGAACCTCTTGCTGGACCTGTTGCTGCTGCTGAGCATCATCACTGTGGAAAAGATGAATCTCACTCAAATATTTTAAGGACTTATGAGATTCACATCTGTTATCTACTGTTTGATTTACATTGCTTTATTAATCTCATGTGTCAGGATGGCAACAGAGAATAAAATACAAAGTAGTGGTATATGAGGTAGTGTGATTATTTTTTTCAGTACTCAGCTTGGCCTTCTCACATTGCTTTCTAGGAAAATGATTTCCAGTTAGCCGCTGAATAGATAAGACAACAGTTTTGTACTTTTCTGGTGTTTGGGAATCAATGTAAATACAATCTCTGTTAGCTATAATTTCAGACTCTTGATTAGCATTAAGTTTTTTCATATTCTATTGTGATGGCACATTGTCACCACAAATTGCAATCACAGTAGTAGCAAAACAAAGCCTGATGAGATTTGTTTGATATAGTTCATGGGACGATTTGCTACTGCTCAAATTTGTGCTATTTGGATTTCTAAGGTCATGAAAGAGGCCAGGTACTTGAAGTTTGTGTTTATGAGATGTGGCTCTTTTCTGTGCCTTCCTTGCTGACTTTTATTTTTCAGGTCCTTAAGACTACTCTGTATAAAATTCCATCTTTTTTTTTTTTTTTTTTCCTTCTCAGTCAATTGCTTTATTTTTCCATTTTTTTCATTGCTTCTTTTTCTCAGTCATTTTCCCCATGGATTTAATACCTATTTTCATTACCTAGAAGACGTAGAGTTTTATTATCTTTATTAACCTTTATTATCTTGATATGTTGAGATGAAAGGTATATCCTGTAGCATAGACAATGCTTATAATATAAAAAATAATATGGAAAAATCAATATAAAATATTATTAAATAATAAACATGATGTATAACAGTTTTGTTGGTGTGCAGACAAACTGGGCTGTACCCCAGACTCTTTTTGTTTGTTTGTTTGTTTTTTAAATAAATAACGATCAACTTAGCTTAGGGTTTACTTGTCATCTTTCTGATTCTAATTATCTATTTAAATTAACTTTTAAAATTAAAATAATGATGTACTTTAAACATTTGGTTTTGTGGCCAGATTTTGGTTGGGGGGGACTACAGGGGTGGCTTCTGTGAGAAGCTGCCAGAAGCTTCCCCAAAATCCAGCAGAGCCAATGACAGTTGGCTCCAGGATGGACCCCATCACTGGCCAAGGCCGAGCCAATCAGGAATGACAATAACACCTCTGGAATAACAAATTTAAGAAGGAAAAATAGTTACTGTGCAAATGTAATTGTGGACAGAAAAGAGTGGAGTGAGAACATGTGAGAGGCACGAGGTCAGTGCGGACACCAAGGTCAGTGGAGAAGGAGGGGGAGGCGGTGCTCCAGGCACTGGACTTGAGATCCCCTGCAGTCTGTGGTGAAGAGCACGGTGAAGCCATGTAGCCCCTGTGCTACTGCAGCCCATGGAGGACCACTGGGATGCAGAGATCCACCTGCGTCCCACTGGAGCAGGTGGATGCCCAAAAGAGGGCTGTGAACCCATGGGAAACCTATGCTGGAGCAGGGTGTTGGCAGGGATCTGCAGACTCCTGGAGAGAGGAGCCAGTGCTGGAGCAGATTTCCTGGTAAGACTTGTGATCCTGTGGAGGACCCTCATTGGAGCAGGCTGTGCCTGATGGACTGCACCTCATGAAAAAGTGACCTACAATGCAGCAGTTTGTGGAGAGTTGTTTCCTGTGGGATGGAATCATGTTGAAGTTCTTGGAGGACTGTCTCCCATGGGAGGGACCTCCCTGAGCAGCAGCAGGAACAATCTGTGATGAACTGACAGTAACCACCATTCCCCATCTCCCTGTGCTGCTTGGGGGGGAAGGAGGTAGAGCTTGAGAAGGAGGGAAGGATGGGGACAACAAGCTTTTAATATTTAATATACTTCTCATTATCCTGCTCTGATTTTGTTATTTGTAAATTTTATTAATATCCCCAAGCTGAGTCTGTTTTGCCCATGATGGTATTCAGTGAATGATGTCTCTTTGTTCTTATCTCAACTCATGAATGTTTCCTTATATTTTCTCTCCCCTCTCCACTTATGGAGGGGAATGATAGAGCTTTGGTGGGTACCTGGCATCCAGCCAGGGTCAACCCACTACAGTTTTAAACATTAGCATACTGTGCATCTATAGAGTAATGTATTCCAACTGAGGAAATGCAACATTCGTATACAGCAATAATGTTTTGTAAGACAACTGTTTGTTACACTGGGCTTTAGTGTAAAATCAAAGCATAATATTTGTGTACTATTAGATTCCTTCTAAATTGGCTCCAGTTAGATTGGCTAAATTGGTCTTACATTCATGTTTCTTTTCAATATCTATATTTTTAAACACCCTTAATACTTTGTGGGGTAGATAAGTTCAGAAGAAATTATCTTTTTAGCATTAGGAAACTATCTCACTCATTTTAACTCTTCTTCATTGCTTACATGTTCTATTGTGTTTTCAGGAATTATTTTTAACTGTGATAATTTTACTAAGAGTGTTATGTGCAGTGGGAGCACAAATCTGGTATTTTTTAGATAAAACCATATTTGATGACATTAAACTATACCTTTTTTTCTTTGCTTTTACAATATCCACTGTTCTGATTTTGTGTTACCAAGATGTCAACTTGAATAACCCATCTGTACTTCATGGGAACCATGAATTTTTTTCTCTTGCAGTATCAAGTATTTGCTAGGACAATATGTAAGATATTTCTTTAGCATTTATTTTCCCGATAAGTTTAAATTTTTTCATTTGAAAGCTGAGCAAGGAACCATGCTAAGAAACATTGATCTGTGTTTATGTATTAGATTTAGGTATATTTGATTTATCTTTCTTCAGCAGCCTTTTCTTTTGAGAGTTTTGTAACTGGAAAACTCTAACTTTATCTCCATTGTTTAAGAAACAAAATATCAGTGAGAAAGTCTAATAGACTTCTGTCCTCTTACCTTGTGGACTTACTGAATAGTCTATGCTTACCTTAAAATGTCTTCAGTTCGGGCTACGGTGACTGCTAGATTACAGTAATTGTCATGACATCTTACTTTTACTCTTCCTCCTTTATATTTGTTAGTGGGATCATATAGATAGTCCAGCTCAGGGCACTGTATTTGTTCCTGATAACTGATTCCATGGTAAATCATACCAGACAAGAACATGCATCCATCATTATGCTCAAATCCCTTTAAACAAGAGCTGAGGGAATGGGATGTCTTTCAGTTTGGTTTATTTTCCATATAAAAAAACCCCAAACAGCAGCATCAGCAACAACAACAAAAACCTACCCAGTGTCCTTTCAAATAATGGGGCTAAACATTAATATGTCCATTGAAAACATTAAAGGTTTTGGTAGCTATGCTTAGGCCTACACAAAGAAAATGGAGAGTTTAATGATAGCCGAATTAAAAGATGTCTTAATTGTACCTTTTTTTAAAAATTATTATGCATTGCTACAACTATGCTTGTATGCTTTTAAGAACACGGAATATTAATGCCTAAACCATAAAATTCAAAAGAAAGATCTCCCAAACTTCAGTAATACAGAAATGTTACTACTTGACCTCATTAAAAGTGGTCATAGAAAGGTTTGGGTTAGAAGGTGTATTAAAGATCATCTAGTTCCTACCCTCCCGTAGGGATGTGTAAAGGGACTAGATCAGGTTGCTCAAAGACTCATCCAACCTGGCCTTGAACAATTCCAGGGATGGAGCATCCACAACTTATCTGGGTAACCCATTCCAGTGCCTCAGCACCCTCATAATGAAGAATTTCTTCCTAACATCTAAACTAAACCTAGTCTCTTTCCATTTGAAGCCATTCCTCCTTGTCCTGTGACCCTGGGACATATCCTTGTGAAAAGTTCCTCTGGCTTTATTACAGGCCTTTAAGTATTGGAAGACCACTGTAAGGTCTCCCCAACGCCTTCTCTTCTCTAGGCTGAAGAACACCAAATCTCTCAGCTTGTCTTCATAGGAGATATGCTTCACTCATCTGAGAATCTTTGTGGCCCTCCCCTGAACTCACTCCAGCATGTCCATGTACTTTCATGCTGGGGATCCCAGAGCTAACACAATACTCCAGGTGAAGTCTCATGAAATTCAGGAGATGAGTAAGAGATTTTTGTTTCACTTGACATACCCTTCTACTTTTTTTTTTATTTTGAACTTTTCATTTAATGTACTTTGTTAACTGCAAGACTGCATTTATACTATTCATATAAATGAACACATAATGTATAAACAGTACATCTGTATGAACTAAGTATAATAAAAAATATTTCTTTAACATTGCATAATGTTAATAGCATCTGCTTAATTTTACTGTAAATTCTATCATATAACCTTATGGAATTTAATTCCCCTGCTCGATGCATGTAACAAAATACTAATTTAAAGTAAGAAAATCTAACAAGCTTATACTGTACCACTGCTTCCAATGAAAGCAGTGGTACAGTATACCAAACAAAACAAAACAGTGTACCAAAAAAAAATTATTAGTCATTTGTTTAATTTATTGCTTACAACTCTGGCTGTGTAACGTGGAGTAAACAGCCTATAATTCAAGTGTATTTTCTAGGGAGAAGTAAGGTCTATCACTCTCTTGAGGCATCAGCACAATTTTCAATTCGCTAGTGTTTCATGAAAATGCCATTACTTTGTATTACTCTTACCTGAGGATTATTTGCATACATCAGAGCAAGTAATAAAGCATTAATATTACATTAACTTAATAGAATTTATTGAATTTGTTGGTATATCTAACATTATTTGGTGTTACATCATTTGATGTAATGATTCTTAAATTATTAGTAACTACTGTAGGCTGATCCTAAAAGTTGTGAAAGACTAGTCTCATTGCAGCTGATAGTTTGTGGGGTTTTTTTTAAAGGTCTGAGAAACCATTACGTTGACCAGTCTAACTTTCCACATAAAGGTCATGCATTTATTTTTTTTTCCTTTGTTCCTCCTCTAACTGGGGCATGAGTAAAGCATTCCTTTCAAAGAAATTAATATATCTTCAAATATTTTCTATACCTTAATATTTTCTAATAATTTGTTTTGGTGTTTATTATTAGCAATTGGTACAGAACAGAGTTTATCATTTCTTGTTTTTCTAGTGACTGCTTCCAGATATGTATACTTCACAATTAGATGGAATACAAAAAATACAATGCAAGTCACTGGTTTGGTACAAGGAAACATTTGCAAGACATTATTTGTAGTTTATGATTCATAACAAACCTTATTTTATTTGTGCCTATGACTGTCAGTCTAAGGCATGGAAGAAAAATAGATGTCTTTATGTATATATAAAGAAGGAACTAAAATTGAAAAAATTGCTATTATCCATTAGATTAGAACTTCAGATATTTACGGAATTGTTATTTCAGCTCTCTGCACATTTTTTTTTAAAACTACTTCTTTTCAACATGAATGCCAAGAGAAAATAACTAAAAGCTTTACAGTACATTGCCTAGTTCAGAGTAGGGAAACTGTAACCAATTTTAGGTATATCTGTAGTGCATATAGGTGTATTTCATAATTCATTTGGAAAAATTAGTTGAAATACAACAATCAAGTACCAAGGTAATCTTGAATTTTCCAAGATTCAGTAGAAAAAAATATGATTTCAATTTTAGTTTCTAGTTTCCTAAATGTCACACAGTGGGTAATATTATATAACCTTTCATCAAATCTCTGGTTTATATAAATGTATTACTCCAGTATGGAGTTTAATGCATCACAAAAGGGCAGGTGCAATTGATTAATATTTGTATAATGAACTTCTCTTTTGCTCTGCATCTTTCCTTATCTTCATCTTTATAAAATGAATGGTAGAAACAAACTATTATTCCTAGAGATAACTCAGCATATTGGTTTTAATCAATATTGGTAGACAGACTACAATTTTACCCATAATTATGTCTTAATGCAGACTAAATATTACTTGCATTCCTGAATTGTAAGAAGGTAATTGATATTTATGCTTTCATTCCTATATTCTCTCTCATTCTTCCTGCAGATTTTCTTCTATCTGGACAAAAATTTGCAAAGAGGAAAAGTAAGATTTGAATGAGCTTCAGACAGACTGAATAATAAAATGCAATGCACATTATGTGAGTTTTGGAAAATTACACTTTAAAACCATCTCTGAAATTTAAAAAGAAAAACGAATAGGGGTTTTAGGGAAATTACTCCCATTAATGTCATTGGGAATTGTGCAGCTAAGATCCATCTGTACTAGGTGGGTTCTTTTTTTCAGAAAAAAAAATAGCACTATATTGTTAGGAAATATACTACTTTTCAGTAATTGTGAGGGTACCTGGAATTTAAGGAGCTCACATAAGGGAGAAGATAATAGAATACCCATTAAATACCATCTCTTAGAATCTCCAGTGATCATTCAGTATGCTAAAACATTGCCTCTTGGAGCTCTCTTTCCCCCTTCTTTGCCTGCTCAAATGTGGAGTGTTCTTAGATAATTTCAAAATGAATATATATGCTGATTATGAGTACCCTATGAGCTATATGAAATAAGTATATTCATCTACAGCACCTCATCCACTGCCCTGTGTTATTGCATGTCTTATTTGGTAAGCTGGAAGAAAGCACATCTTTTGCAGTCTATGCATGGGAAAGTAATTCTACACTGAATGTCTGAGCCTTTAAAGTTTAATGCAAACTATGCACAAATAGCAGTAATTGCTTCTGTAAAGCCATTATTTACGTAGCACTCATAACTTCTCCAATTTAGCTAAGAAGAGCTGTAGACTGGGTTTGACTACATAGATTGGCTTATACAATCTTCCGTATATGAACTGTTTTGGTCACAGTGGTACATGTTTAATGCAAAAGTATACACTTCTTCCACTGCTCAAGCCATACACTAAGCATTTTAATGATTAAAGAGTTATAAAACCAGCAGTATAAAATTGGCAGAACTTTTCTGTCATGTGCTATGAAACTGTTTATAAATTTTATATGTATTTGATCTGTCATCAAAAAACAAATATGAAGACATCATTGTTAAAGAAGCTATAGTTACACTGTATGTAAGATGAGCTGCCTAAGGAATTTACCCAAAGTAAGCTTCAGTTCTATTGATTTATTTTTTTTCCTATTCAACTCAGGCCATTTTTTCTAGGACAGTTGTCCTAATGAAGTCCTAATGTTACCATAATGGGTTACAGCCAATGGAAGAATTAATCTTTAAAGTCAGCATGAAGATTGTATTGGATTCTTTTTTTTTTTTTTTCCATTGTTGCAATAGGAGCTTGGAGTCACTGATCCTCTTCACAGAAGTAATATCCACAATGCTCTACTTTATTCATGAAATACACAGTTTTTCTACAACTTTTCCCGGGTGCACACATCATTTCTTGGCAATGCCATTGGCCAAAG
>JAWWES010000133.1:32898720-32937334 GCA_035583135.1 Lophotriccus pileatus | reverse complement strand
AGGTTCCGTGGTCTGTGCCCCATGTGGAAACTGGATTGTGCATTAAAAGGCCTGTACTGTCCAAAATTCTCTCAACATTCCATTATGGAAAAATTGCAAAATTTGGTAAACAGGCCTTGCTCTGCTTCAGTAAAATTAAGGAAAGACTGTATTTGGCCTTTGACTACTGTTTATGGGGCCTGTAGATTTGTTACAGTTCTTCTTGGACAAGGTCTTACATTGGAAATAATAATAATAAAAAAGAAATAGAAAACCTTACAGTCCTATTTAAAAGAAATTATTTAGTGAAATCAGAATTCTTGAATTTAAAGACAAGATAAAACCCAAAACTACTTCTCAGCTTCTTTTCAACTGCAATAGTTATCAGGAATTTTAGGCCTGACTCTAGGGTTCTTATTTCTTGTGGGAGCTACTGGCAGCCTGCTCCGCATATGTCTTTTTACACTAGGCAGTAGTTCTAGAAAATGTGTCCATATGAATCATGAACAATCCTACCAGAAGGAATTGTTGCTTTGAAAATGCATTAATGTGTCTCTCTCCACCTATTTTGAAAAAAAAAAAAAAAAGTGTTATTTTGTAGAACACAACACATGGTGTATATATTTGGTGTAAACAATGTTAATGTGTCATTAGCAGAAAGCTACTTCTATTCAATTGATATTGAAGAAGACTGGGATTTAGACTGTAACTTTAGCCTAGAACAGTTGTTTCACCTAGTGGACAAAGACTTTGTCTGCTCTGCTTTACATGGTCCAAGGCTGCCTTTAAGATTAATATGTGCCCTTGCACCATCAAGGTGACTTGCTTTTATGTCAGACAGGCCTGAATAAAAAAACCTGCTGATTACCCTCAGTGTAGAACTTTTTCTGTCCATTTTCCATCCACAGAAAGCACTCACTTTTTTGAAGCCTGGTCTAGAGGGAGTTTTCCTTCAAAGTATGTGGGCATAGACAAGATTATTTGTAACTTTTTCATATCTTTATTTCTTCTCTGCTTGCACTTTGCTTTTAAGGGCTTGTAATCTGCTGAATGCAAAGAGGAACAACTGCTTCATATGCACTGTCCTGGGTCTGCCATGATTGTTCTTTGTGTTCCTCAGGGATCTAAATCAGCAAAACAAGAATCAAATCACATTTTTCAGTTCCCACCCGCCCCCAGGGGTTGGGCTTTTTTTGTTCTTGTTTTGGTTTTAGTGATACAAGTTTCATGTATCTAGGCTTCCAAAATACTTCTGGGTTCCTTTCATATGGGTTCATGAATTCAAGACTTTGCATCAGATTTTCTCCAGAGGCCTGTGAGGCTTATTCTAAGAATATAATATCTAGTAATAACTACTCCTGGGAATGTTATTAAGTCTGAAAACTTCAACAGCTTTATATATTTCCTTATGTTTGCCTAGCAACCTAACTCTACATCTTGTTCCCTTCACACAGTCTTATATTCATATGATGCCTTAATCAATACAAGAACAACCTGTAGCATATTATTTTCCCAGAATTTGTTGCTATAAATGGTGGCAATCTCTAAGAAGACTGGGCTGTGTATGCAAAATACCAGTTCAAGAATCCTACTGCAAACATTAAACTAAAAAGCTCTCTGCAGTAAATAGTGTTCTGACAAGGGCAACAGAAAAATGGTTCACTTCTTGCACAATTCTTTCTTCCTTGCCATAGTAAACAAGGCCTTGCTTACTGCTGCTTAACAGAATATCTTTACAAATGTAACTGTCATTGCTATTGCTTTGCATAAATTTTTAGTTTAAATTGTAATTGTACTGCAGTTGCTAAGTCTGATGAAGTCTGATTCTATGAAATTTCTTTGAAGGGAAATGTTCAGCCTAATGGCATTGATCAAATTGGTTCTAAGAATAGTTTACTAGATTGCCTTATGCTGTATGTGCACTAGTAGTCTGTGGCTGTGACCACACTGCTATTTCACCCATAAATAAAAAGTTTCTCTATAAGTGTAATTCAGACTTCTTGTAATTAAAGGTGTTGTGTTAATATAAGTGAATATATTATTGTTCAACTACTATAGCTTCTATATGGTTTAACATAATAGAAACAACTATCTCAATATCTCTCTCAATGAAATATTTTCTTTAATAGCAATTATTTCTTAAATTTTCTAATTATTATTATTTTTAGTTACTAGGGAGTAACAAAGCACCCCTACTACAGAATTAGCTTTGAAGGTAATGAACCCAAAACTAATTTTCTGCATTTTCACTACATTTTATGATATGACTAATAATAATTTTTCATTATAAAATGTTAATCAAGCAAATAACTTTGCACTCCTTTTTTCAACAGAACTTCTGTAATTAGTGGTTTATGTTTATTAAATTATTTAAATTTTTGTCACATATCAAGGACAATCTCCCATATGTTTTACACTAATTAGTACTTTGTTTATTTTAAGAATTCCATTAATTCAGCAGCTACTTTTTAAACAGAGCCAGCACGAAAAAGGAAACTTTGCCTGAGTTTTGTGAGGGAGAAATAAGTCTACTCTTCTCTATAAGTAGCCCACTCTGGCAGACACATATCCAAATGTTCAGCAGATGATTCAGGTAGAGATACAAGTGAGTTCTAGATGAAATAAAAGTATGTAGATTGTCTTTTAAAAAACACAGAATTATGCTTCTGTGTGAAACATCTATTGGTTTATAAATATTAACTTTTCTTTCAAAAAGAGAAAATAAACAGAATGCACATGATACATATTTAAATGGGGCTAAGAAATGAGCTTTACTGTTTCTAGCATGGCTAGGGTATTTTGTTAGTCCTAGAATGATATCTACCTTTACAGATCATCTCTGGTCTTTCCTATAAATAGCTTTATACTTTCTTGGGAATCACTGTACATTAAGATCCCCTTCACCATCATTCTCTACAGCTTTTATTGCTGACATGAAGCCCTTCTAAATAAGACTTGGATACGATGCCAACCATATTTAGTAAACACATAATTTCTGAAAAATGATGATGTCAAGGTGTTAGGATGTTTTAAGACATGTTGATAGTACATGTGTATTCAGACAAAATAGGAAAATAGCATCAGAAAAGAAGCATTTACACCTCAGGAAAGCATTTGTGAATATTTAAATCAGTTTCTATGCAGAGCCTTGTTTGATATATATTGCTAATAGTTTATAACTTATGATTTGTAACGATAGCAATTTGTGTGGTCAACCACCCATGATTTTTTTTAGTTCAGAAACACAACAGAAAATTCAGAAAATTTGATACTTTCTACCTATTCATTCACTGTGCTTTCATAAGTTTACTTTAAATTCAGTCTGTTTGACATACAAGAAAGGCTTCTTTACAGTTCTCATTTGTTCTGCATTGATATATTTCATCAGGCTGATATGATATAATGCAACATAAAACCATGCAAAGCCATGCAAGTTGTCCAATTAATTTGGTTGGAGACTTAAATTCAAAACAATTTTGTTATATTGAAGCTGCTAAAACTATCCTGGAATGCAAGATGATTTGTTCTATTTACACATGGCTCCTACCAATAGTTAACAATACAGTATTGTAGTTCATTTCAATTTTATTTAGATAGTAAATATGTATATATAATTTCTATGATTGTTAACATGTTAGGTGAAAATAGTTTGCATATATATCGTAGTGCAATACAGGGGAAAAATAACAGAAATATGTGTAAAAGTGGGTCTATATAGTCCTCCACACCAGTGTTTAAACAGAATTAGTATGTTTTACTTCATATAGTGATGTTTGTACATTTACATACTTTCTAACAGTATATGGGTAGAATTTTTTTATTTTCAGGCCAACTAGTGTCAAAACCCTAGCATGCTGCACAAATGCAGGTGGAAATAAATGTCATGATAAACAATTGTTTGTTTACCTCTCTTGCATTCCAGGACCCTGAGAGGTTTGTTTATTTTTTCGTGTGTTTCCCATCAGGATGAGCAGTTCCTATTTCCCTGAGAATCTGAACTTAATTTTACTAAGTTATAGGTGCATATAACATTTAGTGACTAGCATAATTCATTATTTCTTAGTAGTTTTCTACAGAAATTAATTCACATACTTTCTCTTCTGATAATGAGGAAGAATTTTTATTTAAGGCACCTTTGTTATAAATTTTTCTTAATTTTTTAACTGTTGTGTTTTCTGTTGAGAAGTCTAATACAGCAGGGTTTCTCTAGGCAGAAACCTAATTTCTGAGTTGAGAGATGCTACACCCAGTCTAATCATAGGTTAATTTTGAAATAACTTGAGTCTTATAGATGTTTCTTTCCATCTGGATGCTGCTACCAAGCATGTTGCTGTCCCAAGAAATATCACACAAAGTCTTGTCTGTGATATGCTAACAGAGTTTTTTCTGAGTAGTTTTAATGGCAGCTTAAAATTAAAATTTGAGTCTTTTGAGAAAACTAAGCCATGAAAAGCTTAAGCAAAAATTCTCAGCTGAAATTTAAGAAAATAAAGATATTAGAAAAAATAAGGTCTGAAAAGATATTTTCAGCTAATGCCTCCTTTCCTTGAAATCTTAACACATTTCATTAAAAAAACCAAACACTTTTTTTAATTTTAAAATATCATCTGAGTGATTTTCTTTCTTCTCCAAGCTTGCTATACTCTGTTCTCGCTAAAAATTGTCATCCTTTTTACTATTTCTCTTCTCCTTTTTACTATTTCTCTTCTCCTTTGATACTAATATTTGATTTTTAATGTTGCTTTCCTGCAAGGTTCTCTGATCTAGTAATCAATTCTTGGATTAAGTCTTCAGGATTTATTTATTGTAGAATAAGCAGCAGACTTTGCAGCTTTGTTGAAAAAAGAATCCATTCTTCTGATTTCAAACTAAAGGGAAAACCTAGTGAGTTTTGTGGGACTCAGCAGTGTCCATCAAGCCTATAAATTGCAGTACCTGAATGCTAACATGGCTACATTTTTACTCTAAATGGTGGTGGTTGGCTGGTTGATATTTTAATAAGCACAAAGTGCTTATTATGAATGAGATTCCTCTGCATTTACACTGGCCTAATAAAGTCTGTTTCACTCCCTGACCTGGAGAAATTTGAAAACATGCTTTCCAAATAGGTACAGGTTTTGACATGGTTTTTTGTTTAAAAAAAAGGACAAGAAAAGAGTAATTGACTTAGATTTCTAAGATTGTGTTTCAGGGAACAATAGAGATATTGCATCACTACCCATATTGTTTCGCAAAATGTGAAAAGTTGAAAAAATACGGTTCAGTTGTAGATTAGATGGCCCCATTGCTTAACTTAATGGTACCTCGACAATTCTATGTCCCTGTAAATTAGAAAATGCTTTTGCATTATTGATTACAGCTTTATTCTTCAGATCAGTTTCAAATTTCTTTGGTAGAGTTTAACCAGCTATGTGACAGCACAGAATTAGTTTCAGGTGATATTTTTCTATGTTACTCAAACAAAGATAGGTCATATTCTGAAATTATTTGAACAGTAACTGAGCAAAACACTATCAAAGGATATACTATTTAAAGACATATATGTTGATGTAGAAGTATTAATTTCTTTCTCTAAATTTGTGTGTCTGGATGCATTTAAGACTAAATGAACCTGTTATGAGCACAGTAATAACAAACTCTTTGTGTATATAGATCAAATAAACCACTGGAATTGGTCCTGAAAGGTAATCAGTACACTCTCTTTATTATCAATAGGTTATAGCATGTTAAAAATACCTCTTAGAAATTGCAACAAAAGGAAAAAAAAGTTATCTAGTTTCCTATTTTTGTTAAAATTATAAAAGAAAAATCTATCTTATTATATGAAATAAATTTAGAAGAGTTTTGCATTTAGCCTATTCCTAATGCTATTTTTACAGGCATGAACTTATAAAACAGCAAATACTGTAAATATTGCAGTACACAAAACAAAGAGCATAATTGTGAGCAAATATTGCCTAAAATCAAGCTTTGAAATTTTGGGGACAGATTATTGCCTTGACTAAATTCTCATTCTTCAGAATTGCGTCAAGTTTTACAGGGACTTGTGCAGTTGAGCTATGAGCATCTCCCAGGATGGAGGTAAAGTGACAGAGACTGAGTGGCCTCTTTGGATAATGTGTTCAAGCACTTAATCAAAGTCATTGTAAAAAAAAAAAAAAAAGTGAAAAACAGTAGAGGAGTTTAAAAGCAGTGTGCTGATTTTACCTTGGAGCAGGAAGGAGGATAAACTAGACTGTCTCATTCGGATCTGTATGTCTATGATTTTATGATTTTTGTGATAACTGATTCTGCAAATAATATATTTTTCTGCTTTTAATTGCAGCAGGAAAAGAATCAGGAAAGCTCAAGAAATAGAGGTAAGTGGCAACTATTTTAAAAATGTGGGCATTCTTATAATTATCACAAATCTAACATTCATTATTGGTAAAAAATATCCAGATGGTTTGTTTGCTGAGTATTTTGGTATTTGAAATGACAAAAATACATCCAGGAAATAGGTTGAAATGTAGAAGGAATGTGTATTAGCTACTGTTTTTGGACCTGTGAGACGAACAAGGCTGACTGCAATCGTCTGGATGGGGTTGGCTGCATACTTCTTACCAACTTTGTCCCTGGCTATGGATGCTTATTATACTTCAATAAAACATCAGTACCATCAATTTAGCGTCTTCCTTTCCATTCAGTAAAACTGTAACTAGATGTGATTCCAGTTTATGCACAAATTAATCATTTCCTTAATAGGTTACCTTGCAACGTGACTGTTGTGGGTGTTTTTTGCCTACAAAATATTTTCACTGCACCTTACTCAGTGCCAATGACTTAAGCACTATGTGAAATAGAATATTTGGGTTAAAGAAACAGCCTCATATCAAGAAAATTAGGACTTCAGAAAACCAAATTATGGATTTCATGCTTCTTTTTCTAATATAAAGTCTGTTAAGAGACAGAACATCAAAATCTCTCAGTTAAAAATTTGCTAAGCAACCAATGAAAGACAACCAAAGAAATTGCCAATAGCGGCAAAGATGGTTCTCTTGATATTTAACGTCTTTATAGAGGTAGGATATGAGATACTTTAAAAGGAAAAACAGAGGGAAGGTAGAAGAAAAAATACCAGTTACATATTACAAAGAGAGGAGGTAATTAAGTGACAAACTAACCTATATCTTTTGTATTGCCTTAGGAATCCATGTGAAATCATATCACCTGAGTTAGCTGTTCTTTATTCAGTTATTTATATACTGCAGTACCCATTTATCTCAATTGGCTTGTTTTCCCCTCACGCTAAGGCTAGACACAAGCATCTAAAGACAAACTAAAACTGATGGTTGATTGGAGCTGTGTCAGGGCAATTACATTGTTCATGATCATATGATAATTTCTATCATCTGAAGGTCCTATGGACCTTCACTTGAAATGTTTGCATGGGAAAAATAACTGAACCAAAAATCCCCTTCAATTTCAACCAATTTGTGATCTATCATTTTCTTTTCTGAGGTAATACGCTATATTGTACATATGCATATATGATATATTGTATATACTCCACATGTAATGAGTGTATCCATGATGTATTGTTCAAAAATCTGTTGTCTTATGACTTAATGCAAATTATAAAAAAGATTGTGAAAACACACATGAGATTACAGAAGTAAGATATTTGCTCTAAAATTAAGTATTCTCAATTAGAAACTTTAAACATTTATCTACAAAGAAGAGTCCTCAAATGGGCCAGTTTTTGGTTTTTTTTTAATGATTTATTTCAGTTATATTATTATGTTTGACAGTCTTTTTGCCACACCCCACCCTATCCTGTTGCCAGGTGGTCATTATGGTATGTATGTGAGGGATAAGTAAAAGTAGGAATAAACTATTGACCTAGGCACCTAGGTGGGAGTGCCTATCATATTGATTAGCTGTTAGTGTAGTTAACTAATCACAGAAAAAATCTTCAAATGCTTATAAAATATCACCCACAACTACATCCAAAGGAACGCGATAAACTCTACTTGAAGGAAGATATTCACTGTCTCCAAACAGGCAGTGAAATTGGTGCACAGCTGCACAAAGTTTGTTGTGATTTTGTATGTAATATCTCTTGTAGAAATTTTCAACCTCCTAAACCTCCTGCATGATATGCATGTCTCTGCCTAAACTGGTAATTCAACCTGGGAAGATTTTAGTGGTCTGGAAGACTATTCATGCACAGAGTAGGCTTTGCAACATAGATCTATATCTACAGATATGCTTTATTCTGTAATGCTTTTTTTGGATGGTTTTATGATTGGAGTTTTTTTGGCATTCTCTTTTCATATTTTTTTTTTGTTGTTATTCATATGCTCTTTTTCCATGTCATTGCAAAGTTTCAGAAATGTAATTTTATTTAACTTGTAGCTTACAGCATGTAGCATCTTTAAACTCTTTCTGCTTAAAATACTGGTCGATATGGATGAAACAAGACTAAATGTTTCAGCATAAACATTCTTGTGTTGGCAATGAACAACTACCCTTCACATGCAATATCTAAAGGTTTTGTGCTCTGCATGTATTCTTGTGAGATACCTAAATTATCCTCAGACTCTCAGGACAAGGTTCTAACAGTATTCCTTACACTCTGCATGTTGCAACCATTCTATGTAGTAAAAGGACTAAATGTTTTCTGTGGTTCCTTGACTGTTCTGACACTTTCAGAATGAGTGCTGTCTTCTTAATTCAGAGGAAAATTACAGCTCATCCCTACTAAGTGAAACACTGGAGTCTCTGTTGTGCCTCATAACTTCGATTGATATCACTATTTCAGTGTCTAATTTTTATTAACAATTTCATTACATTTTATTTTTATAAGAGGAGAGAATGTTGCAGCATAATTAAGTTGAACACTTTTTGACTCCAGTGGGATCAACATGTTAGTAAGAAGGACCATTCTGTATCTTATATTATAAATGACAGTAATTTATCATTTTACTTTTTTACTTATTGCTATAACATAAAACTGATTACTATTCATATTTTAGTAAGGATGTTCTTATTTTTCTGTCGTGCTTGTTTATTCTCCTGGCATTTTTCTGACCTGCTTGTTTTTCCCATCTGTTACTTCTGCTGTCAGCTTCTAAGTCAATCACACCAGAAGAGAAGCCAATACTCAAACATACCCTGTTCTGACAGTAACCCCATCTCTCTTTGATCTTTGATATTCCTTTTCTTGTTTTATTTAAGAGGCAACAGATTTTTTTGTATACTGTTTGAGGAAACCAACACTGCTTTTATGCAAAATAATGTTAACACTTTACAATTTTAGCGTATGCTGACAAACTTCCTTATACTTCTGAGAGTTTTTTGTACATGAAAATGATTATTATCAGTGCAAAATACAAATGAAATTAATTTCATAACAATTCTGTAATGTAAAAGAAATAACAAGGCAAATAATCACCAACTAAACTTTGCTGAATTTTACTTGCTGGCTTGGAATCACAGTTTGAACTTTGTTACCTCTTGTTCCCGGTGTTAACTCCTTCAGACAAAAAAAAATCCATTTTATTCAAAACCTATAGTGAAAGATAAAATAGATATTTTTGTAATGAATTGAAAATATCAGAAATTGTGTTACATTTAGGCAATGTGAAAAAATATGCTTGACTTTGGAGACATTCATGTACTTTTAGTAAAGAACATTATGGACTTTGAAGTGGAAATACTTTCTGACAATTTTATTCTAGAAAACATTTATTTCTAAGGTAACAGAAGGTTGACTAGTGAAACAAATCAACTATTTGCCAAACTTGAAAGGCATCTCTATTCCTTTGATCAGAAAAAGCATTAGCACCCAAGAAACAACAAGCTGCAAAATATTTCAGTTTGGCAATGGTAGCATTTCAGATGATCAGTTTCTAAACTCAGTCACAGTTTGTATTACCGCACAATAACTTTATTTTTTTTAGAATTTAGATAAGCAGTTTGTAATACACGTTTCCAAAGAAACCCAGAAAAATCAGAGAATACAAATTCTGAATTTCTGCTGAGAATAAGGTGATTGTTTTGTTGATGTTGAAGAATGATATGATACTTCTCACAAGTTGTGTAACTTTAGCTATTATTTTAGTAACAAAAAGAACACTGACTGAAAGACATAAAAAGTGCTCCACCTAAGATTTGGAAAAGATGCACTTTTCATGGCATTTTCAAAATGTGCATGCAAATAATTTTAATGACAGTATCTTGAAGATTTTTACTTTAGTTAATTTCACTTTAGATACCGACTGTATAGTATGCTGCTAAAATGTTTGCTGGCTACTATTGATCTGAGCTTTAAATGCCACTAAAACTCGAAACTATACAGATTAGAGAATTTTGACTGACATATTTTTAATTACAACTTGAGTTTCTAATCGTACTTAATACTTCTCATTTTATGCTTACCTTAGTAATCGGAATGTAAAACCATTGTTGACTCACAGATCAGTTTCAAAAACATAATTCTCTATGATTATGAACATATTGCCAGGCTTTTCTGATATCATTAACAAACATCTGTTGCTTTTGTAATCTTTATCTACCAAAATTAAAGGAGAAACCATATGTGCATCACTTGCATATCTTGCTTTTTACTCCTTAAAAAGTTAGAATACCTGCATTTGTGGCCCTGTCTGGGATTCCAGATTGGTGTAATCTTTTTCTATACAGTGATAAATGTAAGACAAGAAGGAGTAAGAAAAACTTTACCTAGTTCAATATTGAAACCTTTAAAGGAGAAAACAAGTAAGACCTTAATTAAAGCAATAACTTGTAAAAATGAAATTGTATCTGGAGATACTCTGAAATGCCAGTGGGTGAACAAACAGAACTATCCTTCAATATGTCTGGCTGTTATTATTTTTGATGACAGACAAAGCTATGTACGTTCTGATGTAGAATACATGACATCAGCATCCTTTATCATGTTAAACCAATTAACTGTGGCAAAAAACCCCATTTCATTACTTTCTGTAATTTATCCAGTGACTTATTATGTTTGCTAAATCAAATTATTCTAAATTCATATTTCACCAGTCATGTATTAATTGCATATTATTACAATATGAACTGCAATCCTTCTGGACTGAATTGATTAATGTTTTAGTTTGTTACATTGTAGTAACCCTTCTCTACTAGAGCAGTACATTTCAGACAAAAAAGTATGATTTTAAAGAATATGTGTAACTGCAAGCAAGTTAGTGAATGTTTGTTCAAGAGTGTTGTTTTCATTGAAATGCAGCTACTAAATACTCTGACCTACAGTGTTCTTTGTTTTGAAGTTTTTTCTTTGTCATTATGTTCCAACTTACCTGAGTAAATAAACTTTCAGGAGTTGGTATGAGGTTTGTTTGAATTAATGTGCCAAATGCTATCCTCTTTAACTGTTCCAGTCTCCTCCAAAGCCTAGTCAATCAAAACTCAAATCAGTTTTGTCACTTAAGTGACATAAGCCATAAGAAATACCGTTCTGTTTTCCACCTGAACAGTTCACATTTCCTTTTTGTTTTCATGTTCTTACAAAAGAACTACAGACATAATGTTATTAACTTAAAATTGTGGGGTTCTTTTTAAATTTATTGTTACCTTGGAATGGCTTTAGCATGATTAAAATTTATAAAAATGCCTTTTATTTTGCCCCCTAGGTTCTGAACCAATTCAGTCAGATTATGAAATGCATAGAAAAGAAACTAACCTCTTTATGTGGGAAAATATTTTCAATATAACAATTAATCTTACAATATTATATTTGAAGAGGGCTGAAGCTCATTGTGAGAAAGTAAAGTATGTGGGTCAGAATGTCAGGTGTCAGTTCCAGATAATATCTTTGATAATGATGTGATTACCCAGACATAGAAAGTATACATTAAGAGCAAGGTCTGTGTTGTACTTTACAGCTTTGTGAAAGGTTATCTTATTTCTTTTAAACAAAGCATTATTTGATGACACTGAATTCAAGTTTTGATATCTATCTGTAAACACAGCACAGTATTTGTATAGTAATCTAGTCAGACTCACTACCAGTGTTATGCCATAGAGATAAACAGTGTAAACGACACAAAAACATTTGACCTGCCAGTTGTTGTCTTGAGGTAAATGTATTTTATCTTAGTCAAGAGAGTAATTAAAAGTACTCAAGTAATAACAAGGGAATACAGCATGGTACATATATTTTACAGAATTGCAGCATTTACCTTCCAGACATTCCATAAACTCCAGACTTATATTATATATCCATAACAGTGAAAAATTGTCTGCAGTTTTAGTATGGCAGTGTCAGGGAAAGAACAACATCCTATAGAGTTTCTCGAACGTTACGTTAAAAATTATATCCACATTTCCTCATAGGAGTTATTTCCAGCTTTATGTTAGTTGGCTCCAAAGTTTCGAAGTTCATTTTTGCTGTAAGAAAGTATATATACTAAAAGAACAGTAACTTAAACCCAAAAGAGTCAGAATGAGTCTGAAAAGATTTTGTAAATTACACAAAAATTCACAGCTGTCGGTGTATATTCAAAAGATGAATTGGAATAACAAGAGATGTCTGTAACTTTTCTTAAATTCACTTGGCCGTTATTTCTGCCACTAATTAGAACTATGTAAGGGGTTCACACATAATCTGATGACCACTACAGAGACAAATATTGATCTTCATTACATATAATTATCATATACATGTATATCGAATATATAATGATAATGGAGAAAATATGAAGGCAAATATGTTCTACAACTGTGTTTTGTGGCCTTCATAAAAGGATGAAATTCATGTGAGATGTGTTTGACTTATTAGCAGTTTTAGGAATTATACATGTAGAGAATTTCTTTCTTCTTTGGATTCTCTTTATGGCAGAGGAATGAACATCTGATTTTATTTTTTGTTCTCATATGTATGGCCTGTGTCAAAATTCCAGGCAAGAACTCTTCTGCAAAATGGTATATCTATACTAGAAAGAGATATCATTATTTTTCTATGTAGTAGAATAGGAAAGGTAACATAAGAGATTGGTGTTCCTATCTAGTATTTTTTACAAATTCATCCATGTCCTCCTAAAATTTAGGTTACATTCTATTAAATTGTTAAATCTGTTTCAAAGTGGATATTATGAACATGAGTAGAGAGAATATGCTCAGAAGTATTTGCGAAGTTTCTCTTTTTAGTGCACAAACACTTCATTTGAACAGATACAGCAGAGAAGACATTCAACACTGGGAGGGGAGGGGAGTACTGAATACTGACTGGAATACATATTCATTCCTACTAAGACTTATGTAGCTTTAAAAAAGTAACTTAGAAGATGAATGTTTATTTAAATTTAAAAGTAAATGTATTAGTAGTCTGAATTTTAATGCTGTGTGACCCACAAAAGATTTTGAATAGCAGTAGTTAAAGTATCCATATAAAAGTAGCTACTGTTTAACTTGAGCATTATATTGAAAATATTTTAGATAGTTCCTTGTATTGTTTTAGGAGTATGCTGAGAAGAGTTAATGAATATGACTTGGCTTTAGGTTAGTCTATTCTTTTATTATTAATAATGTTGAGGTTTTAAAGTTAAAACTTAATGCTAAAAGGTTTCTAATTTCACATATCAATAATACTAGCTTTTGTTCACCTCTTTCATCTTAAAAGAGGTATGCAAACCACATATGGCTTTGTGAAATAATTTGAATTAGCTCTTGAGCACTTAAGACTTGCACTAAATTCAGAGAGATAATGCAATGCAACACAGTGGGAAAGTATACTCGGATCCTGTAGTACACTTATATATACATTAGTGCAGTGTCTGTAGGTTATGTGTCATGTTTCTCACGTGTAGTGAATATTCATTTGATTACGCAAACAATAGAAATCTAAATGTAAAGCGGGTGAAGTTTATCTGCTTTAAAATGTTGCCTACCTCTTCTGTGTACCCTACTCCTTTGCAGAACCTTCATTCTCAGAATAAAAAGCAAAATATGATTTGCATCAGCAACACAGGTATCTTGGTTAAGTTTGCCATATAATAGCCAGGCAGGGCAGGCTATTTCACAGTATTTGTCATGTAGAAGGCAATTGCGATGATCAAAAATAATCAAATGAGAAAGATAGTGCACTTCATGTTTTGTGTAACAGACTGTTGAAGCAAAATAATCTTCCTACCTTAGCAACTTGAAGTTTTCCTTTTAGAACAGATTTTCGAAAAGAGTAGTGTATGTCAGAAACTACCCTAATGCTGTTACACTAGAAAATTATGTTTTATTTGTAAAGAAGTATAAAATGTAATAGCTAAAAAAATCCATGTTAGTATTTTTGGGAAAACAACTTTTTTTATTAGTTTTTATTTGTCTGTAGCATAACCCTTTCTTATTCAGTAGATCTGAGTATTATCTCAATATAAGCTTATCTAAAATATTCTGCCATGATACCTTGTTACTGAGCAAAAAGGAGGCTAGGATATTTATATCACTGAAAAAGATATACATAGAGACCATTTTAAAAATCCACAGAGATCTTTCCAAGCTCTAAAATAATTTTTTTTAGATATAAACTTAAAACCCAATATAAGCAATAGTTTAATTAGACCATTCATAAAGAAGTGTTTAAAGTTGAGAAAGGGTTGTCCTGAAAGAAAAAAAGTAAAGTGCAGGAGGAATACATAACATTAAGAAGCAAAAGATCTAGTATTTCAGAAATAAATTCTATTTAATTTATATTCTTTTAAAGTAAATACTTGTAAATAGGTGTCTTTTTAACTCGGGTACCATAGCACTGTTTTTTCTTGTATATTTGTAACACTAATAACTATCAACATAACTTGCATATAGGTTTTCTCTGCTGTTTATAGGCCATAAACTTTTAAGAACACTTATGCAGACAAAAACTGACACATTTGTGTGACACCGGAGAAATTTCTGTACTCGTGCTGTCTAAAACAGAATTATGTTTTGCATTAATGTTGAGTTCTTCAGAATGCTATTGATTATATATTAAGAACATATTTTCTCATATCAGATATCTCTTGCAAGCCACTTAAAGGACAATCATAACTTATATAAACTTGAAAGATGAGTCTGTTGAACACGATTTCCACCTCAACCCTCAATCGCAATAATTGCAGCACTGCATATCATTCAGATGCTATTTGAAACAATTACAGTATTCATTTTTTGCCTTAGTCTTTGAATAGCAAGGGTTGATGGGTTTCATTATCATTAAGGTCATGTTCTGGTTTACTCCAAGCACACCCTTTTGCCACTTGCTTCAGACACTAGAACACAATTAACAATGTCACATCCTGTTAATGTTTACATCATAACTGAAGCAGATATTACAGTGAAGTGCAAATTAAAGACTGCTAAAATGCCTGCCACTAAAAATTACGGTGGGGCAGTATAAAATTCCTCATTTGTGTCCAAAGGTCAGATTAATAAAGCTGCATGTCACATTATCATAAAGGGTGGATCCAGCTGTCTGTTTTGATTATGCTTAGAAGTCTAGTGTTTCTAAGGAAACTTTGCAAGGAATGAATACATCCATTTTAACTAGCTGTTTAAATGTGGGTGATTATTAGACCTTGTTCTGAAGGGATCCAAATCAGAGGTTGCAGTCACTCAAATGTCTTCCTGCTTTTTAATATATAAATATAGAAATTAAATTTCTTTTATAAATTCCTTTCAGGTTTTAATCCTTAAATTTAAAGTAGCTCCCCAATTATGAAAAGCTAATTCCTCAGATGAATCAGCTGTAAACTAACCTGCATCAAATATTGAAAATAGACCTATCCATATATATTTCTACATGATAAGAAATAGAAGTAGAAGCAACTGAACTGTCTAAATTAAAGATGTTAATTCTGTTAAAACAATGTATAGGTATAGCTTAAAATTTAATACTCTAGAGTCAAATTAAAATTATGTTTATATTGAAGCTATTCAAGTGATTATGCAGTCGCATACATCTTTAGCAAAGGAATACAAGTTTCTATGTTTTGTTCCTAATAACAAAAATTCTGGACATTTTTCAAAATAGCTTTTTAAAGGTTTGCTGAAATGTAAAAATGAATTATTGATTTTTTAAAAAAAATATGTTTGTTTGATATTTTTTTCTTTAAATACACATAAATTAATTTAAAAACCCCAGCATCCTGTGAATTAAAAGGAGACTACTGATTTGGCAAGAAGCTGCTAGTAGAGTTACTAAGATATAGAGCTGAATATATTGCTGAAGGAATTGAATGATTTTGAGGTTTATGTTCAATATAAGATTAAATATGATGGCATGAATTTCAAGAAACTGGAATAACCTTTTTGCTATAATCAGGAGGAAAATTTAAAAAATAAGTTTATCAACTGTATGATAACTTGAACAACCAAAATGTCATAAAAACCCAGATGTTCATAACATATCAAGAAAGGTCTTCCTAGCGGAGATAGAGAAATAATAAAAAGTATTATATATGACACTACTTAAACCTCACCTGACATAATATACCTATGTCTGAGTGTTCAAGTTTTAGATTGAATTCAATGTAATAATGAGCAAATACAGAGAAAGGTTACTCTAGTGATCAGGCAGTATTTTGTAAGTTTTGTAGAACTCAAGAACACAGTGTGTTTTTCCTAGCAGAATGGAATACCTGAAAGTATGTTGATAAAAATGCTTGAAAAGAGCATGGAACTCATGAAATGAAAAGTAAACTAGATTATAATTACTTTAAACTAGAGACAGTACTCCTTGCATGCAGCAAGACATTTCTCTGTGTGCAGTTTATTCCTCTTTGCATCAATTAGTAGAGTATTAAAACTGCTATATGTGATTGTGTGCAAGTGACAAGCTAAAAATACCTGTTTCAGAAAGAATTTCCCTCATTCTGTGAAACTAAGGAGGGGATTTGGTGCTTTACCTGTACACAAAGTTGTTTGAGTTCATGTTAAGTGATGTATTAAAGAAAGAAAAACCTTAGGAAGTTGCCTGAAAGAGATGGTATGAGGAGCCCCTCAAACTCTCCTTTAAATTGAAGCAAGACTTCCTTTATCTGGAAGACTTATCTAAGGTGTTTATAGGGCAAGGTAATATGTTTCATTTGGGTTATGATAAAACCCTGGGGTTTTGCCTTCACTTTCCATCGTAAGGATATCTCTTTTTGTGCATCCATGGGCTGGATCATTTGCTATAAAGCCTTCTTTTTCAGTGTTCTTTCCCACCTATGCCCTATTTTGCATAAGCTCTGTCTCCATTTTTCATACCATTTTTGATGATTTGACATGGCAGAAGGTAATCTGTGTTCTCAGAGGAAAACATGTGTAAGGCTTAAAATGCAACCGCCCTGGAATATCCAAGCGTAGGTTATGCTTTTGAACTTTCAAAGCTTTTTAGAGTTCAAGTATTTGAAGAAATTTCTAGCTTTTTTCATAGAAACATAGCTTTCAATTTCAGATTCCAAAGAGGAGTGGACTTCATGGGACAGTCTTGAGTGAAAAGAGTTGGGGTGAATGCTCACTTTGGATTCTATCTTTAGAGGCATAGTTTTTGTAATTTGACCTATGCTTTCATCACCTTGGAGGGCCTGATGGATCTTCAAGAAATAATTGTATTTTATTAATTTCTTAAAATATTTTCTAATTTTTAAAATATTATCAGAAATCATAACAGGATAATTTCTTATGGGTCTTTTTATGTATATTATTTATAGCTAATTGTCAGAAAGAATTTGTCTTTCAAAATTTAATAGTTGGCAATAAGGTTTGTCAAGTTTTGTTTTGTTTGGCTATTGAAAGAATAGCCATATGGCATCATTGCAGTGAGAGTAAAAAACTGTAGTTCTGTGTGGCCCTGTATAACTGCATAAAGGGAAGCTTTTGGCTGTTCAGGCAAGAGTTGTTGATCAAAAAGCTATTTATCAGAGTTTCCAACCTGAGAGAGAAATACAGTAGGACAGATTTTTGTCCAGACTTTTCTTTCACAGGGATTGGTTAAAAGGTAAATCCATAGTGTCTCTGGTCTAATTAGCAGTAATCTGACTTTATTTCCCCAGAAACATTGAAAAATCTTATTACTCTTTATAATTGTAACTCACATCCCAAAATAAAAGCACTACGTAGAGTTATTATTATAATTAATGAAATAAAATCAGCAGAAGTCATGCAGAAAGACAAAAGCTAAAGGGAACATATTTATATTTCTTAAAGTCTTACTAGGGTGGTTCAACACACTCCTATGTAAATAAATATTCAAAAACATATAGGAATATGTATATATGCTCACACATATACACATAAAATGTCATAACTGATATACAGTAAAAAAATATGTAGAAATAGAATCTCAGAACAGAAATGAGAATCTAGGAAAATGAGTCTTTAGTAGCCATTAAATACATATTTTAAACACTCATTTGAAGGTTTCTTGTCTACTACAAGTGTAATAAAAATAGCAGGAAATCTTGAACCTTCTCCCACCCATTTCTTTATTTTCACTCCAACCTGAAGTGTTGGATTAGGGAAGATTAGGAAGCATAATGTAGTTCAAGATTAAAACATACAAACTGAAGTATCCAATAGTATAAATGTTTCTCCTTTTAAACCTGCTTTTATAGGGTGTTTGGGGTGGTTTTGATAAAGCATGTCATGTGACTCTGCGTGACTGCATGCATCATGCAGAGTGCATGGATCAATGCACTTTTTAAAACATTAACATTTTTCATACATCTGTATTCTAACATACTTGCTGGACATACTGACTGTAGAATTTGTAAGGTGTGTGACCTGTTATGATCCTCTTTCCTTGCTTATTAAGAAAAAGAAGTCTTTTCATGTGCCCACTTATCTTTATAAGCAGTCAATTGAAAATGACATTTCTTCCTTTCCTTGTCTCTCCAGAGAGATATTATGAGATGTGAAGCCTGTTTACTTTCTTTCAAGCTTTTCTGTACTGACTGAGATTGCCCTTTTCCACATGTCTACTTTATTCTTCCAATTGTGGAAACGATTAGAGTTTAAGGGAATCATAAATGCAAGCAAGCTACATGCTTGCCATACAGAGCATGAAGGTCAGTACTGTTTCCCACACTGGGATTTCAGTATCCCATCAGACACTTTAGCAATCTGATCTAGTTGCTATCAGAAAAGTCAATATTTGCATTTTGTTGAATATGCATGGCCACCAGTGTTTGGAAAAAGAGTTATTTGGTATCTGTGCTTGTATGATTATCTTGTTTGCATTCACAAGATACTATCTACAAATCCTCTAATGATTCAAAGACAACGTTGTATGAAGTTATTTCATTATTAGGATTAATTCATTGCTATTCTAAATTAAACAGGCTTAGAATTTGATGTTCTTTAATTTCAGCTAGGGCACTGGAAGGACAACTTGAAGAAAAATGTCAAAAATGTTTTAATTCATAGGATGTTAAGTGTACACAGAGAAGCCTTTTCAGTTCATGTTATGTTTGTCTATCACTTTTTAAAGAACTTTTGAATTGCACTAGTTGCTGAGAAACTTTGGTTTGCCTGCAAACAGTAGCATAAAATACATTACTGGCTTTTAAATGGTCTAAAACTTAAGTCATTGACAGAATTTAAGAAAAAACTAATTTGAATATGAGGACTTCTTATCTAGAGTGAAATTATTTTTTCCAGGTCATGGAGTCAGAAGTGTTCTCTATTGGTAAATTCTTATAAATGCATATTGAGCCTGATTGACTTCAGTAGAATTCTGCAGGTGTGCTTGATTTTGGTGGCAGACAGAGACTTAAATCAGAGCACATAATTCTGAAAGATTTAGGATGCAGAAAAAAAATCCTTTTAAGAGTACCATGAAAGTATCGTAGCAGTACATTTGCAAAATTGCTCCCTTATGCTTTGGAAAATATTGGGTAGAGATCAGTCATTTAGAAATTTGTAGCTCTTTTCAGATTGATTCAGTTCATGAAAGTGCTCTTGCTTTCTTTGCACAGAAAAGTGCTACATTCATTGGTTAAGCAGACGAGGTGGGCTGTGTTTAGCACAAAAATAGGGGCCAAAAAAATCCTGCTGTCTTGCAACAGGTGGAAACAACGCGTTTTAAAATTTTGTTTTGAAGAGAATACCCATTGTTAAACATAATTTTGATCAGCTTATTTAATCATCCCTCTGGTCATTGAAGACAGTGTCTGTAGAAGATGGAGCTGGACATCAGACCAACCAGGGAAGTGCTTTAAGGCAGTAGGAGGTAGAGCTGGGCACTTCTTCTGAAACCATTCTCAAAATAAGAGAGAAAATTTGGATACCAGTGAACCAATTTAGTTGATTGTGTCTTAATTTTTCCTTGGTGTTTGACTCAGGGCTTGTGAGCTCTAGTGAGCTTTACACTGACTGTGTAAATCACATCATGCACACAAAGAAAGTTAACAGATTACTAACTTTTTATTCTGTCCTGAATGTTTTATAGCTTCAAATGGTGCAGAGGCCCAGAGAAGCTGAATTTAGTTGTGGGGTGGATTGTGGTGATGTTACTTTGTGAAATGTTAGATTTTCTACTAAACAGAGAGGAAAGCTTTCTAGAATTCAGTGAACAGGGGAACCTAGGGGCTAAATATGTTATTGTTTTCTAAATGAAAAGTAAACAGTAGCACTTTATCAGCCACAACATAGAACAACAGAAGCTGCAAGGATAACATTAAATTTAAAACTGTCTATAGGATGTATGTCCACTAATTTGAAGGAATACTCATGTAATATTTGGTTTTGTTAAAGTTATGGGACATATATACAATCCATCCAGTTATTGGAAAATGATATTTATTTGCAATATCTGTATGCCCTCAGTTGTTACTGGTTCTTTTATTCCCAAGAACTCTGTGAGATAAGGTAAGCCTTTCACAGGCAAGAATTGAAGTCCATAGTACATGAACTGAATTTGTTAGAATCTTGAGTCTGTTAGTCTTTCCACAGAGATACATGACCAAGAGCTTGAAACACATATTTTATTCATTTAAGTGCCAGAGCTTATGTACTGATTTCTGAAATTTTGTCATGTCATGTAAAACAGAAACATTTTAAATATGTAGAATTTTTCCACTCAGCTTTACAAGGCACACAGAAATGCCTTACTTTCGGTATATTCCTTTTCATTACTATTTTCTCACTGCTGAATATTCCATAGTTTCATATTTTTTTTGTTTCTGTGTGGATTTCTGTTAGATTGATTCTACCTTTTTGTCCTGAGAGAAGAACAGGGTATGTCTTGCCCTTGTTCACCTTTTACATTTTGACATGTTTTTCTGGAGTTAGAAAGAATGTCATCTTGAACCATATCAAAGTGACTTTTTGGCTGATGGGTTGAAAATATTTGGCTATCCCTATACTAAATAAATAAGCGGCAAATGATAAATAATGAAGTAGTCATTTTCTTCTACTAAATAATGAAATTCATATAATGAAAAAATAAACCATTCTATTTTATGTTACCTGAAAAATTGATAACTAGTTTGTAGGTTTTACATTATTCAAATAACAGAAAACGTGCAATACATTTGCATTTGATCTGCTTCTTACCTTTAGCAATACAACTACAAGATTTAGGAGAATATGTTTTATTTGCTCACTTCAAAACCCAGAAATATTTCTCTTACAAAATAGGTATTTGAAAAATCAAAGTATATTTTTTGGCCTTCAGTCATTGAATGTAGCCTAAATGGTAGTCTGAATAGTCACTGAGATTTCTTCAAAGATATGAATGCACTGGATAATTGCATGGTACTAAAAATATATTTACTGCTTGTATTTTAATAAGGTAGCTGCAGTTAATAGGTGGTATAACATTGCCTGCCTTTTTAGTAATAATTAATGTTTACAAAATTAGTACTACCTTGATTTCAGTTTGCTCAAATCATCATATGACAGAGGGCCCTGTGATTGACATGTAAATTTACACAGAAATGCCTTAAGGGGATGTGAAGTGCTTGACTTTCTCTTTTACAGTAATTGTGTTTAAGACAATGTGTTGTGATGGAATTGTTGACTGAACTTTTGCAGTGTGGTATCAGTGATTTGGCATCAAATATACAGTGTAACAAAAATATATTCTGTACTTCTGTTGTTCACATTTAATATATGTTTTTATAACATTGAAAATAACTTTATTGCCAAAATGGTTTACAGCTTAATCCAAATGACACAAAAAATTTCTGGATGAACCTATGAGCTGAAGTCTGTAACACTTCTATCTTTTTTGATGGCATTGTATTTTTTTCCTATATAAGTAGTAATTTTATTAAATTAAAATACAAGGAAAAAATAATATAAAAGAAAATTAGTCCATTGCAGTGAAGACTTTGTACTATAAGAATTGTAAAACCTCAGAGTTTTACGCCAGTTGAGCAAAATTTACTTTCCTTTCCTTTTCTTCATTTCTCTTTTATTTAATATCCTAAAAGTTTTGAGCAGTGCTATGAAAATTTTGTTAAAAATAATTGATGAAAAGCCAGCAAATCCAAGCAATGATTTGTGTTTGAATGCCATAAAAAAAATAAAGCTAGAAATCTTTTTCCTTTTTTTTAAACAACTTTTAACAGTTGTGGAAATTTAACAAATTTTGACTGTTGCTTAACAAAATAAATGTTTGAAAAGGTGTTAAAGTTAAGGAAATAAAGCATTTGAATTTGTTTTAATTATTAAAATTTGATTTTCTGAGCCTATTGTTTGGACATGCAAATTTTATACTGTATAAAATCATTTCACCATTAAGGGAGTAGGAAATTTTAAAGAGAAATTAGAGTGTGTAAAAGTTACTTTTGATATGCTAAATGACTGATGAACTTATGCTTATGCTCTTATGTTTGTCATGTAGAGGTTAATATGCCCTTCTAGGATGTGAAGGATCAGAATCAAAATTCAGATCCTACTGATTTTACTATTAAAGTTAGATCATAATACAGCTCAGTAGGTTGGGCAAGAGAGAACTCTGAGAGAGTATTTGATCCTGTAGGTTATGAGATATTTTATTTGTTTTAATTCATCTATAGATTAATTATTTTTTTTAGGCAGCAGAACAACCACTGAGCTTTTTCTTATGTGTGAGCTACCATAATTAATTTAGTTCCTCTAGTCCAGTATGTTGTTTAATGCACATTCAACTGATGCAGGTGCTAGCTGCAGCTATAGCCTTTCACATACATCCCTGTATTGAAAATTTCCTCAAGTATGGGTGATCTAACCATAGATATTAGAATCCATTAAACTGAAATGAAGACATTAGTTTTTTAGCCCATGCAGTACTCTTCTGTATCTAGTTCATTCTCCAAGGGTTCTGCTAAAATTACAGACTTTCTGTGTCTTTATTTTTGGCAGTAAATGACAGTACATATTGCACATGCAGCACATCAAAACAGATTTTCATAGAGAAATATTTTATCTCTGAAAAAATTAGACCTTGGCTGTACTTCTTTAATGTCCTCAAGAGCCTTGATCTAAAGACTTCTGTACTTCTTCTCTGTCAGCTTTTCTCCTGGTACTTCCTTACTCTAGATTATATGAAACTATCCTGATTTATACACACTAGGTGGATCACAAGTCATATTTTTCTGTACCTAACAGATATTTTGCTGGTCCGGTAGCAGAATTTTTGAACTGAAGAGCTATCCCCAGTATGAGATTACATTTATAATCCCTGCTTACAGGAGTTACTCCCTGCTTAAATGAGTCCAGACTTTTTGTCTCAGAGGAAGCCATTAAAATATTGGCAAACCACTAATCTGTTCTGGGATTTTCTATTGTTTATTTAGGACAAGTCTAACTGGGTAGTAATTGTGTTTGATATTTCCTTATTTGAAGGAAACACTGATAAGATACACAGAACAAAAATAGTATACAAGATAGAAATTAATAATTAAATCTCAAACCTGCATGAGTGAATGAACCCACATAGAGTCTAAAGTTGGTGCAATCATTCAGGAGTAAAACAAATCCAAAATTCAAGTTAAAAAAAATCTAACTTTGATCTTTAAGAAGACATCTATGGTTACTTGAAATTGTCTTTCTTGACTCAGCTGGACATGCCTGAAATGTCTAATTACAATAGAAAATGGCTGTGCTATAGTCAAACAATTATATTACATTTTAAAATGCCTGTGAATGGTAACAGTTTATATTATTTGGTGACATAATTTGTAAGTTTACTTGGGATTAACTAATTTCTGCTTGGGATAAAATTTGGAAATTTAGGACCATTGGCAACCAACATTAAAAAACATAGGCAATCAAGACTACATGCTTAAGGTATTACATTTTCACTGAATTTAGTGTTCAATCTACAGGAGAATGTGCAAAAGAACTAGATTTATGTCAATGGGCAAGAAGATGATTGTATTCATATTGAAGTTGCCTAACATGACAAACAGCCTTCAGCTTGAAGAAATGAATCTCATATTTGTTGATTTTTCATTTCAGTGGCAGGAATCTATTTCAATTTTTCTATTTTTCTAGGATGAGCACTCTATATAGAAGAGAGGCAATTTTTATGTCTCTCCAACCATCCAAGGTTAAAATTGGAATTCTACCAGGAAGACAACAAAACTCAGGCAGATCACAGTTCAGATTCTGATGTGAACTTCTCTACTAACAATCAGACAACAACAGCCTCTATCAGCCTTTGTCTTTCAGATTTTAGTTCTGTGTATAAGGTGCATTTATATACCAAAGCTAGAAAGCTCCACAACTGGCAACACGCAGTACAGGTAGGGGAGGAAAGACTGAGAAAATTAAAGGAATGCTCCTAGACACTGTCATGACATAGATATAAAGTATTGCCAAGAGTCTAATAATAAGGAACATATATTTTGAATATTTGTGTTCCATCTCAGGGATTGTAAATGTTACTACATTTCTAGCAGTTTATCATTATGTTCTTGAGGTTAGGGAGACAGCTGTAAGAATTGAAAAGCAATTATTTCCAGAACGTAATTTTAGCATATGTGGGATCAGTGAATACAGAGAATTTTAGTACAATGGAGAGTATGCTTCTGTTGACGTAACTCTGGTCAACATTATTTGTACGCATTCAGTGTATTTCAGACAGCTTAAAAAGAACCCAACAAACAAGTTAAACCAGAACAACACCAGAGTTTAAATTACCTAGTCTTCAAGGCTTAGAGACAAAGATAGAAATGCAACAAAATCATCAGACCTCCAGCCCAGTGTATCATACCTTAGACAATATGTTTTAGAAACATATCTATACCTGTAGGTATCAGAAATATTAGTAGCATAAAAAATAGTGGGAAAAGTTGAAGGTCTGAAAACAGTGCTTCCTTTTTCTTTCCAGAATTTCATTTGATATAATTTCTTGTAGCTAAAGTTGGATTGGATATTATGGAAATAAGAAAAACTTTAATTTCAATAGTTAATGTGTGTTTATATGATACGAATTCCCTTTTTTTCTGGGGGCTGGTCACATTATCCACCACAATAGGAAATAACTTTTTTGTGCCACATTTGTAGTTAATAGAAATTTTATACTTTTATCTGCTACGCTAGCAGTCACTTTCCTTCCATTCCCCATCTATCTACACTGTCCATAGAAGACAAAATTTTTGAGAGGTATATTCTTTGAGAGGCATATTCCTTGAGTATTGGTGCTATTTTTTCTGTATAAAAGATTTCTCTTTGGGCTTTTTTTTCTTGAGTTCAACATAGTGAAAATGCAATTAAACTGTAACATGAAAAGTACATACACTTAAAACTAAATGAGATAAAGCATGAAAGAAAGATTTGCACATTATCTGCTTACTGCAGAAAAAAAATTAGATTTATTTTTAAGTTCCCTGAAACTTAAAAACTGGAGCTTGCTTAGTACATACTGGAACTTCTTTAGGCGAACTTTCAACACACAGCATGAACTCAGTATTCCTGCTTAAGGCATATTAAATAAGAAATTGGGACCTTAAAAGGGAAATGTTCTAATTTCTGAAACCCAGAGAGCCTTTTTAGTAGTAGTTGTTCGATGCATCAAGAATGTATCATTATTAGGAGCAAAAAAACCCACTAACATTGTAGTAACATCGTAGAGTGCTGATGTTGATTTATTCAAAGTGTTCAGTCCACTCTTATGCATCTCATAGCCATAGGCAGCAGTCTGAAAACCCTGTCTGCTAACAAATTTTCTAGGCTTTGAAAAAAAAAAAGAAAAAGAAAAAAGACAAATGAGGAAACATAGAGGAACTTTCATTCTTCTTCTTTCATTCTTCTTTGAAGAAATATTTTTTACCTGTAAGCTTTTTTTGTTCTGTCATTTACCCTAATAACACTGGATTTGCTTCTGCGTCTGTAGGTAGGTAGGATGTCAAGTCCACTGTTAACTATAGAGCAGAGGTACACCCCTAAGCCTGGTTATGATAGGATCACAGAGAAAAAGGGACACTTTTAACCCTGAGGAGAAACTACAAAGATTGGGAAGGTTTTACATTGGTATGTTGAGAAATTTGAAGATCAGATGAAGGAGATTTCAGGCTGACACATGATTTTTAGTACAGGTTTCTGCAAATTTAACCTATCTACGATTTCAGACTTCAAAAGTTTGATGATAGTGTTGAGAACATGAACTGTTCATGTTCTTCTAGTGCCGTAATAACATAAATGACATGAACATTGACAGAGGTCACCTGTGATTCAAGTACAAGTTATGGATGGAAATTAATTTTGAGGATTGCATACGATTGTATTTTTGTAGCTCTGACCTTCTCAAACTTGCAGTGAGCAATAGCCTTGTACAAACTTTTATAAAATTTAAGGCTTTATTTTTAATACAGAACTTAGGACTATTTAAAAGATGTTGCAGACAATTAAACCTTAAGAAAGAAGATATATGGACCTTCATACTAATTTTTCTCTGTATAGCTCAGGGCTGAATCATGTGGGCTCTGAATACCTGAGTCAGATTAGTGATTATGCAGCAGGGAATAATATGCCTGTCTTTCCTTTTTGGCTTCCACCTCTTCCTTGGAGGAATAGGTGACTTACATGGACAGTTTGCTGTTGATGCACAAAGTGGTGTGAACAGCTTTGTTTTACTGCAGTGACCAGGAGAGTGCCTAGTGTTTAGTGAACTAATACTATTTAGTGTTTAGTATTAACATGGTTTAAATCTGCCTTCTGACTGATCTGTATTAAATGAAGCTTGGCTATCTTAGATAAATTTTATAGAAAGTCATCCAGTATCAGTTTGTATATGGTGCCTTTGTAATAACACTACTTTATGAAGCATCAGTATTATACTGTGGTGGTAATTTGTTGTTTATGGGAGCATTATTGTGTAAAAACAGCTACAGTGGTATGATATTCTGTTGGAGAATTAAATTATTATCATTCCTTCTTCTTCCCTTTACTAGGATTCAGTAAATGAATACGAACATTATCTTTGGGTGGGTGAGGATTTTTTGTGGTTTTTTAAAACTTTATCTTGGAATAGCAGAAGGCATTCAGAAGATACTATTATTTAAAGCTGGAGTAATAGAAATGGGAAAAATGAAAAGAAAGGAGTTCTAAATTCTGTACTTTAGAAATGATAAGACAAAATGCTGTTCCAAAGTGCTGCAAAGGACAGCAGAGAAGAGAGATGCGCATGTGTATTAGTACAGAATGAGCAGTATTCATCATTTTCCTTTTCTGAAATGACACTAGGAAGAATACTCATTTCACTCCAAGAACATATAAGAGATGAGGTTTCTGAACAGATTATAAGACTTCTGTACTCTGTTATCTGTTGTCAGACTTTTATATAGTTAAAGCTTAACCCTAGGTGTACCCTCTATAAAGAAATTTTTCCTGCTGAGTACCATTAATGTGAACAGTATTAATGGAAAGCAAGCTGTGAAGGGAACAGAATTGCTTTCCAGTACACTACTGCATCATATCAGAGACATACGGTGAAAACTTTCTTAATATGGGGAAAATTGGAAGTATGCTCAGCCTTGGGAAAATTTTTTGCTGAAGTTGCTGGTCCTCTTTTGTTTTAGAAATGAGTCAAAATTCTATGATGACAGTGAATTGAGGCTTCTCAAAATTAATTACTATTTGTTCAGAGCTGAGGGGCTTTTTACCCTCAGTAAATTTTATTGCCTTCAAGTATTTTAAATGTGAGTTGTTTTAGTATCCTGTGTCCTCATCAAAAATCAGACTATTGTCTATTACAGGCTCAACCTCTTTACCTGGTCAATTTTTTCAAGTAAATATCTTCCCATTGAGAATTTTTTTCAACAACTTTGTATTTTCTAATAAAATGTATGTAACTGAAAAACATTTTCTGATTCTGGCAAGAACAGTGTTTCCAATCATCTTCATTCCATATGATCATTATTCTCTCAGTATCTATAGCATCAAAATGCTTACTGGTGCATTTTAAACTCTTCTGTGACCCTAAAGTATACTGAATAGTAAAGAGAGCAACTGAGATGAATTTTGCTGTATTTTGCGGGTTTAGCACATGTAGGAAAAGATGCAATGTGGACTGAAAATCTGAAGTTAAATTTCTCTCTAGCAGAAAATTGTATTTATCCTTATTTGTTCACCAGGATAATTCATTCCTTAATAAATTAGTTAATTTCCTTTGATTTTATGAAGTACTTGAGAAAAGCCCATAAATGAATATCATAATGATTTTTACAGTATTCTTTATCAAAATCCTTATGAAAAGGAAGAGTTTAGTTATTCCTTCATATTACTAAGTGTGCCATATATCTTCATTACAAGTTCAATTTTTAATTTTGTAGAATCACTCGTGGTATGTTATATAGACAGGATTGATCAGAATCCTAGCAAACACAGAATGAGGACAACTGTAGTGCAATAACATATTATTTGCATGACAGGTTGACTTTAATGAAATATTTCGCTTTAATATTAAAGATGTGCTTAAGCCTTTCTTAATAGCTTACTTATCAATGACCTGGATGAGGTACTGAATGCACCCTCAGTAAGTTTGGAGATGATACCCAACTGAGTGTCAGTGTTGATGTGCTGGATAGTAGGAAGGCTCTACAGAGGGATCTGGACTCCCTGGATCAATGGGCTGAGGCCAGTTGTATGAGACTCAACAAGAGGAAGTGTCAGATCCTACCCTTGGGTCATTACAGCCCCATGCAATACTACAAGTTGGGGGAAGAGTGGCTGGAAAACTGCCTGGCAGAAGAGGACCTAAGGGTACTGGTCAACAGTGGGAGAATATGAGCCAATGCCCAAGTGGCTAAGACCAGTGGCATCTTGGCCTGTATCAACAATAATGTGGCCAGCAGGATTAGGGAAGTGATTGTCCCCACTGGTGAAGCCACACCTCAAGTATTGTGTCCAGTTCTGGGCCCCTGACTACAAGAAAGACATTGAGGTGCTGGAGCATGTCCAGAGAAGGGCAACTGAGCTGGTGAAGGGCAATGGAGCCCAGGTTTTACAGGGAGCAGCTGAGGGAGCTGGGGTTATTTAGCCTTGAGAAAAGGAGGCTCAGGGGAGAACCTTATCAAGCTCTACAACTACCTGAAAGGAAGATGTAGAGAGGAGAGTGTCAGTCTCTTCTCCCAAGTAGCAACCAGTAGGACAGGAGGAAAAGGCTTCAAGTTATATCAACGGGATGTGTGTGGGTGTGGGGGTGTGTGGGGTGTGTGTGTGTGTTTGTGTGTGTGTGTGTTAGATTGGAGATTATGAAAAACTACTTCACTGAAAGGGTGGCCAGACACTGGGGTGAGCTGTCCAGGGAACTGGTAGAGTCATCATCCCTGAAAGTGTTCAAAAAATGTGTAGGTGTGGCACTTGGGGTCGTGGTTTGTTAGTGGACCTGGCAGTGCTGGCTTAACTGTTAGACTCAATGATCTTAAAGGCCTTTTACAGCTTTAATGATTCAGTGATTCAGTGCCAAATTGATTTTTAAAAGCATTAAACTGACTGTTTTTCCCAAGCTGGTGGTTATTCCTCAAGGAGTCCAAACTGGAGTGAAAGTTCTTTCTCCCTCCCACAAACTAGACTAAAGAAAATAAACTTAAGATAGCCTGAATGATTCTGAGTCTGAATTCAGGAGTGAGGAATAGGAGTATGGCCCCTGCTGTTTACCTTTAGATTCTATGGATTGAATTGAAAATTGGGAAAAAAAAGTAATACTTTCCTCATCTGCTGTTTCTTGTGGCATGCCTTGTCTTTAAAAGGGGTCTGTTTGATATCATTATGAGACTGCACATTATTTTACAATCAAAAGCACTAAACACTTTCTGAGAAATTGTCAAGACAGATTTTTTCTTTTTATTAAAACATATTAAAAATAAGAGTAAGGTTAGGAAAATAATTTTATTTGCTAAACACTTTTTGTTTGTGGTTTTGTTATTTATACATTTGTTCAGTATGAACTTACCTTGCTCTCAGTACTGTTTTAAAAATCTGCTGTTCACCACGCAGATCCAATAAACTAGGAAGGATCACTCATGAGCTATTTGTTAATGTCTGTACCATAAAATTATATTTCCTTGATTTCACTAGACAGAAATTATAGAGGTACAAAAACCCATAGAGCATGACTTCTTAATTTTACAGTACTCAAGTTAAGCAAATGCCAAATTAAAAAAGCAAATAGTCCATTTACAGGAAAAGAAAGCAACCCAAACAAGGCAGACCTTGAAAGTCCGATGAGTTTAGTCATTAGCACTTGGTATGCTTTTTGTGTGTTAGCTGCAGGAATCTCAAGGTACTGACACAACTTCAGATGGGGCACTTAACACTTTGCTCAAGTTTTTGCACATTTTTATCTGTTTCAGCTGGCATCACTGCTTTGGAAATCTTCAGCATCTGTTTTACAATAGCACACAGGTATCACGTTACAGGAAAGTGTGCCTCCTTCTATCTGAAAAAATCAATTTGACTTGACTGATGCAGAATCCACAGAACTTTCACATTTCTTTTCTTGCTGAGTTAATTTTTGGTGCACTTGTGGTGTTTCTGTGAGTGGAATATTACTATCAAGATTGTTGTCTATTCAGAAACATTCTTCAAGCAGGGAAACCTGGGTAGGGAAGGCATATAATACTTGTGGGGGTGAGGAAGAGAGAGGAATATATAAGTTCAGTACTTGCACATTGTTAAGCATACATACTCAGACAAAATCACTACACTCCAATAAAGTTATGTTGAAAAATAGAAATAGGCCATATATATTGATAAATAGAAAACATTCTTTCTAAGTGATGGGCTTTCCAGCTCTCTCAAGAAAGGTATAAGTGAGCTCCAGAGACCTTTACACACAAATACATTATCCATCATTTTGCTGTTTTCTAGAAATTGTGGTGCTTACTAGTGCTACTGTGAAATTTGTTTACGGATACACGCCTAGCAATACTGTAAAATTGCCTTTTAGCTTCAGTTGGATATTCAAAAAGTGATGCAGGTTAAATTCCGTATGAAATAGCAGGTTTAAAGACACAAGAAGTCTGTGTTAACCAGCATGACTGGAAGTACACTGATGTCCAAATTATTCAGAAATAGCCATGGCAATTTATGGTTTAATTTCTTTAAAAGTCATTCCTCTTCCTATTTGTACCTCACTTGTTTTTTCCTAGACTGTAGGGCTGTGCTAGTTCATCTGCATACAAAATGAAATTAAGACACTAAAATAAGCTCTGCCATGACTTTAAATGAACGTAAGAATTATGTGGATGTTACCTTACAGCAGTAGTAAATAAAAGCAGTAATAAAAAAAAGAAACCAGTTATAATTCAGTTATGCTTGTGTTTAAAGATAAATGCATAGAGTCAAGATATAACCAGTTTATGGAAAATTAGGCCAGTTACCTGGAACATTCCAGGAACTTTAAACTAATTATCAGTTAATTTAAATTAGATTCACACAGATCTCATACAGATTTCTTTGACAGTTTTCAAACTGCTGTGAAGGCAGCCCCTAAGCACATAGAAAAAAAAAATTATGGAATATAATTTCAATCATTTAACTAAACTGTTTATGATAAAAAATTGTAAACATTGAGTTACAAAGGCATTGCTATTTTAAAAGTATTTGTAATAAAATATTTATTTCTGCTGCAATAAATAATTTATGGGTGCCAGGCATAAACAGGATTTGTTGACCTGAAATAACTTTCAATTCAGTAAAATAAATAAAAAAAATAATTAGTAGTTCAAAATAGTTATTCCCATGGCAAAATTTATTTATCCAGTTATATCAAGTAAATTTGCATCTGCATGTCTTGTTTCATAAATTGCTTGAAATTACTTGAGAAATTATGACATGTAACAAACTATTCAGCTTTATTCGTGGGCATAAAATTTGTCTTCCTTTTGGAAATTCCATATACAACAAATATTATACCAGGATTTTAATATTCATTCCTTTGAAACATTTCTGTGCTTGTGAGGCTAAGCCATGGACACAATTGACAGGGACTTGGCGCCTATGCTGACCATAAGCTTCAGTTTAACTTTCTGCCGTCTTCTGATGGGAAGAAATGCAACAGCTGAACGAGATGTGTGAAAGTTATGAATTGCTACAAGTGTTCTTGTAGACAGCACTGTCTTGAATGGTAGTTTAAAATTATCTTTTCTGGTTTTGTACAATTAGTTCTATAGCTTGTACTTCTGAAATGCTTAAGGATCATCTATTACCATAGCCCTAGATTAATCCATATGTAGCAATGCTAGTGGGTTTTATCACATTCTAATATTATCCAAGAAAAAAAGTGCTATTTTTCCATGTTTATAGGGGCAATTTGTCACTAGACAGAAGTTATATGAACTAATACAGAAAGCATGACAGTTGGAATATCTGACTGGAATTTTTCTTTCTGTTGAAAGCTAAATGCTTTCTCATTCATAAAGATATATACACTCTTATAAGATTGATTTTCCATGATGTAGGAGATAGGACTTTGTGTTTTGACTTTAGTTTGCTTTTACATATTTATTAGACAAGGATAATCTGTTCTGTAGTGAACTATTTCTACAAAGGCTACGAGATATAAAATTGAAACTGTGTTTCTGTGGTTTAGCAGCAAAACTATACTTTAATTATTTTTTTTTTTTTTGGGGGGGGGATTATATTTCACAGAAAATATCTCAGAAAATGTTTTCAGTAGTCATATTACTTGAGTCATCTCACTAGGGCACTATATTCTGTGAAAGAAATTAGTTTTATATTTATTTGAATGACCATATCTGGCATGTCAGGCATTTTTTAACAGACCTATACAAAGGTGTAAAAATAATTTTAAATGGACTGTTTATGTAGATTATTGCTTTTATAAATTTTTCATAAAGAAATATTCTCATATGTCAGGATGAAGATTTTTGATACTTCATTTTCCATGTATTTTTTCTTTTCATGGAGTAATATTCTCTCCTAAAAGAGATCTGGAAAATCAGTTTGCCTTCTTGTTTTAGTACAGTCTAGCTTTCAGCATGATTTTTGATAATTGTAGATATTTTGAGTTAAATCTAACACCTTCAGAAAAAATCCCACAACTTTGCTGAATGTATGGAACAGATGGGATGAGTCCTGCTCTGAAAAAAATGACATGTATACACAGTGCATTGTGCTATGTATCACTTTCAGCTTACTTAAAATGGCAGAATTAATGAATGTTCAAGCATATTTGAAATTATTTTCTTTTAGCAAAGTCTGGGGGGTAATGATATTTCTTCACCACGTACATGTATATTCTTCATAAAAACATTGGTTTTCAGACTCTTTCTCACTGTCATTAAAATATTTACCTTTTGTAGGTTATTGTGGGGTTTTTTATACAGTTTGGTTTGCTGGTGGATTTTTTTCCCTTTCAGAAATTCACACATTAGTCATTGTTGTCAGTTTGTTCGTTGTGTCTCTGAGACTCATGTGTGCAGTGTTTGGCTTTGTTCCATCTGAGGGGTTTGTAAAGATCATAGCCCACCTTAATAATCCTTACACTATTAACTTTCATGTGTTTATGTTCCACCCAGGTAAAGGACATGAAAATTTTTAGTATCTTACTACTTTTGTAAAAGAAATTAATTAGAAATTCCATATATCAAAATTATTATTATAATCTTCTAAATATACTTTTTCCTAAAAAGTTCCACTGATTAACAGTTTAGATTATAACACACCCCCCCACACTTCCTTTGCTGGATTTACTAATGCTGGAGAGCCCCTCAACGCTCCCACAGTGTTCCTGTACTGGGTCTGTCTGGGATAAAGTTGATTTCCTCCATAGCAGCCCCCAAAGAAATCTCATTGGTGACCACGACCGTGCTCAGTTTTAGCTATCACTGAACGTTCTTGAACAATGTAAAGGCCTTTTTTTTTTCTCACTCTGCCCTACCCAAAGCAAAAAGTTTGGAGAGGACATGGCTGGTACAACTGGCCCAACTGGCCAAAGGGATATCCCATACCATATAACATGCTGTTTAGCAGTAACAGCTCGACAAAAGGAGAAGGGTGGGGAGGATATTGGTAGTTAAGACATGGCCCTGTTACTTGTGGTGGTTTCTAGAAGATGGCTGGACATCTGCTTATCAATGGAAATTAGTGAATGAATTCTTACTGAATTCCTTCTGAATTCCTAAGAGATTGAGCTGGTGACTGGGTGGACAGTAACCTGCCATTCAGGGTCAACCCATCACAATTCCTTAGTAACAGCTAGAAAAAAATGGACAGTGTAACATTCACTAGGACCAAATGTTTCACATCAGTAAAACTGAAAATACTCGACATTTCTTTTTAAACTTTCCTTGAACAGTAATGATGCTGCACTTTAACCATATGGTTAAATGCTGCTCAATGTCTGTGATACTTTTTCTAGTAGAGGTCCCTGGGGAAGGTAGCAGAAAGACATCACAGCTCTTTTCTGCAAGGGAAGCTTAGAAGAGGAAAACTCAAAAAACCCAGTGTTGTTTCAATGTGTAACACAGGAGCTGCATAGTATCCGTATTATGACATGCTAGTTTGGACCATGGATAATTGAATGACCTTTTTCAGTGGCAACTATTTGTTTAGGGGATGAGTTAAATTTTCTCTATAAAATATTGTTTCATATAAAAACATCTTTAAATCCAGCAAAGCCACATATGCCTATGAAGGAAACAATAGTATTTTACTATACTATTAAGTCAAAATGGGCAAATCTGTTCTTCATGTGAAAAGTTGCCAAAGAGGAAAATTTAATATTATCGTGTGATGCAGCAATTACTACCTTGGTTCTGGACACCAAATCCTAACAGCCTTTCTGATTTTTAACTAAGTAAAAGGAAAATTCCAGTCAATAATTTAACTGAAACTTTTGTTTATTTTGATCATTGTTGCTAAAAGTTTAGTTTTTGAAAAACAAGTGAGCAATACACAGGTTGTTTTGTCTGACTGAGAACTAAGCTAGCCCTTTATGATATTCAAGCCTTACTTCAAATAGGCATTAAAATGTGTGAAAGGTTGTTCAGACTATGACCTTTTCAAAACTGCTGTCGCTGTGATGCACATTTCCTGCTCTTGGTGACATTGGGAAACGTGTTTGGCAGAATAGAGGATTGCCTGCTGTGCTGCAATTGAAAAGCAATCAACCATTTGAATAAAGGTCCATGTTTCTGTGATGAGGCAAACATGTAATTTGTTTCCCTATTTGTTTTAAAGAAACTCTTTTTGTCCTTGGTTTGGTGTTAAATGAATAATAAATATTTTTCAAAAGATAAAGGTAATATGTGAGAAAGACGCGCACAGTAAATACTAGGTACAGCTAAGGATTTAATTGAAAGTAATGAATTGCTGGCTTGAAACTGCTCAAAGGACATCAGTCTATATTTACGTCTAGAGCCAGCAGTAGTCTTATTCCAAATTTATTCAACTGTTTGTGTCAGACCTGTATCCATTTTCCATTCCCCTGTGTAAGGCAAGCAGCATGTCTGTAGCCCACAGATCACTTTACCAATGTAATGGTCCCTGGTCAAATGTAAGGAGGGTGATTAAGGAGAGGGATTTTCACAAGGCTTAGTATTGTGCCCAGGGATCACCTCCTAACAGTGAAAGAGGATTGTGCAACCCTTTCTTGGTTCTCATGAGCACATGAACATCCTTACTACGATAGTAATGTCACCTGAGGGAACTGGCAGACTCCTAGGCTTTGAGCTTGCACAAGACCTTGCTGTCTGGGTCCTGGGCACAGGGCCAGAACACTGTCTAGCAGCACTTCAGTGGTGAAGGTAATTTTGGTACAGGCAGGAAGCTGAACCTCACTGGAGGACAGGTTGTGCAGTGGAGTTGTCACAGTCATTTATTATGCTCTGATATCAAAGCAGAGGTTTAATAGCTCTACGAATGAGCAGAGAAGTTTATGGAGGCAGGAATCTGCAGAAAACCTTTTTAATTGCAGGAGTCAAGGGCCAGGCAGCTGCTGCCATGATGTGGGCACCTGGAGCAGAGAAAGCCCATAAAGGGGCTGCTACCAGGAAGAGGGAGGAGTGGGTGAAGGGTCTGGAAGATGGGAAAAGTTTCAGACTAATAAACAGAAGATCTTTTTGTGTAGGCCATGTTGCACTGTGATTTCTCCTCATTTTCTACTGTAGTGTTTTTGTTCCCTGTCTTCAATTTGATTCAAGCAGAGGAGGTATGATTTGATTTCTCTCTTTTCTGAGAAAACTAAATTCTGTGAATTTTGCTGAAGATGGCACTAAGTGCTGAGAGGAGAAATGGATTCATATGGGCAAAGATGCTAAACTGATTGTTTCTGGCTGACAGATGCATTTTTTTGGGAGATTTCAATCTTTCAGGTTACTAGCTGGGTATTCAACATGTACAGATCTTAGTACTGTTTGGTATAATTTTTTTCTCCTTTTTTTCACTGTAGTTTTGCCTTTGCAAGTGTGGCACTTTGTCCTAATTTGTTCCAACATACCTTTACAGGACAATAAAAAAGTGACTTTATTTGACTAGAGACCACCATTCTCTTAAATGTATTTAGCCTTGACCTTGAAGGTTGAAAGAAGCCTGTATAGTCATAATATTTGTGTCTATTTCTGCTAGTCAGTCCTCACCAATAAATATTAAGCATACCAGAAGATGTGTCAAATGATATGGAGGTGCAAATCTTTATAGTACTTCTAGTACTGCATGTCTGTGGTGCTTCTGTTTGTCCTTGTTTTTCACCCTTCCATTTTTGAACCATTAGTGCAGCCAATGCAATCTTCTATTTTGTCTCTGACTCTGAGGAAACTTTGAAGGAGATCCAAATTAATGCTTTCAGTGACAGCAGAGTTTAGAAAAAAAGTATGTGACACAGAATTGCTTGACAGAGTTGTTAAGAGAAGCTCTTTCTGGAGTGTAAATGGGAATAGCTCACTCTAGTTTTATCTTTTTCAAAGCAAACTTGCGCTTCTACTCTTGAAAACCTCCTGGGAGGAAGAACAATATTCAAACAAAAGCTTATTTCTACCCCTAAATTTTTTAAAACATTCTTGATGTACAACTATTTTACAAATAATTAGAAAATAGAAAACATTGATTTAAGTAAACCTTGGATTATTTTACCTTTCTGAATTTATTATCTTGAACTCCATATTTTTAATCCTATTTTTTGCTTTAAAACATTCCCTCAAAACATTTTATCCACCGATTTTTATTTTTTTTGGTAACTCAGTAGGTGCAGGCATTTTGTTGTTGCTCATAAGAGTGACACAGCACATTCTTTGGGCTATATATTGGTCATCTTTTGAAGCTCTTTGATCTTCTATCTCATTGTCAAACATTACAAGGTTATAGCTTAACCGTACAAGCCAGGAGAGTCCCTCAGACTTGGTCATCTGTAATTGAAGTGCTGACAAACTCATGCTCAGAATATTTATTTTCATGATCAACTTTCTGTGAATACGCTTTGTGAATAGAGATATAGTTCAGGCATTTCTCTATTTTGGTAATAATAATTGTATTCAAACTATGGTCATGTTTAAATTGGCACTTTAATGATTTTCCTCGTGGTGAAGGACCATAATTTCCCAATTTTTCTCTTCTATAGAATTTCTTTCTTCGTACCTGTGATGTGGCAAAATTTACCACTTTCTCTTCTAACAAATTTAATTAGACAAGTGGCTCTTTGTTTGTTTTAAGAGGAATGAGCTTTCTACTTGACTATTGTACCTTGTTTTTTTAATTTTTAAGTTTGATATTGTGCAGCCAGGAAAAATGCTATCACTTAATTAATTTTTCTCAGCTAATATATATAATATATATATTATATAATATTTTATATTTTATATTTTTTATATATATAAAATATATATACAATATCTTGCCGTAGTTTCCTCTTTCTCTGTATCTTTCTGCCCCTGCTACTCCATGTAGACAAAGAACTTCAGAATATACTGGACAGCTAATTAATTTATAGTTTTTTCTTCCTGCTTAAACTTAAGCTCCTAGAAAACCTGAGAGGAAAAAAAAATCTTGAATGTGAAGAGATGAGAAGAGACATTTAAGTGTAAAGATGAGACACCTCTGGGTTTAATTCTAATTTTTAAAAAGTATGAAATTGGTTTGGTTTTTGTTTTGTTTTTAAGGTAGAGTTTTTAAATTTAGGGTCTTGAAGAGGATATTTTGAGATCTGGGGGTATATGTCCTCCTACCTCTATGTGTTTCAGGTTGTAGTTAGTGGTAGGAAAGACTA
>JAWWES010000133.1:32828726-32898620 GCA_035583135.1 Lophotriccus pileatus | reverse complement strand
GGATATTTTGAGATCTGGGGGTATATGTCCTCCTACCTCTATGTGTTTCAGGTTGTAGTTAGTGGTAGGAAAGACTATTTAAATTGAAGATGACTTAAAAGTTTTAGGGGTAAGTCAGTTGCAGAAAGACAAGTGAATAAATATGGAGTAAGAATTTTTCTTGCTTTAAGAATTTGCAAGAAATACTTATATGTCAGGATGTAATTTATGGAAGATGCACATTAAAATTACTTTGCATGCAAATCCATTAATAAAACCATTTTTTTCAATTGTTAAAATGGTATTGTTACGATACTGGCTCACACAACAACCAATTAACCAAAGTTGCTATAGTTTCAAGTCAAGATATGCTAAGGTGTCTATTACCACATTTGGAAAACAGATTGGTAAGAAGAGTTTGAAATCTTTATCTCTTCAGTTTATTAAGATATGTGCTGTTAGTTATAAGGTGGAAAATTATTAACATAACCATTATATTGACAAATTTTGAATGTTGTTTGATTTATTCTAAAATAATCCACCTTTTTCTTTACATTTTTCCCCCTGCCCAAAATATTTCTAACCAAAATAAAAAATGCTAAATTACTGAAGAATTTCATATACCAACACTGCTGGATAATGAGTAATGCAGCTTTAGTGTCATGCTCAGTCCATGTAATTACAAGCTGTTCTTGCTAGTGAAATCAAAATTTGTCAAAGAACTGCTGCTAAAATAGTACAGTTTAAGAATAGAAAAAGTCTAGACCTTTAATATTTATGAGCAGATACTCACAGTTCATACTGAGGTCATGCTTGGTGTTAATGCCCTGTGAGTGTTAATAGTGGGTGGTGATCAATCTTATTTTCTATTTTTTTTCTTTTTTTTTTTTTTTTAAATTCATTCGTCCCACTCGTGTCCCTGACATTTTTTCTGTTTTATGTGAAACTTGAGACTACACTGAACACTTACCAAAGTAACGATTACAGTCTTGGTTGGGCCTCTCATAGGTAGTGTGTTAAATAAAGATACAACTGTAGAGTTAGAATTGTCATTTACAGAATGGTTTTAAATAAAAGAGGGGTGAATAGGACACCAGTAATATTCATTAGTTATTTGTGCACAAGATATCGATGCATTATCTCCAAAAACAGCTGCCACTTTGTTTTACATGACACGTAGGTAATGCAGCATGTTATGATGGAAGCCATGAATGCAAATTTTGTTGCAGAGAAATAAAAAGCAGTAAGTCTGTGAGAGAGGGCTCAACATACAGCAAGACTGTGTGTGTTCCAGCCCAGGGCCAAACGTAGAACATGGTGATGCATTCTCTCATGAATTCCCAAAGTTTCCATGTGGAATGTTTCTTTAAACTGATTAGTTAAAAGGGAAAAGTGTAGATTTCTGTGAGCCTTTCGCATGCTAAAATATCCACTTAATTCCCAACCGTAAATTATTCAAATGTGACCTACAACTTTCTGAACTCTGGGTGCTGTAGAACTAGCCTTTAAATAGGAAACCTGTATGAGGAATCCCAACTGGAAATTTGAAACTGTATTTATTACTTTTTTCTTAAAAGCTAAAACAGTTTTACTTTCTCACACTTTTTAAAATAAAAAAAAACTTTTATTTTTGTTTGTTATTTCATTTTATATCTGTTAAGAGTTTTAAATTTCAAGAGAATCTGAAAAATCTATGGGACTGTTTTGGCTGTCTTGGCTGTAATACATTTTTACCAGTAGTTCTTGAATAAGATATTTCTTTTTTACGGCGGTGGAGTTGGAGGGGGCACCTCTAGGCCCTGGGCTTGTGGCCCATTACCTGGAGGGAATGGTCTTCCCCCCTGTCCCGCTGCCACGTGGCCCTGGGAGCCCTGTAATGACCCCACACAGACCACAGGCGAGGGACGAGCGAAAGAGGAAGTTTATTATGGGGTAGGGGTTTATATAGGTTTTAGGGGGATCAGGGAATAACCAGTCACAGGTCTCTGGGGGTTACAGGAATCAACCAATCACAGGTAAAGGTTAACATTTACAGGAAGGGGTTAATAGGCTAAAGAGGAGACCCAGGAGCTCTCCCCTGAACATTCCTGCATAACAGTTTTGGAAGAGGGTTTTGGGAAGGAGACAGTGACTTTGCAAAATACAAAAAAACCATCCTGAGACATGTTTAAACAACATTAAAAACTTCTGTTTCTATAACATTTTGGTTGTTTTCTTCCCTTTCTTCACCAGTCCGTCTTTCACAGGACTTTTTCCATCCTACATATGGTAAATCCGCTGCCACACTTTTTAACTTAAGGCTATGATAATTTAAATGTTTCCTGTCTTACTTTCAAATGGAACAAAACACATTTTGTTTCCCATAATACTGTAGATAATCTCAGATTGCATAGATATTATAGTTTTTTGGCCTAAAATTGAGTGTACGTTGTTAATATGGGTGCACGCTTTCCTATTGTTGTGTTGTGCCATTGAACAAATATAGACTTACCTATCATCACATAAGCAATAACAAATTGCTGGAATAATATTAACATTTATGGGTAGATTATTTGTCATCCTGACTGGTTTTCATTCTCCTAATATTGAATATGCCGGCCTGCTTGCCTTCTGTACTAAATTATTGAATTATATCTAAATATAGGAACCTAAGTTCACCTTTTACTAGTTCACTTTCTAAATTTAAATGCTTAGATGGAAGAATAACCTCCAGAAACACTCGGTGTTTGTGATGGTGGCGGTCTCCTGAATGGGTGCTGCATCCTAAACAATTTTATCCCAGGAAACTTATCTACACTGACATTCAAAACACTCAACTAAACAAAAAAAAAACCAAAAACCAAAACAAGAAACTCCTAAAAAAACCCAGAAACTGAAAAAATCCAACCCTTTTCCATTATCATGCTGTCAAAAGTATACCTCCATTAATAATAATTCCAGGAAGGAAAAGTAGTTGTCTTGATTTCCTGAGAGTCACTGAAACAGGCATTTCATGAATAAGCTGCAAAGTCACAGCCCATATTGGTTGAAAATATAGGGGTTTTTTGTTAATTACAAGATTCCTGTAACTTTTTAGCAGTTCTATTCCAAGAAGAATATTATGGCAATACCTTTTCTTGAAACATAAAATAAAAAGAAGGATTTGTCAAATACAGTGATTTTTGCAAGTTGGGCTGGAGCAATGAAAAGCAGCAGAAGTTGATTTTATTTAGGTTCTTTTTTTTTTTGGTTCATTGGTTTGCTTATAACATTGTTATAATTTGTTTATTCATATATTAGTATTTTACAGTAGCTATTTAGAATTTATTGATTTGTTAAAATTTTCAGAATTGGGTGCACTCTAGTTCAAATTTCTGTTTGTGAGCATTTTGTCACCTCATTTGCAATTGCATGGATTTTACTTTTTTTTTTTGCTATTAGTGATCTGGTAACTGGTAACCATTGGTTGGTGGACTATTTCAGAGTATACTTTTAAATCCTTCTTCTTAAATATGTACTGTGTGTGCTATAAACCTCTTGATAGTCTACATAGCTGCTTCTTTTCAGCACAGAACAGTGCTTCTTAAACCTGCTAAACTTAAGGCTGTAACTTAAGGCCTCTGACAATGTCTGGAGGAAGAAACCTGCCTCTATTGAGGTCAATGGGAATTTTACCACAGACCTCAACTGCAGACGTTGCATATGCAGATATATGAGGATGAAAATATATGTATTGTTTTTGAATAGTTAATGGTCTAAAATTGAAACATTTATAAAACATTTCATAACAAATTTGATTTTTTAATTATGGCAAAAATATTGTTTATTGTTGTCCATAATTGGTATTTGTTGACATATAGCAATATTATAAATATCCTATATATGTTATGCATCATGTTAATCGTGTATATATTATGTAAATCATTCTCTCTTATCTGAAAGAAGCTGTTTTGCATTCAGGCATCAGATTCAATTATAGTACTAAAAGCAAGTCCCAAGTGCAGTCTTAAATTGGTTGTATTTTCATAGCAACATACAACACAGTGTATTGTTGAGTCACCACGCAGCCATCAATAATTCAGAGAAGTTGTCAGATTGAGATCTTTATTTTCCATTCAGAAAGCAGAAACAAAAATGATTTTATGGACTTTGGTCTTGAACTGTAACAATTCCATCACTGCAAAGTTGTTTTTAAGTTCTGTAATATGTGTACATGACCTATGCTTTAAAGCAGTCTTGGACATTGCAAGACCTTATTTGAGGTTGGCCCACGTAGAAGAAAATTTGGTTTACATTAATTTCAGTCATTTAATATCTGTTTCTTGTAATAGTGGTGATACCTTGGCCCAAGAAGAAATATTTTCAAAAACTTATGGGAAATTTTTAATATTGAATTGCATTTGCCTGTTTCAAGCCAGTTTGGTGCACGAACAGTTAAATCCACCATCAATCTGGTCCATACATGTGAATCAAAATCACTGTAGTGTAGCTATATTAGCCATATAACACCTGAGGTGAATATGTAGTTGTCTTAACTTTGTGCTGAAATTGCTATCAAGTTATATAACAAAAGCATGTCATTAAACCCAGTTTTATCATTGTGTGCTTTCTGTAGTACATTTAGTCTAGAAAATCTGTGCTGTATGAGAAAGCAAGAAATCAAAGCACGGTTGTCTAATATACCTGTAAGCTTAAGAAGAAAAAGTATTAAGATTTTTTTTCTGCCACTAAAGTGAAGAACATAAATTCTCCGTGGTTACAAGAAATGTGCGTCAAACTATGGTACTGACGTGTTAGCACTTCACTACAGGAAATTAATCTAATGTGACCAAATTACTACCAAATTACACATTGTGCTTTGTTTGTTCACACTATTTTTGTATGGGTTAACCAAGTATTATTCAGCTAGGCTGTGAGGATAAGGAATGTATTGCAAGGAATTAGAATGTTAGATGTTTGTTCTGGAGATTAGGAGTGTGGAGCGAGCAAAAAAAAGGAAGTAACTGTGAAGGGCAGTGTCTTATTTCCACATTTGGAGGTATTTCAGTATTTTTATGCTTATTTTATGACACAATTCTGTTATCAGAACACCTATGCAATTGAAATTTTGGTAGTTGCAATTGATGATTCTGTTTTCGCTTTTCACATCATACCCTTTCCCTTGCCAAGAAGCCATAGTTCTATGGCAGATAAAATAGAAACTGAGGATATAATAAGGAAATATTACTGTGCACTGAACTTTGTCTTTCACCAAGAGATCTGCTCCTGACCAATAGTCCTTATTTTACATGGTGGCAGCAGCACAGATGGGATAGAAAGTGGACAGGTGGCTTTGGTAGCCTAATGTAGACAATCCATTTCCATGTTTTAGGAGCAGAAGGAACTGGAAGTTGTGGCCAGCAGAAACTCCTTTATCTTTACTGCAGCACTCTTAAAGCTCTGTTTGCTATCCAAATCCCATTTGTCCTCATTGAATTCCACTAGAGGCTCATTTAACTCCTAGCCACCATTCACTTGAATGTGCTGCTCATCCATGCTCTGTTCCCTGAAATATTACTATATTGCCACCATAGTTTTGTTGGTTTATTTTTTTTTTTTTAATTCTCCATGTTGGTTAAGAGCCTTGACCCAACTCTAGTTATTCTTGTGTTCAGTCTTCACGTGTGAATGTTTATTTTATCTTCCTGTCAGAGTTTGTGGAGCTTCTGGATGATGTTTTTAGTCATATGGTTTAGTTTTTTGATTGTCCTGTGAGAAGCATATTGTTGGACTCAATGATCCTTATGGGTCCCTTCCAATTTGTGAAATTCTATTATGTAAATTTTAGAGAATGCGTTGTTCTTTTACATGCAATAGTATAGCAATCTTAAGGTAAAAAACTTCAGTATACATTTAAAAAGACATGATTTACTGTGTTTTTTTAATGAAGAGTAAATCTTATTAATCAATCATGCTCTTAATTACAGTTAGTATAGAATAATGAATGAAAGCATAAAAGTTATGATAAAGAGGCTAAATTTGTTTCAGTTCAGGCTGACCTCTGTTAAACATTAGTCAAGGATGGAACAAAAGACATAGTATCAATTTATGTACACAATTCAACCCTTTCTGTGTGTTGCATGCAATTAAACCAAATGTCATTGATAAATCAAGCTTTTTTTTTTTTTTTTAGGATATCTTGGTCAGGATGGTCATTTTGGATCATGTGAAAACAAGTACTGTGGTCTGGGCAGACACTGCGTTGTGAATGGGAAGACCGGTCAACCTGAGTGTCTGTGCATGGAGCACTGCAAACCACATTACAAGCCTGTGTGTGGTTCTGATGGAGAATTCTATCCAAACCACTGCGAAGTGCACAGAGCTGCCTGCCTGAAAAAGCAAAAGGTCACTATTGTACACAATGAAGATTGTTTCTTTAAAGGTAAGCATGGCTGAATAATACCTGGAATATTGCTATTGAGTATGTGTTTTCAAGCAGTTCGATTAAATCTCTATGGAGTTTGCACGGAGTGTACAACAAATGACTCAAAATTAATACCGTAAGTATTGCACTCCAGAGATATCTTATGGATTCTTTTTTTCGTTTTATTTATACTCAGTGCTCTGGGCAATCACCTCTTTTTAACATGAATAAACCGGTTGTCTCTTGGAAACTATCTATGGCAGCTTACCTTACAAATGTGGTTGCTGACCTCATTCATCTAAATGCACTTACAGTCTGAAAGCCAGAAGGTTGTTAATCTTTGTTATGGGGAAAACAGAATTTACCACTTCAGAGGGGTTTTGGAAGGTTGCAGGACCTGTGCTTGTATTTGGTATTGAAGTGGATGGACCAGGAGCTTGTTCATGGCTAAAGGGGTCTTCTTTACTTTGAATTTGGACAATGAAGAGTTTACTTGTATACTTATGACAGCATGCAAGTTTAGTTACTCTTTAATCTTTGGAATGCTGAGAGATGCCAGCCTGAAAGCTGTGAGATAAACTTTGTATTAAGTATTTTATGCTGAAGATGTCAACAATAGCAACTTGCCTTTTTCTGTGCAATTTGAGCACACCTTGCAAGTTTCTGGAACTCTGCCAATACAGACATTGATTAAGTATGTTTATGAGTACTTTACAGATGTGCAACATGTTTTTACTGGTTAAAATAGGTGTACGGTTTTGGAGGGGAGGGGAAATGTTTTTAAATAAGGCCCTTTCTAATTAGTCTACCTAGGGGTTGAATTGATTCATAGTCTTTTTAAAGACTGTCCTATTTTTGTTAAAATCTTCTATACTGTGGATATATTTGCACTCTGACTAATACTATTACTACCTGAGTAGTAATAGCTACGATCACCACAGAAAGAAGTCTAATAAAATATTTCTGTTAAATAAAATTCACCTTTGGAGGGAACATTCCTTTAAATTACAATATTTCACTTGAACACAATCTTGTAAATTCTGGTTAAAATATTAGTATAAGGTTGTTCAAATGAAACCAGTTTAAAAATTTTAAAAGTTGAATTTTTCCCTACATTCATCATTGAGGAATTGTCATTTAAATGAAGAGCTGGGCTTTTTTTACCAAATCCAAACTCCCATAAACAAATACAGCTCATTGCCCATGTGGAGAGCAATGGCAAGTGGTGTCCTGAAGTGGTCATTACTGTGGCCAATACTATTCAACATCTTTGTCAGCAACATGGATAGTGGGATCAAGTGCACTCTCAGCAGCTTTGCTGATGACACTAAACTGTGTGGTGCAAGAAACATGCTGGAGGGAAGGGCTTGATAGGTGGGTGGATGCAAACCTCATGAAGTTCAGCAAAGCAAAGTGTGAGGCCCTACACGTAGGTCATGGCAATCCCAGGCTGCGTGGAGGAGTGGTTGAGAGGTGCCCTGTGGAGAAAGGCGTGGGGGTGATGGTTGGTGAAAAATTCAAGATGAGTTGTCAGTGTGTGGTCAAATCCCAGAAAGCCAATTGAATGAATCCTGGGCTGCATCAAAAGAAGTGTGGCCAGCAGCTTGAAGGAGGGGATTCTGCCCCTCTACTCTGCTCTGGTGAGACCCCACTCAGAGTACAACTCACAGTTCCTGTGTCCCCAACATAGGAAGGACATAGAACTGTTGGAGCAAGTAAGAGGGGTGCCATGAGGTTGATAAGAGGACTGGAGCAGCTGCCCTACAAAGACAGGCTGAGAAAGTTCTGGTGTTCAGCCTGGAGGAGGCTGCACAGAGACTTCACAGCAACCTTCCGGTGTGTGAAGTGGGGCTACAGGGAAGCCAGAGAGCCATTCTTCGTCAGTAGGTGTAGGGATAGGTCGAGAAACAATGGGTACAAACTGAAAGGGGGGAAATCTAGTCTAGATAGTTGGAAAATTTTTTTTACTGTGAGGGTGGTAAGACACTTGATGGTGTCAGAAGGGCACTGCCACATGTCCTCCTTGCTAGTTTAGCAGACATCCTCTAGCACTAATGATCTCACTTCAAAGAGCTGCTTCTGAGGGCAGACAAATACAAAAAAGATCTTTCATTCAGAAAACAAATATTCTGAGCATTTTGTTTAGGCTTTCACAGAATTCTTCAATAGAGGCTAGTCTGCACTGAGGCAGGGTGTGAGGGAAAGAGATTCCTACAAGGATGCCTGCAAGATGATAAGCTAGTCTGACAATGACTATATTATGACAGCAATCAAGTATTTTTACTTTCTGGTTTTTTTGCTAATCATTGATTTTCAGATCAAACCACTGTGTACTTAGTATTTTGTTAAATATATATTATCTGTTCTAAATTTTATCTCTAGCAAGGTCATGCTTTGTGGTTTTGGGGTTTCAAATTCTCCTACAGGGTTGACTTCTTCTTCCTCTCCCTCCCTCTTCAGAGGAAAATATTTATTCTTGCATAAATTTTAAGTTTTAGGTTGCCTATGAAGCTCAAGATCGGAGAAGCTGAGAAATACAACTTATTTAAATGAATAAGCTTACCAGAAAACACTTTAGTATTCTGTATGTGAAGAATAAAATTTTATAAGTAAATGTTCTATACACCCAATTAACATTACAACAGCAGTTAGGTAGCTATAATTATTTAAATAATACATCATGTATTGGAATGATTTATAGTTGATCTCAAAAATCATGAGTTCTACTTAATGGTTTGAAAATTACCCTTTTAAACACTTACATGATAAGTGGAGTTAAAGGATTGACTTACTAAATGAGAAAGATCTTTGGCTTATATGTTGAAACTTCATTAGCATCACTGAGAAATGTGTGTCTTAGCTAAGCTGTGAGCAGAACAACACAGACAAAAAACTTCACAAATCAATTCCTTCACAAGGAGCAATGTCTGAAACATTTTTAAAATATCTTTTAAAGTTAGCTGTACTCTGCTGACATGCTGTTTGGTTTTTTTTTTTTAACTGAAACTTCAAATTCTTGTCCATTACCTGCCTTTCATTGTAGATTATTTATCACCAGGTTCATTAAACTCCTTTTTTCCCTTTTTTTCATTGTCACTTGCTAGCTTTATTTCTTCACACCAAATTAAATCACCCATTTTTCCAAAATTTGTGCAACACGGGCATGAAAGGTAATTGAAGTAGAAAGTTTTAAGTATCTCTTTGTTTTTCCTGGTTGATTGAGACTTTTATGCAAATTGTACATTTTTGACATGGATCAGGATAATGGCCGTATTAAATTAGAAATTACTTTTCCTCCACTCTTGCTGTAATTTTTCCATCAGTTACTTATTGGCATGTCATGATGCAACAGACACAAAGATTTTTATAATGGTTTGGTTAGATGTTGATTGTGACCCTGAGAGTTACTTAATAAGTTGTCTCAATTTCTTCTCATATAGAATCAAAATGTATTCTGCAGAGGAGGTATTTACTTTTAATCCCTTTTCTGTGTATCTAGATTAGAAGTATTTTGTATGCCTGTAGAGTCTTCTACAGTCAGACGTCCAATGTCCTGTAACTGGATGTTAGTGAAGAAAGTTTTTCAATCACTTTCAGAGGAGCTTTTAGGCCTTAACTATCTAAAAATGTGAAGTATTTAGAATTATTCTAATAATGTAAGAGAACTCTTTAGAAAATGCTTTGTGATCTAAGGAACTTTCTAAGAATATCAATGAGAACAAAAAGAGATAGTCAACTGCCATGATGCCAAGTTCAGTGATGGGAAGAAGAAGAAACATGAATGAGGAACTAAATGAAATATTAATTACAGCATTCAAAGTTCAGAGGCTAGATTATTCATTAGTTCTGATATTGACCATATGAGCTGGGAATTCAGATATGCTGATTCTGTTGTGGCTTGGCACTGCTTTTGTTTGCTTGGTGAATAGGTACCATGAACATAAGAGCATGCACAGGCTAGGTGGCCTCTGCATGCTCTCTGCTTCTGGTGTTCTGGATATTCTCAAGCCACACACTTTGTTTCTCAGAGCAGGTTTAGTTTGCTGTAAGAAAAGTAAGCCAACCATCTGACTCACACCGGGCTTAATGTATTTGTATGAGCCCTTCCTGGCTCTTGCTAGTTGTAACTTTAACTCCACCCCTGTCTTTATTCTGTGAAGTAGCACTGTGAAATTAATGGCTTTGTGGGGAATTTAGAAGGCTGGAAACATCACCCTTCAGCTTATATAAAGTTCAGTTGGACTCATGTGGGACAATGTACCAGGTATTGAATGTCACGATCTGGATGTCAAATAAGCTTCAGTTATATTTTCTTCTTTGTGTTCACTTCTTTCACTTCATTTTCGTAAACTCAGACCAGTAAATCTAAATGAGAGACTAAAAAATTCCCCATGACAAACTTCTCTCATATTTTCTTTGCATGCTGAGCTGTTCGTATATTTTACATTACATATATTTCTATACAGTGATGCACTCAATCATTATGACAAATGTCAATTTGCTTGGAATCTTCAGGAATATAACAAATACTCCTATATACTGTGAATTTTATAGAATATTTCTGGAATAAAGTTTACTTCATATGTAAGATTTTTACTTGTAAGTAGCTTCTGTAGCATCCTTATGATTTTAAAAATTCTTCACTTTCTATTTTTGTCTCTTTTTTCATTTGGTGAATATTTGAATTTGTTAAATACTCTGCAATCTTCAGATTTCTTACTACTATTACTAAAATGTCTAGATTTGTGAAGACTGCTATAACATTTGCTTTTCAGACTGTTCCCAAAGGGACAGCTTAGGCAAGAAAGTTTGCTGCTGAGACTAAGTTGTTCAGGGCAATGAGGATAAGAGCTTTCAAAATAAGTATGGGCAGACTGGAAAAAGTTCAGAAGACATTAGCAGGAATGACTAAAAGTAGCAAATGGCTTGAAGAGGATATGGAGGCATCTTAAAAAATCATTAGGGCATTCTAAGAGTGGGTATGAGTAGGCTACCTTGTGTTCCAGTAAAGGAAATAAAACTTATTGAATAAGTAAGCAGGAACAGATTCAAAACAAGCTTTGGTGTTTGATACGCAGCAGATCTCATGAGTAAAAGCAACACAGGATTTCAGAAGCAGATTGTAAGTACTAGGGGAAAGGCTGTAGGTTTTCCTTTTGAAAAAGGCTAGGGGGGAGTGAGTTGAAGTGAACTAAATCCCAACAGTAGCCCACAGAAAAGATCTAGAATACTGATGTATCCTCTACCATGAGTTCAACAGGATCAGTTCAAAGGTTTTAATTTTTTGAATCTATATGTGATTTGTGCCCTAGCTGAATGTGGTCATAGACTGGGTCCTGAAATATTGACACATTAATTTAGAAGCACAGACATTTATTTAATCTCATTTGATGTTCATATACTTCAAAAGCAAGCAAGCCTCTGTCATCTTACTAGTTTCACTGCAGGACATATTTCATCTAGTCTTAAATATAAATCTTGAACAGTCATTATTTAAAGTTGATCATTAGCCAGTCTTTCAAAAGAAATTTATGAATTGTTAATCTGAGTAACATTGTGCTGCAGTATTTTCATTGCAAAAAAATTTATTTTCTAAGATTTATTTGCCTTTTTACTTTGGCTATTATTTGGCTTCTCTGTAGAAATCTCAAAAACATCATTATTAACACTCTTTCTGAAAGCTTGAATTCCTGCAGATAGCATACACCCTTAAGGTTGCTACTGATAAACTGTCAAACCTCAGCTATCACTCAAGTTGTATGCTCAATGTAAACTGGATTGTGAAAAGAAATACCCAAAGTCTTTCAGAGCCCTATCAGAAGTCTAAGAAGTAAGAAGGATTCTGCTTGATCTCAAAAGAAGTTTAGTAGAGCAAAGGAATTATTTGATTTAGTAATTCATCTGATGATCTCATATGTTCACTTAGTGCAACACTTAAGAAATTAATCTTAAATACTGAATTCATGCAGGGATTGTATATGTTTTTGACTATTAACATGAGTAATTGCACATTCACAGAGCAGTAAAATCAATGTTAATGGCAGGTATACTGCTTCTTGCAGCACTTTGTTGGAAAGTGATGCTCTAACCAATGGAAAACCGGTCCTTTCTGACGTGCTTTGAAACCATGCTAAATTTTAGCACTGTTATTGTAGCCTTCTCTCCCCATAATTCATTTTCTTGAGCTGCATTACTCATGAAACTTGGAAAACTGATTGTTTTCCTCCAACATCTCTGCAAGATTTGTCACAAATATCTCTTTTAAATTCCACAAAGTTATCTTGATTTGTGTAAACTAACTGGCATGAAAGGCCTATATATGTAATATTTGCTACTAAATCTTCAGAGTGAAGCTAAGTTCAAGATATTTATGAGAACCCACATATAACAAGCTTAATTTAAAAGCTAAACATTCAGCAGACCCTGCATCATTGTTCTTGCTGATATTGTACTGCTTTGCAACTAAAGTTTGGGCCTCTACTTTTTCTTTCCTCCTTTGCATTAAATTCATACCCCTAAAACGTAGAATGGGGCAATGAAAAGCCTAAAACATGTTATGAATATAGGCTTGGGTTTTTTGACTAGCTAAAGATATACTGCAAAGACATCCCTTGTTTTCAGTGTCTGGAGCAGTCCCAGTCTTTCTATATCAGTTTCTTCAATGCTGGAGTGTGTTGATCAGCTCTAACCCATCATATATTGTGCATTTATATAGTGATGAGGAATATCTGTACAAAACTTAATGAAGTTTGAAATTTCTTGTAAGGTCATCACTGCTGTTTGACATCACACAAAGAGATAGATCTGCGGACATCACAGATTTCCAGTGGTAGAAAATTTTAGAACTTTTAATGCTTCCAGTAACGATGGTGTAGCACCAGATGATTTCTGGAGGACTCCTTCAACCTCAGTCATTCTGTGGACAAGCATCTCTAAAAAAACATTCTTACTTATTCATCTTCAGCCTGGTTTTGAAGAAGCAGAATATAGCATCTGTTGCTAAAATTCAGCCAGTAGTTTCTGGTACTGTTGAGGAAGAATTGGAAAGATCAGAAGTAGAGTTCTGACAAAGTGTGATCAGTGGAAAGGTGGCATTAGAGTCCTACTAGTGTCCTTGCTGGTCCTGGTACCTTGTCCTGGTAATTTGGACCTGCAGCTAGGACAACACTGGTCATAAGAGGGATATTGTTTGCTCTCTTCCTTCTTTTTCAGTACTGTCATAAGTGTTAACACGTTGCTAGCAGTACAAGGATTGTACAAGTATGGTTCAAATCATCTCTGTATCCTCAATTTTTAATATCAAATTTGGTCCTAAGGGATAGTGAAAATTATTGTGCAGTGAATCAAAATAAACTAAAATTTTTGTCATAAATTCATAATAAACAAAGGAAGTCTTTAGGCAGATACATAAATTTTCAGTTTAGACTAAGCACAAAGTGTTAATTCACATTGGCTTGTCTAATGTAAACTCTAAAAAGTTTCAGTTAATAATGTCAGAATTATCATTAGGTCTTGTGGGAAATATTTCTGATGGAACATATTGCTGGCCTTTAAAAATCATTAGCAATTGGATACATATACAAGGCATTGGCTTGATATTTGTAATTCAAGTTGGCTCGTATATGGTATACCAACTTAAAAAAAGCTGTGGCTTCTTTTACAAACACTGAAGAGAAGTAGGCATGCAAAAATGATTTTTAATTTCCATTTCTGGCTCTAGTAGCTAATAATGGAAGGAGTAAGTAAATCTACAGTAGATAAAACCTCTAAGTTAAAAGTTTTCTCTTGTGGCTTGGTGTTTATTCTCTTTGAACATAAGATAATAGAAATATTTGGGGGTTTATGGTAAACTAAAACTAGTTTATTTGCTAGGATTATTTGCTTGTAGCATAATGTGTAGCTTAATGTGTAGCACCTCAGTGGAACATGAGAAATGGACTATGGTTCAAAGAAACTTAATCTACATAGTTGATAGTGCATAGCTTAGGTAAATTCTGTCAATATCTGTCAGTATTGGGTTTCTTCAGCTTTCTTGGCATCTAATAGAAAGTGCAGAGTATAAGTAATGAGGTGCAAGAGCCAGATACTTCCAAATTTAAAACCTTAGCAGATCACTACCTGGATGATTTTCAAATTTTCCTTTTTATTCATCTCATCTTGTGACTGCAGCACATTGTGGTACAAAGATAACTTCCTAGTACCATGCTTGTGATGGCAGCTATCGCATTATTATTATGCTTTTATTTTTTAAAGTGACATGAACAAGTGTTAGAAGTAATCAGAAAACAGTTAGCTACAAGCAGTTTCTACAGGTGAAGACTTTGGCAGTATACTCTGTTAATTGTGTCATAGACAGGTAAATAAATAAAGTAGCACAATTTTGATAAAAACAGTAGTGTATATATTGTATTTATTTCCAGGACTCCGCAGGATTTGTACAACTATGTTACTGTAGTTGAAAAAATAAAGTATTTATGCCACTGTAGCCAGTGTTTATACTGTTACTATTGTAACAGAAAGCATTGTAAGCAAAAGACAATAATATAAAGTTTGGCAAAGAGCTATAATAAGGGATTCAGTGACAGCATTTTATTTTTTTATGGAATTGTTGATACCATACAATATTCCTTTTGACATAAACTGCAGTTAAAATAGAATATATTATCAGGGACAGATTTTGTTCTGAGATAAAACAGACATGGCTCATATTGAAATTTATATGGAATGGTCAAAAGAGTCCTCCAGCTGAAACTTATTTTTAAAAGATTAATTTCAGGAAGTCAAAATAGTTAATTTTGCCTCCATGTAATTTAGTTCTTTCTTTGACTCTGAACCTCTTCCTTTTGCTGTCATTGAAAACAGAGCTTTGTTACTGATTATTTATAATTAATTTCTATAAAATGTGTAAAATTTATATTATTTGAAGTTTTTACTTTTCATTAAGAAACTGGCCTTCTCTTATGGTCCTTAACAAATGTACTTTTCCTGATATTCAAGTACAGAATAAAAAAGAATTGATAAATTTGGTGATGAAATCTAATTAGATCCTTTAGTTTTCTCTTTGTCTGGAATGATAATATAGATTTTATTTAAAATTTTTAAAAGCAAGCGACCGAAATAAAGGAAAACATATTACAGCAAAAATAAGTTAAACTGTAGCCCAAAGAAATAATCTAAAGTAAAATTATACAAAACTTTCACTTACTAAGAATGATGCTCTATATTTTTGCATGCACTTGTATTGGCTTTGGGTGCAATTAAATCCTGAACTATATACTGCCAGGAAAGTTTGTTTCCCTCAGGGCTGGAACAGATGGTGGAGATTTTTTTTTTCTTTTTACCATTTAGAGACCAAGTCTGCTGAATCTCAACAAGAAAAAGTATTTTTGCCAAAGGAAACTGCTGATGTTGGCCTTAAAGCAGTAGAATTCTTAGCTGTATTCTCTATAGGGTTATTACTAAGACTCCTGGTAAATAGGCAGTCTATAGAAGTTTTGCTATTAGCAGTGTTTTAATACAGATTTAATATCAAGCTGATAATGTTAGTTATTCAGAATAGAAAAAGAGCTATTGACTAATAAAACTGTAAGTTTTCATTTATTATTCAGCCTTTGTTTGCCAGGATATTTTACTGTGAAGGAGGAAGCTATGAATTAGCATCTCCTAGTCATCACTTGGATAATTAGAAGAATAAAAATTTAAATGCACAGAGAATAGCAGAACTGTTGTTAATCATGAGCACGAGTAAATTCCATATTCTTAATCCCACCTGCAAAAGGAGAAAGAAGTAGTCTTGGAGTCTAGTAAAATGACAAGCCTTGTATATTGGGGAAAAAAATCTGAAAGTAGGAAAAATCACCTTTGCAGTGTTAAATACTAATTATGGTCAAGAAGTTGTTTCATTAGTGCTTCTAAATTTAAGACAACTCCTAAATGAATCAGGTTTATATTATTTTCCTATTCCACCTTCTCTTTGATAAAGGTCCTTGATTTTCAAAAGGAGCATAAAGATTTTTATTGGTCTCTAATGATGCATACTCTAGTTGAACAATCATCATTTTAGAATATGAGCTCTGTGTGCTCTTAGATTTGCTGTTGCTTTATCACAATTGTAGAAGCATCTTTAAGTGTATTTGCTTAAACAGATGGTGAATGGCCACACTGGGAATATATCTATCTTTTTTACTGTATGATGAAGTTTTAAAGCAGACATTTTAGCTATGATAGTTGGGAAAACATATTTTTGTGATAAATCCTGTAGGAAAAAAAAATGGTGAAAGGTTTTAAGGTTCCTAGTAGTACTGAGTACATGACATTGATATAGACTAAATACTTGAGTGAATGTGACACATACTATCTATAGAATGTTAATACTTTCTTTTATTTTTACAGTACTTTAAGTATCTTTTAAAGAAATTAAAGACCATGTGCTTCAGACTGTTACAAAAAACTCTGAAGTACCAGGGACTATAGTACAGATGTTTCTCTGACACCACCATTTGATTGAACTCATGATCTAATTCAGGATCTTCCTACTGAGTCAAATGAAGATTAGGTTCATTGATCCTACTGAGTTTAATGAAGATTAGGTTCATTGAAGTCATCCAGTTGAAGAATATGAAGAATATTTGTTATATTTACAAGCATGAGAGATGTGAAAAGGTGTCCAAAGGAGAAAATACTGGGTTAGAGGTTCGGGGTTTTTTAAGGCTTATTTACTTTAAACCGACCAACCAAACAGAAAAAAACCCAGACCAAAACCCAAAAAAACCCAACAAAACAAAACCCCAAACAAATGAAAAACTATTAAAACCACACCATTTTTACCAATAATGTGATGTTTGTTGTTATACAAAATGCAGTCAGGTCAATGTTCTGAAGTCTGTTTTCAGATCACAGATCTCAGGCTAAGTCTAAGTCTTGAGCTGCCCACTTGTCTTGTTTGATAATTTTAGTTCTCAAAGGGAAGGTACAGAATAACAGTAAAGAACAGCAGTAAGGGGAAACACTCTGAAGATTTTAAATACTCTTTCACAAGCCTCATAGTTTGGGCCCTGAGCTTCAAAAAGGGGCTGTAGCCTAGGCTTTTCCTAAATCTGTCTGGTATCCTGCTGTATAGCTGTTCCAGTGACACATAAGGATCCCTGGACCATTTACAGAGATGCTGGATGTGTCTAACATCAAAACAAATACGTATACTCAATCTTTAAAACATTTTTTCACATGGAAAGTAGCTCATTGACAACACGTAGCAGAAAGCTGACAGTAAGGCTCCTAAGTTAATGTATCATAGAGTGCCTGTATGCTGAGCTGGGGCATTTCCTGTTGGTATGCCCTAGGATTGTCATCCCTGATGATGCAGGAACCATGTCCTGATTTCTCCCTTACTTGCTTAATATATTCCACAGAAAATAAGGATTAGGGAAAAGGACGAAAGTTAGTAAACTTGAATGTTGTTCTGAAATGGTTTTGGGATTTGACTGAAATGTAAATCCAGACCCAGAAACCCTGAAGAGCTCCCAGCTCCACTGTTCTAGGCATAGGCATAGTGAAATGGTGCAGCATTTTGTTAAATTGTCTGTCTCTGAAAGGTTGGTTGTTCGGTAAATATAGCAGTCGGTGTCAGTTCCTCGCTTATACTGGATGTGGTTTACCTACTCTGTATGTTTTGGAAATATGCCTCACAGTTTACTAATTTTTTTAATATTTTCTTTTATGACTCCATTAAAGTGTTAAAAAGTTTAAAAATATTCCAAGAATGTTGATACCTTTAAAAGATAGACTTGCTTTGTTTATGTTCAGTATTTGCAGAGAATAGGTAGTTGAAAAACAAAAAAGGAGGTATCAGAAGGAATTCTTATGACATTTCATGTGTTTATTGTGGTGGTTTTGAGGTTTTTTGTTTGGTTGGTTTTTTTGTTATTTGGTTATTCTGTTTATATTAGACTAAGAAATACCATTGGAAATAAAATAGAGGTATTTCCATTAATCTGTTGCTCTCTGTGAACTTACAATACGGTATAGTCTGTTCCTAGGCAGCAGGAAGTCTAGTGATAGATATTACTAGGTTAAGTCCTGAGTTATCAGGAGAGACTCAGGAATTCAACTGAAATAGCTAGTTATAACAGCTTGAAATCTTTATTCATTTTTTTAGTTCATAGATAAATGGACATGTGTCTAGGCACAATGTGTGTAGCCATTAGAGTTGTCTTGATATTCTCTGTGTAACACCAACATGTACATCCATATATTACTTTGAGATGAGTTAAAAAATCTTACACTTCAGCACCCAAAATAATGTTTTAAAAAAAAAAAAGTGCATTTTATTAGCTGTTTTGCTCTGTTGGCAAATATCAATGGTGATAGTGGCAACAAAGACACTTTCAAGCCTCATGGGGCCTGGATGTGCATATTCACATTTCTTTCGTATCATGAATGATCTGTGGATGGGACCAGTCTGTAGTGTCGACTTTGCATACTTGCTTCTGGAAGATGAAAGCCTGAGTACATAGACTAAAAAGGGTTGTTTTCCTGAACAATGCTGTTATTTAGATGATCAAAGGATCGGGATGCTAGGATGCATTGTAGATACGTTTTCAGTCTACATGAACAAATTTCCCGAGTTGTATACCAATACTTTACCAAACATTCTGAACCTTGCTTGAAATTAAAGCAATTTTTAAATGAAAAGTGAGTGGTGGCACAGACGGCTATCTAATTTTGTTCTTGTTTTTGTTAAACTTCAGACTTCCTATTTTGAGAAAAGGAATGAGACTCTGAAATGATAATGATAACACAAAAATTTTATGCAGAGTTCACCCGATGAATGGTTCAGTATTTGCAGTATTTAAGGGCTCTTTTATAACACATTGAATTTTCAGTGCAGAAGACTGGATAAATCAAAGAATAAAGAATCTTAATTCTCTGTTTCCTTGTAAGAGAAAGTGAGTCATTTTAATATGTAACCCTTTTTATTTGCTTACTGAACTGGTGGGGAAGAGGAGATTCACTTTACAGGAAGTTGAATGCATATTTTACAGAAATTATTTGTGCAAATAAAAATTAACAGGAATGTTTTTGGAAAATTCTTTTTGTTGTCGCATAAAAAATATTTTAAAATAGTTATTTTTTTAAAATTGTAATAGTAGAGGAAACAGATGGATAAAACTTTTCTTTGTATAGAGATGAGTAGATGCAATACTACAAGGCCAGGATGATCAACAGACACAATATATAGAATAAAGCCTAATAACTCCCCAGAAATGACATCAGTTTAAATGCATTTACAATATTTATTCTGAGATACTAAAATGGAATAATAGTAGAGTCATAATCCTTAAATATAAAAATCAAAACCAACCAACCAAAAAAAAACCAGACAATGAAAGAACACCCTACAAAGCAAAGAAGCTGTCACACTGGAATTCCTGTCAAAATAAATCCTAAACAACTATTCCTGCAGGCATTTCACCATTTCCCTTGGCATAAAAGTGTTGGCTACTCCAGTCAGTGAATTGGTTGGCCTTGTTCTCTCCTTTCTCTCAGACTTAAGAGATCAGTGGTACTCAGTCATGATAAAAAGTAGCCTGGAACGAACCACCAATATTGGTTTAAAGGTGATTTATCTGAGTACCAGATTACAGATTAAAAAGTATTCTAGAAACAGGGGTCTTACAGTAACACAAATATTCACAGGCTATGATTGTTATTGCCCCTTTAATCTTTTCCTTGATACACAAAATTGAGCTAGGTAACAATTCTCTCTGAGAGCTGAAAATGGGTTCCTTAAATGCATTTTTAAGCCCCTGCATTGTGTGTGTTTTTTGTTTGGTTTTTTTTTTTTTTTTAAAGTATCTTCATAAGCAGTAGTTTCTCTTCTGATCTGAGCTGTTGGAAAAATGGAAAATTATCTGTGTACAAATAAAAGGCTGAACAATTATCTAATAATATTTTTTCTGCATTTCTCACTTATTGCTTTCTTAACTTCAGGAATGTAGGAAGGTTCTGTTAACTTGATGAAACATCTTTCATAGATTATTAGAATTTTCAGAACGAGTTGTGCTCTCAGAAGTACTACTGAATGCCGAGATGACACTATGCACAATTTGGTCTGCTTGTTTCAACAAATCATTATGTTTTGAAATTCGGATTAGCACATTCCTAACATTAAATTTTTAGTGTGTGCACACTCTAAATACTCCTAAATTTTTACTCAAGGAATGATGTCTCAGGCCTCTGAAATGTAGACTCTGTTACAGAGTCTATGCCAGAGAAGTGAATCGTGTTCTTCTCTTTAAATTCATATGCTTATTTGTAATTGAGGAATAGTGATGTTCAGCAGAGTGTGTAGGTCTTTTAAGGTTCAGGTAGAGTTAATACTGGTTTGTGATGAAACAGAATACAGGGACAGAGATTTCCTGAGGAATCCCATTTCCTCTTGACAGTCTTTATATGTCTCAGTCCAGAAACAAACCAAGCCTACTGGTATATTTTGTGGGTTTTGTTCCCTGTGAGACAGTCCTAAATTGAAGAATTTTTCCCATTAATTATTTGGAGGGATTTATTTTCTCTCCTGCAGAGGATGCACATCTATTATGTGAAATATAAATTCCCTTTATATTTTAAGGAATAAAATACAGCAGAGAGATTCACTGAGTCTTGGAATTTTGTTATTCTGCTTTGGTTTGCATTTTTGCAAACTGCATCCATGAGGTTTTTTTCCCCTTTCTTACATGACAAGTGTGACAATTTTGAGACAAATTGCTGTCACCTCTGTGTTCTTTTATTTAGTATTCAAAATCTTCTTGGTCTTCCTTGGTCAGTGTTTATTCTAAGGTTGAACATTTCTTTCTAATCTCCATCGGGGTCTCTGTGGCTATAGAAAGACTTGTAATGCCCTGAGATTTCAACTGTTGTGGATTAACCTGCAGGCAGCTAAACACCACAGAAAGGAGTGCAGAAAAGAAACTCAATCCCAGTCAAAACCAGGACACAGTGAACTCATTTTACTGTGTAAATTGTAAGGTTTTATTCTGTATCACTGCTTATAGTGCAGTAGCTGCTGAAGCCCAGGTTATCTACCCAGCTTCTTTGTGTCAGTGTATATAGCCACTGAAGAAAACTCTTAGCTTTTAAGGTAAATTAACCCTCATAGGTTCTTGTTTGTGTATATTTGTATATACAAACCAAGAAATAATACTAAATTTGTTTATGTGTTTATACATATTAATATGTTTACAAAAACGTATTGGCTGTGAAATGGTGTCTTCAGAGAAGGAAGATTTACCATCACTAACTATGCATATTTTGTAAAAAAAAAATCCAAAGTGACAACTATGTAACCAGAAGTGATAGTAATTAGTCAACGTTCAATGGATGTGCGCTATCACAGTCCTCTGGACCTGCCAGGGAAATTAAAGGTACAAACAACATGTTAGTATAGAGAACTTCAAAGGTATTTAAAATAAACAAGAAACAAACAACCCCAAAGCCCCCCCAAACACCTTCCCCAAAACCCCAAATCACAGAGTTCTAGCTTTAATTAAAAACAAACAAACAAAAAAACCCCAAAACCAAAACCAAACAAACAAAAAAAAAAGGTGGGGGCAAAGAGCAGAGGGAAAGAACATTGTAGTCTATACATGACTGATAAGGGATGAAAGAAAAATCTCAGAAGTTCTTGAGGTTCTTAAGGGAAAAATGAAAATTGTCTCATTCCTTCTGCCTCTGCTCTTACTTTCCAATTTATTATGCTGTCTCAGTGTCCAGAAGTTGCTATGGTATACCACTTCCTTTTAGTAGATACCCATTTGTTACAAAAAAAACCTTCCAAAGGAAGGATTTATTTAAAGGAGCCTTGATGGTTTTTCCTTGTGCTGCTGAGATTGAGTTTTCATCTCTGTTTTGAATCTCTGCAGGGAGTATTTTCATCAGTATGAACACTAAATGACTGATTCAGACTTGCCTATGGAAAAAAGTTCCTTGATTACCTGATAATCATCTCTGCTCACAATAAAAATTGGTCTGCTCTGGGCAGCATTTTTAAGTGTTTTGGTCATCTGAATTTTCTTGACTGCTAATAAGATGCAGGAAGAGACATCGAATAGTTTTTGGATGTATTTCAAAGTACAGGCATTTAATAGCATTTTAACTGCATTTGCAGGCGATAGCACCATTTTCTTAATAGCAAAGAAACCTCTTAAAGGTAGAAACTTATCAATTGAACTGTTTTCAATTTCTTCCACTGACATCCAGTATAAACTCTCAAATACATCTCTTACTGTTATGAGAGTCATAGCAATTCAGCCAGTCCAATACATATACAATTATTTTTTTAATTCACAATTTGTAAACAGTGCCTTTGAACAGTCTTCCAGACATGGTTTTTATGGGATAATTCGTAAAATTTGTATTCATATCCATAAGCACTTTCCTGACTTACTATACTTTGGGAATGCACAATAATTTTCTTGTGGTTGCAAATCCAAAAATGTTTTCATCTTAATTGAGTTTACGTTAAAAAAAAAAAGGAAAAAAATTAGATTCCTGGTAAATTGTCTGGTATGTAAGAGTCTGTCTGTAGATATAATGTGGATACATGTGCAACATTACTTACAACAAGGACAGGCCTGTGTGATATTTTTAACTGAAAGTCTAATACGAAAGCCATGTGAGTGGCTCTTTTAGCTGACTTCAGTAGGTGCTTGAGCAACTCAAAATAGTGTTAGACAACAACTAAGAACAATGACCAGTTTAAATGACTGTGTTAACTTTGTCACATCATCAGTTTGTGAATGTCTAGGACTGAGCTGGACATTGTGTACCAAGGGTCAGGCAAGATGTAAGCTAGGTAGAAAATTACTGCTGTATCATGGAAACAAAATCATTTGAATTTGTCAGTGCATAATAATTTATGCACTTTTATGAGGGCATAACTTTTCTTTAAACTCAATTTCTTCCACTGGGAATATGAGCTGTGTTCCATGGTCTGCCTGAAGTAACGTCATTGTTATGTGTCTGTTCTACCTTATTTGCTAATAGACAGAATAATGGAAATTGTACTTATTTGGTGTACTTATATTAGTAGTAACTAGTGGAAGAGGCATGTGACTTAGCCAGCTAAAGGCAATGCTGTTGGGGGAGGGTTACACGTGTGTGTGTGTGTGTGTGTGTGTGTACTCAAGTGCCCTCCCTCTTCTTCCTATTGCCCTTTTTCATAGAATCATAGAATGTTTCAGGTTAGAAGGGACCTTAAAGGTCATCTATTTTCAACCATCCTGCCATGGGCAGGGCTGCCACCCTCTAGTCTGTGTTACTCAAAGCTCCATCCAGCATGACCTTGGACACTTCTTACTGCAGACAGGCATAATGCACCTGTGTCACTTAGCAGATCTACTTCTGTTCTGTCACTCTGTGAAGCACAGTTTATTTATACTCTACAAAATCCACTGCTGAGGATAGTCTTCCTGTAGTTGCTTGACTAGATAGAAGCTACCAACCACCTCCAAAAAATGAACAGGTACTCAGCAGAGTAGAGTACTTGCATGTGTTAAGAAGAAAAGATTAATTCCTCTCTAGTCATGCTGAGAACAATGCCCAGCAGGGGGAAAAGAGAGACTGAAAATAAAGTCTAAGAATGGCTATCAGTGATGGATGAATGGAAAAATTCCTGAAGAAATATAATCAGAGCTCTATCAGGAGGAATAGATGAACCTGTGACTCAGGCAATTCTAATGCAAGTAGTTGCAAAATAATGTATCTCTGTAAATCAATATCAGGAGAAAAAAAAAAAAAAAGCATGCAATTTAAACCTAGAAAAAAATTGGGAAAGTAAATAAGAAGTCATAAAGAAAATAATTTTGGATTTGCTGATTGCAACCTGCAACACAGTTCATTTTATAAACGCAAATAGCATCCAAGCCTTGAGCAGGGAAAGGGATTTTGGAATCTCAAGACAAATGTTGTCTTAGAGTACATCTTGTGATTGATATGCAGAGTTGTTCTGTATTTAAAAGAGATATTTAGAAGATCTATTTCTGAGCTCTGAATCCTTTATGTCATCTTTCAACAAGAAGGAGCAATGTTATTTTGACTAACCAGTTGACAGCAATAGTCATGGAGGTATCTAAAAAGTCCCTTGGCAGATCAATGAATATAAGATACAAGAGGAAAAACGATCACAGGAAAACTACATGATATCTTTAATTGAACAGCTAGTCACTCTGTACACTACCATAATCCTTTAGCTGAATTTGTATTTTATGTACTAGTGATTCTTCCAATAAATTAATTAGATAAAGCTCCCTTGAGTTCCTACTGCATTTATCATCAATAATTTCTGAAAGCATAGTCTGCTGTTGTGCAATGCTGGTTTGAATTTAATGCTGGATGGCAAAATGGACCTTGAAAATGCAATGTGGTGTTCTTTTGTGCTTTTCATTGTAATTTAGACCAGTGAGAAGTAGATATGGTCACACTCAGGCTTAATTATTTTGTTGAATAATTTTTATATGGAAAGTAGGACGGATCAAATAAAAAATACTAGACTGACCTTTGTAAGTATTACAATTTTATACATTGAAAAATATTTTTAGACTTGTTTTTCAGGAAGTAGACAAATATTTGACTAATAAGTACAATATATGCAAAGTATAATTTGCCAACATCTCTTTGATATTCCATGTACATTATGCAAGGTGAAACTGAGTTAACTTTTGGAGTTTGGGTTAATGATTCTCACTATCCATAACGAGTTGGCTGAAGTATTGTTTTATAAATTTGAAGGTGAGGTACTGTTTGACTTGAATTGGTGATCAAATGCTTGGATTTTGCTTGTTTAGCATTTTCTGACCTGAAAAATATTACACATGATGTTTCCATATGGAATGTACTTTTTCATCATGGCAGATTTAATGACACTAAAGACCCCAGAAAAATGAATGTGCAGGAATTTTGTGATAATGTAATGAAGAATGATTATAAAATGTGTTTGAAGATAGCAGCAGGCATAATTGCACAGGAAGATTTAATTCTGTGTTTCTGCTTAACAACACAGCCTGGCTCACTGTTTCAGACACAGTTACAAGTGTTATCTGTCATTTTTATGCTTTAGAGAGAAGCTTTGAATTTTGTGTACCTATTTCAATGTTTCATGTACTTTTCAAAATTTCACTCAATTTTGGCTGATCTCATTAGTTGACTTTCACTGTTGCATGCTCAGTGGAAGTCAAATTTGGCACAAAATCGTCTGCAAAGATTTAATCTGAACTGAATGCCCTGAAGTCCAGAGATAGAAAGTTTGCACAGAAATCTATTTTGTTATTTAGTTCCCACTGGTATTTATGTAGAATAGAAAACAAAGGAGAAGGTACCTTTGCCACTATTCACAGCAATAGAGAATTATAGAATATTTGGGTTGGAAGGGACCTTAAGATCATCTAATTCCAACCTCCCTGCCACAGGCAGGGATGCCATTCACTAGGCCAGGTTTCTCAGGGCACTATCCAACCTTGTCCTAAAGACACAATCACAGAATCTGTTGAGTGAAGAACCTTTTCTAATATCCAACCTAAACCTTCCCTGACAGAACTTCAGGCCATTCCCTTGCATCCTGTCACTGGTCACCAGAGAGAAGAAATCAGGGTCTGCCCTTCCTCTTCCCCTCACAAGGAAGTTGTAACTGCAGTGAGGTCTCCCCTCAGTCTCCTCTTCTCTAGGCTGAACAGAAAAAGTGACCTCACCCACTCCTCATACAGCTTTCCCTCAAGGCCCTTTACCATTTTATTTCTTTCCTTTGGACACTCTCTAACAGCTTTCTTATATTGTGATGCCAAAAACTGCACATAGTATTCAAGGAGAGACCACAGCAGCGCAGAGCAGAGCAGGACAATCCCCTCCCTTGACAGGCAGCGTGTAAGTTCCTTATTCAAAGTGCCCTGTGACTTTTGCAGCTTTAGAAGGTAGATAATGGGTTTGGTGTTTCAGATATGCAAATATTATTGAGTGATTTTTGGGTTCCCCCAAATGTATCTGAATCTCTCCTGTAATGAACCTGTCACTGCAGTGAGATTTAATAAACTGCTCACTCTGTCTCCTGGCCTGCAGTAGAAGTCACAAAAAGCTGACTCAGCTGAAGTCACTGAGCGGTTCTTTCATTGGCTTTGTTATGGCTGGTAAATTTCATCACAGAGGGAGGAAAGGACTCATAAGGAGGCAAAAGTAATACCATGTATCACATCACTTGTTTCAATGTCAATGGGCATCACTTTATAAGAAATACTTAATGTATTCTATGTCCGTACCTTACATCAGATTTTTATAACTTAAATATACTCTCCACTGCTTGAAGAAACCACTTAAAAATTCTTGGGTGTTTTCAGGGCAGAGACTATGGTTTTGGGGGAAGGATTTGGGTGAGAGAGTAGAAAAATATTATTTACTAACTTTTTAATTGATACTGGCTTAGAAGTCTCTTGCAAGTAAAGCAATACTTTGGTGTAATGGCCCTGTCATATGTACAAGTTACCTTCTGATTAACTTGTGTATGGCTTGGATTTTTTCCAGGTCATTTTGACTAGAGTTTTCATCAGAAAACATTAACTAGCAGAAACACTGAGTGTATATAAACTTCACTACAACTTATTTGTTATTTCTAGCAACACTGTAGGTACATGTTGAATGTACTGAAGTAGTAAATTCTTTGGAACAGAGAATTTTAGAATTTGCACAAGGGAATCTTGTTTCACTCTTGACTTATGATCATTAAAATGGTCATTGACATTGAATTTAATAGTTAATTTTATTTTAAATATTGAAACAATAGAAAAAACCCTTGGGAATTATCAAGAATATGTTTTGCTAGAAACTGATTTTTTTCATCTTATTTAAAGTTATTTTATGAGTATCTCTCCGGAGGCTAAAATATAACAAAAAATAGAATGTTGTTTCCCTTCAACAACTTCAGGTTTTAAATCTTGCATAGCCAATAGCTAGAAAATATAGAAATAATCAGGGCTTACTTTGGCTCATATATTTAATATTTTGTCTTGAACAAAACCATCCCTTTCACAGCTGCTATATGACCCATGCTTCTGATACTTTCCTAGTATATAATTGCATAGTTATCCAGTTGTAAAACATATTAAGTTACATAGTTTTACACAGAAATTTAAGGATAGCAACTGGAAACTTTCGTGTTTTTAATCACATGTTTAATTCTCTCTCACACAGTCATTCATAACTATGTTTCTTGAAATTCCAAGTCACCTACTCAGTTGTTGTCATTTATAGCTCCCCTTCCCTTCTATTTGAGCGTTAAATATTAGTATACTATTTTTCAAAATAGAATTCTATACTGAGGGAGGCGAGAGATTGCTTTTATCCCTATATGCACTTATGAAATTAGTCTCCTTGGCTGTCTTAACTTTTTTTTTTCCTTTATGATAATTTCTTTTTCATTTCCCTTGCTTATTGCTTTGTCCATTTAGTTTTACATTATTCATCAATGACAAATGTACTTTGTTAAGAAACTTTTATCTGTAATTTTGCTCTTTTTCATTTAACTTTCATGCCCATGTAGATTTTTTCTTTTTCATTTGGCTTAATATCATCTTCAATTTTTTCTGAATCTGGACATAATGTAAAGTAGCAGTGATTCTTCAGTGCTGAGAAACACAAAGCTCTAATTGCTGAGTCTGGGAAAGCAGAGACTTTCAGATGTATCTTTATTTTTTTAATATTGTTCTATGGTTAGCTATTCTGGTTGATGTGTGGGCTCTATAGTGAGACACATATCTCACCAACTTACTGTAGAGAAAATGTGAGCATCATTCTTCTCACTGCATATAATATAGTAAGAGCAATTAAGTCAGGTTACACATGTGCCCAGTTTGATATCTTGTTTTTGATTGACAGCCAGTAGTGGATACTTCTGAAAAAAATCAAGAAATAGGCAATGGATATAGTCATTCTCCCCAGCTACGTTATTTTAGATTCTGATAACCTGGGATTTAAGGACTTGAAGCTTTCAGATGACCTGTTCTGCAGCTAATCCCATTTATACTTTTGTTTTATTAAAAATGTTTTCTTCAACTGAACTGTGGCATATATGAAAAGTTCTTCCTTTTGTGTTTTAAATATACTGTTTAGAAAATTTATTTTAAATTTCATTATTTGAGTGAGACAGGTAATTCATGGCCTGGTTATACCCTGCAACACTATGTGTAAGTTGTGGGTTTTCAAGCCACTGAAATAATGTTTCTATGGCAAATTTGCCTTAAATAAATTTTATAAGATATACTGAAAATTGCCCTCTCAGAATATAGCTTATTGAAATCTGTTTTACTAGTCTCACTGTTGCTGTTCTCCCTTATTTATTTCTTTTTATTATTAATACAGTATTATCTAGTAACTAGCTTCAGCATATCAAAACCTATGGGACTCGGGCAACGTATATATGTAATTTTCAAAGTAAATGTCCTCGTTCTCTTTCCTAATGGAGAAATGTTCTTGTATGATTTTGGTTCAGTTTTTTTCTCTTGATGTTTAGATAACTTTCTATAAGTAACTCTGGAAAATTACATTTAAACCACATCGGGAATTAGTATAAGATGAAAACATATTGTGTTAGCAGAAGAAATGTGTGGGAAAGATTGATTTAAACAAATAATAGTAGAAGAAAGGATATTGATAAGTCATGACACTCAGAAAATTTTCCAGATCTATGACTTAGGTAGTCCAACAAGAAAGAGACCCTCATAGTAACCCTCACTGTAACCAAATATTTCCTCCACTCCTAATCAACTCCACACTAGTCCCTTAAAGAGTAGGACTGAATGAAATCTTTGTTTGTTTGTTTTATTTACCTGTCCCTCTGGAATCTTAGTTTAACATTTAATGTCATAAAGAAGTATGCGTGTTTCTTTAGATAAGGACCCAAGAGCTTATTGCTGTCAAAGTATGTGACTGTCACAAATGAGTTAAAACACTTGGAATCTGTCTGGCATAGAGTCAGAATTTCGTTTTTCTATGCATTTCACCTGTAGGGACTCATTTTGCTGATGTATTCAGAGCTCTGTTGAAGCAATTGTAAAGCTCATTGAAAAGGGGGTGTTGATGTCACTTTTTCATTCCTCGTGTGGTAATATGGGAAAAATTAATCAGATGCCCCTTCAGTTTCATTTGGGGTGGAACTAACTCAAGAACCGTAGAGCACAACAGTAATTAATTTTGAGGGTTGGTCTATTCTTGCTGAAAGAATCTCACAAAGTTAGTGTACCAGTCAGTGGGTGAAAAACAGTCTCTAGGTTGCTAGTTGGACCACTAATGTGGGAGGATCAAGCCCTAGTTCTTATTCCAGTTACTGTTTTAAGCTGTGGAAGTTCAATTGAAGAGAAAAATAAGTAGATTTTTCATAATACTTTCAATTCTCGTAGCTGCAGGATCTTCCTGAAGATGTAGTATGTGAGAAGGAATAATTTGTCTAAAGAAAGTTTCAGGTTTTTATTTTTTTTTCCTGTGAATGTCTCAATTGTAAGAAATATTCCCCACTGTTTTAGTTATTAAAGATGCACTCCATTTCTCGTTGCTTTGTGTATCTGAAGACTTTTGTAAACATCATCTACATTAATTTGGAGAGTTTAATGCTGATTTGAAATGGTGTAACTAAGGGCAAAATGTGGTCCCAAATGTGCTTTGATATGAGTGTGGTAGTTATGATAGAATCTCTCAAAATTCCTTAACTATGACTATTAGATCTAAAAACTTTAGGGATACAGTTAGCTACCTTGCCATAATTAAAGTAATTTCTTATTGTAATCTGCCTTTAATCAGTCATACCTGAGAGATGACATTAACCTTTTTAAAATTCTCATATTTCATGCCTGAGAGGTCCTTGAAGTGTGAGTATATTAGAATGACTTTTTTGCTCATTTTATTCTGCAGTAGAGGTGTTTTGTTTTTTTTTTTCTTTACATGGCAAGTTCTTGTTTAAGTCAGCCCTCTCTGAAGTAAGTCTTTTGCATCTGTACATTTGACTCTGTGTAAGCTAATTACTTTTAGAGTAAGGTAGATTCAGTTTGTAAGAAAGTTAGACTTTTTGATTTAGATTACTTTTCTTAGTTCTGTTCTCATTTACACTTATAATGAGTATTTTCTATAACTGATAGTGGAATTTCCAGTGAGAATATCCTCAAATATACACCCACAGTTGCAAAATACATTTTGTAGAAATAGGTGCTACAGATACAAACTATTGAACAGCAGAAGTCCTGAGATACCATTTCTCAGTGCTTTAGGATTTTCTGGTATTCATGGGCTTTCTCTGCTTTTTTCACTGGTTTCCTTTTCTCAGACATTAAATCTTTGCTGTTTCCTGCCATATCTTAATCTTGTCCCTGCTCTTTGGCTTCTCTTATTGTGTAAAGCTCTGGACTATTCTAGTTTCAGATTTGCAAATGTCACTTTTACTCTAATCTTAGAATATTTTCCCAGTTAGTTAAATATTTCAATTTTTTTTCTTTTAATGTCATTACCTTTTTTTTTTTTTTTTTTTTTTTTTAGTTTCTTATGACAACTAAATCCTCTCCAATTATATTATTTAACCTTATATTTATATTTGTATTTTGGGATTTTTTTTTGGTCCTTGCTGAGGCGAGCAGTTCATATTTAGTTCACCTAAATCTTGTAATATAAAATTCCCTCAGGCATTTAAGTTCTTCACTGTACTTCAAGTCTGTTCTAATTTGACAATCTTTTTCTGGTTATGTGCCCAGAACTAAACATGCTGTTCCAGAAGCAGCTGTGGAAGTGCAGGATACCAAGTACTCAAAACATTGTTGTATGTAGCTTTTGATATACAAAGCCTAACACAGCAAAAATTTCTTGCTACCAATTTACACCAATAAAATACATTGTTTTCTCTCTTAACTCCCCTGATTTGATGTTGTTCTGGAAATTTATTCTTTTTCTTCAAAATCTGTTCTGAACTATTTTTCTCAGTCTAATGTGATTTCATTATTTTCAGATTATGTTTTGAAAATCTTTATTTCATTGATATTGCATGACCCCTGGCATGATTTATGCATTTCTTCAGCTTATTACTTTTAGAATCTTCTAGGTCATTACTGAAAATGCTGAGTCCTAGACCTAGTAAAGTTCTATATATCACCCTAGATGGGACCTTTCACTGTTCAATACACACTATGTCTTAAAACTCTGTTGAGTGTGTATTATTTAACATTTTCTTCCCTTATGAATTCTAGTAAGTATGAGTTAACTTTGTGACTGTGCTAAATCACTCACTGAAACAGGAATAATTTTCATTCATTAGATGCTTTTGTTTTCCTATTCTCTGTGCTTTTCTGAATAACTATGAAATTCAGTCAGAAATTGTATTTGAAAATAAATTGTTTTCTTTCCTGTGGATTAACACTTCCCCCCCATTTTAAAATTAACTTTTGATATTGCTTTCTAATACTATTTTCTCATATTATTAATGCAAACTGCTATAGGCTGGTTTAGATGCAAATGAGTCAACATATTTTATAGATCTAATTCTCTAAAGTGAACAAGCATTTCCTTACATGAGTTCTAGAAAAAGAAAACATGAAAAGTCTTTCTAACCAGTGTGGTATGTCCCCTTTCATAATATGCAGAATGTAGTTTTCAGGACCGTTATTTATTGCTTCATTTTTCGTCACTGAAGATACATATGTGAGTAAGACTTTGCAATATGAGATGTTTAGTGACAGGTAAGGGGGTAAACTAGCAGAGAATTTTCTATTTGGACACTTTCCTGTGACAGTAATGAATTCTCTTCTCTTCTTGCATGTGCCCCCTTCTTCAGCCTTTCATGAGGATAGGTGGAAAAGCAGGCAGTACTAAAGTGAAAAGCCAGCTCAAGAAAGGAACATATCTTATAAAATGCCTTCTGAGTACAATGTTTTGATTTTTATCTGAACATGTAAAACTCTTTAATATATTATATCAAGGCAAAGCTACTATCCATTTATTGGAGCCTGAGCATTTTTTCCTGAGCCCTGTCTGTATTTAGACTTAATGATGTGGGTTAGCACTTGTTCCTTTAATACTGCAGTGGATTGGGTACGTTCACTGAAAAATTACATTTGAACTAACCAACATTAGCTTACACTTAAACTTTATGGCATGCTTTATAGTTTTTTCCTATTCTTTAATATTTTAAACTTTGTATTTCTTTTTAAGAAATAAACTAGAAAAAATTACTGTGTGCTGTCATGTTGCTCCTATGTAGCTGGAGTGGAGTTCTCACATGCATGAAGGACATTCCTCTGCATGCTTAGAGTAATAGCAACAGTGCAATACAACCCCGTCAAGATCTCACTTAGGAAGAATAAAGTTGTGAGGTATGCTTATTGAAGTGGAAATTTGTTATTTAGCCACCAGAGTCAATAAAAACTATGTTGAATATATTAGTTTTTATGGATTTATACACTGAGTATGTCTGGAAGAATTATTGACAGGAAAATGTACCCTTGTAGTTGCAAAAGGAATAGTCTATTCTCAGTCAGTTTTCAAGTGAGTGCGCTGGAGACAGTTTATGGGCTCCAGGAATTTTAGGAAAGCTGTAACCTTTAAAAACAGTGGATTTTGCATATATTATTATATGAGGCATCAATTGGTCATTGTTGAATTTTTAAAAGGAGAAAAATGACAAAAATATTACAGTCCAAATGCTTAAATTTTGGCATGGTAAGAATGACATAAAGCAAGGCGTGTCATGGAAAATTCTGAATTAATAATTCTACAAGGAAAAACAGCTAGCAACTGTCTCTTGGCCATAAAGCAATGGCAATAGTATTTAGCTCTTATATAGCAACTACTATTTTCAAAGTACTGCACCCATTTAATAGATTTGGTAGAGGGGAAAACAATTCTTGTCTAAAGCTCTCGAATTACTTTACATTGTCTCTCCGGACTGAGTGAGGAACTCTACACAAACGAGAAGACCTTAGAACTAGAACGAGTTGCTTCAGTCCTGTAGAAAGAGCTGTCTCCTTTTGTGTATTCAGATTATAAAAAGGACAAGACTAGAAGTAGAGACATTTTCAGAAGGATGGAAACTAGAGAAAACAAAATGTTTCTGCTGTTTACTCTTTCTAACCAGTAGGACAGATATGTCATAGTACAGTTTTCATAGAATGAATCTATAATCCAGGGTTCTAGAAACTAAAGGCAATTTTCTTTGGATCTCCTCTCTCAGTGCAATATGTCTTACAAATTTCTTAGGTTTTTGACCACTCAAAGTCATGCAACTCTCAAAGATCTTTTAAAAATAAACTTATTTATGAAACTGAGGAAAAAAAACCCCAGGAATAGATACCCTCATGGGATCAGCAATGACCTTTAGAGAGTTATTCCCTACAGGAGAACTAGGCTTTTTGCCATTTTTTAATAATTTTATAATTCAATGGGAAGGGATTTCTTCAAAAGCTTGCTTCGTTGCTACTGAAGAATATCTGTAATTAAGTAAAAATGAGATGGAATGAATATGCAGCAAAAGACTGTAAACATGTTTACACATTTTGGTAAACATTCCTGCATTTTTTTCCTCTTGTAGCATTGATTCCTCTGCATCATACTAAATGGAAATGAGAAAGATGTAAAATTAATCCACCCTTGTAACTATCTGAAGAGAGTAATTATCTGATGCTTACAAACTATTTCTAGAATAGATCCTTCCCTAGCTACATTAAATTTTATTGTATCTGTGTTCGAGTCTCAAATTACAGGGGATCACGTCTTTTAACAATATAAACATTGTAGGTCCACTGAAGTCAGTGGAACTGTAGAGATTTTTCTTTTACAGGAGCAGGGCCCCAAAGTTTACAAATCTCCATTGCAATTTTGACCTTACAGTACACGATAGCAATTTATGTGTCTTTATTGTGAGAAATCAGCGTATAGATACCTTACAATGCTGGGTTAATTTTGCTCAGTTCCCATAGCACAGGTGTTCAAACTGTGGAGCCATGGAACCAAGCCCTTCACAAGCATCACGCTGTTTGCATAGCAGAAGCTCAAGAACAAAAAGTGGAAAACATTCATATTCAATAGCTGACTTTATCCTCTCCTGGAGAATCAGTTTAAGACTTCTGGGAAACAGAGAATGGGAAATTGGCAAATTAAAAGATAAAAAGCTAAAGAAGGCAAAGGAGTTTTCTTTTTTTTTTTTTTTTCTTTTCCTTTGCAGCAAGTCATTGTTTTTTGGTTAAGTCACCTGAGGCAGATCCAGACAAAAAAAAAAAAAAATACAACTGGATTTAGTCCCAAGAAGCTGTTATCATGATACCTGTATCCTCTACTAATACCCAGTATCCTGTGAGCTGGGATTTTTATCAAAGCTAGAAAGCTCTCTTATGCAAATTTCTGGGATAAGTAAGAGATCGTTTTTATGATAAATGTTCACATCCTTGTCAGTAATAATCAATTATATTTTCAAGAACCTGTGGGAAATTCTAGCCAAGTCAGGTCAAAACTTGTAGAAACATTACAAATTTAAATAAAATTTGAGAGTTATCAATTCAAATATCTAAAGATAAATTGTTTTTTAAATTTGTTTGCAGGGCATTAGAAATCTAATGCTGACAAATAGTAGGAGGAAACCAATTGACTGGGTGGGAGGAACAGGGAAATATCACTTTTTGCAGCAGTTTGAACTTATGTTGACATAAATATCTCATGAAACTGCACCTTTACCTTTCTCAAGTATTTTCTTCTACATCTGTGCCATAGTTACTTTGGAATGTTACTTTGAAAAAACCCCAAACCCACAGTTTTAAGAAAACAGTGCAAAGAGCTTCTGCAAAGGGTGCTGGGGAAGTGTTAGAGGACACACAAGAGTCTAGCCCCATAAAGCTGAATATGAAAAATACTTCTCAATTTCTGAACAGTGTAGGAACTGAAGAGATTGTAAGGATTTAATAAGATTAGAAAATTCCTCCTGGAAATTCATAAACTTTTCTCAAAGTGATTTTTTGAAAACTGCTGGAGAGAGCTGACAGAAGAAGCTAATACTAAGCCAAGTGTTTGAAAACTTTCTAAAAGATCTTGACCTTCTGTGGGTTAATCTCAGTTTGTTAAACTTGTAGCACATTCCAAACCTGTTTTTCAGTAGTGCCATAATGATGTCCTGATCCTGTGAAACGTGAGTGATGTGAGTACATTATCTGTCTCTGAGCACAATTACTAATCACATTGTATTACAGAAAAGAGATGCAGCTATTAATATTTTGCAAATCAATGGGATTCTTTAAGTGGAAATGGAATCTGTTTGTGTTAAAGAAATGAGGCATAAAAGAATTGGAAATCTAAGCTTTTTTCTTTTAGTTTTCTCCCTGTAATTTGTATTATGCATTTTTTATTTTTGGTATTAAACTCATATAGTATTAAAAGATAGTTAGTTATGTTAGCAGAATAAAAGCTCCACTTTCAGTAAATACTTATGATTAAAGTGCCATTGGAATATCACATAGAAATAGAAGTTTTCAGTCAAGATTTTTCTAGATTTTACCATGATTGTGTGCACTGCTTGTGATCTGATTTGGATCTCAGTGATCTGCTCTTCAAGATTTTTGTTCAAAAATTTTTGTCTTAAAAATGCTGTCAACTCAGGTTTGAGATTATAAAAGGGAAGCCTCTAAAAGTCCCATTTATTTTGTCAGAGATGCTGGCTGAATCAGTGTCTGGAAATCAATGAGTTCTATCTTTTCAGGATCACTAGATCATCATTCTCCCTCTTCTGAGACCTAGCTGCTGTTTCTGGCTTTGTTTACCATGTTTCTGAATTGAGCTAGGGTAAAACTGGAAATGAATACCTTTTGGGAAGCCCTAGTCTTGAAAAAGGTAGGAGGTCTTGAAAAAGGTAGGGACTCTTCAACTGATCTCCATAGATATCTAGAAAAAACTTGTTGAGATTTTGCAAGCCTTTGGGGTTAGAGGAGTTAGTCATCAGCACCAGAACCTTGTTTGAAAATTCTTAGGTGATTCTAGCCTTAAGAATCTCTCTTGATATCTGTATTGGGATTTCAGTTTTGTTTTCCTTACTGTAAATGGAAGGAAAATTATACCTTGTTTCCTCTGTGAAGTGTTATAAAATCCACCAATAAGGAGTGTTGTATAAAGGTTTTTTCAAGAGGATGGAACTGTGAAAAATTTCTCCTAGTGAGGAAGATTGTTAAACTTAGTAGTATTCATTTACCCTGTCTAACTGTGTTTTCTAAAAAAAGAAACTTGCATTGAATTTGAGCTTCTCTTAGACAGTGAGGGAACACTTAAGGGGAAAAAAAAATAAAAATCTGTTCTTTCATCTCTTAGAGACTGTAACACTGTAGGCAGAGACTTAGTACATTGCTTTCTCTAATTCTTTTATTATTGTGAATTGTCTTCTGCTGACAGCTTATAGCCTATTTTTACAATAAGAATAATTCTTGATACTTGATCTATCTGCTGCTGCATCAAAGTGGAGATCAAAGAATTATTCCTAGATCTTCTCTTCTTAAAGTGCAGGGTTGTTTTAAAAGGAAATATCTTTCAGTTATTGCTTTATTATTTGATTTTACAATAACACCTGTCATGTGAATTTCATTTTTACCATACTGGCTATTTTAGAGAAAATGGAAGAGTAAAAAAAATGAAGAAGAAAAAAACCCCACAAATACACAAGTTATTTATAGTATCATAAGCTTTGATTGTAGTTTCATCACAAACACAAGTTTGAGACTATGTCAGATTTCCCTTTGGCCAGTTTTAAAGCTGGTATTTTTCATTATCAGTTAAGTACTTGTTGTGCCTTTGCAGGAAATACGTCAGTATTGAAAAATTTTTCATTTTTCTTATGAAAGGGATCATTTAGGTCATCATGTTCTTCACCTCATGCTTATCCATATTATTACCCACTCTTGCAGCCTTTACTCCCATTTTGAAGCCAGTTCCTGAAATATTTCATAAAGAACCTTTCTTTGTTGAACTGGTATTAAAAAAAAAAAACCACACAACAAAATAAAACTCTCTGCTATATCTTATAATAACTGCCTGTTTCTTGCTGGGTTTGATAAAAGATGGTAGGAGAATCCTTTTCAGTGGAAAATGGCATGTTCCCTAGAAATATGTAGAACTCTGCCTTAATGCCAGTTATTGTCATAGCCAGATGAGGAGGTCAAAAAGCCTCATAATTTATTTTTCTGGTTATAATAGATGGCTTTGCGAAACTCTGGAAGATAACTTGTTTAAAGAAGACACTGTGAACCATAAGAAATGCTGTTAAATAAGATTTTTACTACTTACATTTCTAGGAAGTGCTGTGCAAAATAAACCCTGAGCATGTGATTTTAAAAATGCATGAAGGCTTTTGTCCCTAAAATAAAAACAGTGAGCAAAATTTATAAAAGCATACCAAATGCTTTTCTTTCATTGCTAACTGAATGAAACTGGTCTTTTAGACTTGAGGAGTATACCCTGTCACATGTTGTGAGACGCTATGCCTGACATTGGGAGTAGGAAGGAACTGTGGCACTGTTGAGATTCAGCCTATTATTAAGACTGCTTTATATACAAGGCAGAGTTAAGCAGTAAATGGGTAGCTGGTGCACAGGATGGCAGACTTTTTGCTGCTTCATGGCACTGTGCACTGAAGCTGTTCAGCAGGCTGTGTATGGGGTGGTCACTAGTGATGTCAAACATGGGGTGATGGGTGTAAGAGAGCAGTGCAGTGTCTCCAGCCCTGCTGGACTCAGCAGGCCCTTATTTATACATCCCAGCACTGAGAATGGGTGAGATTACAAGGTAAGCAGAGTGAGTGTGTGAGGAGCATAACCACAGACCACATGAGTAGCCATGATACGATTCACAATCCAGTACTTGTGAGATCTGATTATTTGTTGAATAGCTGAAAATATCTCTATCAAGGTTCTGTGATGAGTCAGAGAACTTCATCCCTTTGTCTCCACTGAAGCTAAGCCAGTATCTGAGCTTACTGTCTATTCAAGACAAAATGCTTAATCTGTTTTAAAACATCCATAAATCATGTCAAGATTTATTAGTAACAGTTGTTAGTGTTAGCCTAATACAAAAACACTGTGCATCTTTGACCATCTGAATCCACAAAAGCCATCCAGCTTAAATCCTTTCCACAACATATATCCAAATGTTTACAGTTTATTGGTCAAGGAAACAGTGTGTTACAAAAAAAATTCAGTCCAAGATTTATTATTCTTTTTCAACCTGTGTATACCACCAGTATCTGGAATGGCAAGTTACTTGTTGAAATATGCAGGTAGCATACAACTTTATTCTATGACTTTGTTCAAACTGATTCTGAGTAAACCTGATAGATATTAAGTTAAAGATTGAAAGGACTTTTTTTTTTTTTAAAGTTGCTGAGGAGTTGGGATGGGACAATACAATTATATAGTTATGAATAGAATGATTCAAGATTCTTCAAGGATGTTGTTATTTGAGGACTTCAAGTCAAAGGATATACTTTTATCTAGACAGGAAGGATTGCTCCCTCCTGTCCAAATAACTAACTTTTGGCATGTTTTTCTTTAATGTTTAGGTGTCACATTCTGGAATATGATTAGAAGTGGGAAACTTGACTATATACTAAAAGTCAGAATCAAACTTTTGATTTTTGTATATCCTTAATCTAGAACTAACTACTTAATGATCTCAGGTGGAAAACAAGACTATTAGTTTTCCCTCAAGCAAAAAGTAATTTAAAAAGAATGATTTGGGAGTCTTAGCTATGCAGGAAGGAGCTCTGTTTGGAGGCCTGTTCAAAACTTTAAATTGAACTCTGTCAAGTTCTATGGAAACGTGACCGTGTTCTTCTCTTATATTTGGTTCTTCTCTTGAACAGTACTTTCCCTAGCAAGAGATAAATACATAGAACAGCAGACATACTTGCTGGTAAAGAAAAATGCTAATGAAGTATGTCATTTCACTTTGTGCATCTTTTGACGAGGATATGTGCACAAAAAGGTGCATGTCATGTAATTTCAGTTGTTTAGGGCACATCCTGAAATGCAGTATAACAGCTTTGTGATGGGCTTAGTATGAATTCTAAAGAGGCAAATTTCAGTTAAAAAAGAGAAATACAGAAGCAAGTTCTATAGAAAATTATCACTCATTTTCAATTCATAGGCCAACTCTTTATGCTTTTAATAATGCAAATACACTAGAATTAAAAAAAAAAAAAAAAACAAAACCAAAACACAAACCAAATAAACAAACAACCCCCCCACATATGTGTTTCTACCAGAAAAAGCAACTGTATTCAAGTTTTCAAAGTATGTTTTCCTTCTCCATGTAATATATGATTTTAGTTGTGTGGCTAAATTTAAGTCTAGTGCTCTGCCATCTGTCTTTTAAAACACTATATTGTGTTAATGATTTTTTCCTCAGTCCCTTGTTGTAAACAAAATCTGTTGTTGGTTCTTGCTTGAGTAATTTTTCCTAAGCTTTTTACAATATGTCTTGGCACTACAGTCAGTTTTATATATGCTTTCACCACATGATAAGTTAATGACCAGAGCTGATGAAATTCAAAACAATATTCTTACAACATATCTGCTAATGTACTGGGATATTGACTGCAGTAAAGCTTTTATAATCCAACTATGTTTAGTGAACTACTCTTCTAGCTTAAAGAGATAAGAAATTTAAAGTTTAGTTATGAGTTCTGAGGCCACATCTGTTTTTGAAATCTGAGGAAAATCTATTCATATTTTGGTTTGTTTCAATGTTAATCCTGATGGTATTTCTGAAAGAATTGAATAGAAAACACTCTAAAACATATATGTGTGCAAAATTAAATTTAAGAAACATGTATAATTTTATATCAACAGCTGTAATGTATTCCTTTGAAAACTGATAGGGAAAGTTACATGCCTGTACACACTGACTTATATAAGAGAAAAAATGTAGAGATAAAAGGCAAAATGGTTGTTTGCCTTAGAGACACTTGCAGTTCTCCATTACAGTTGCATTTGATACTAAAAGGTGTTTCAAATTTCATGGGAATACCTCTTAAAAGTGTAAGCTTAAATTCTTTATGTAAATAAAATAATATATTGAACATGCAAGTACAGTTTATAAGCCCATTCCATTTGTACTTCAAAGCTATCTTCAGATTTCAATGTTTTCCCCTGTAATACTGTGAGTACTACAGCCAGTTTCTAGTCAGTATTATTTGCTTGTGAAAAGTCAAACCCACACTCCTTAATAATTTTGTTGTCATATGTCTTATGTATTTGCACACAGTTATAGATCATTTCAGTAAGATTTTAGTGATTTTTAAAAATATATATATTATAATATATTCAATGAAAATAAGCGCATGAAAAATATATAGGCTTAAACTTCCACATATGAATTATCTTAATAAAATCAATATAATCTTATGTAACACATGTTACATGGGCTCATGTTTTGCTTAGGGTTTCAGTGAAACATTTTAAAACATTTTTTTTCAGCTATTTTTTGGAAATGTTGAGAGAAAATTGAAAATTGAGAAGGAAAAACTACCAGCTGTTCGTAATGGCACAGGTGACATTATAAATGACAGCATCTCGAGTAATTAAGAGCAAGCACCTTGTGCCTAAACCATTTGAGGCAAAGAATGACACATTTAAAAAATAACTGAAATAAAATTTCTTTTTATTATTTTGAACCAGCAATATTCTGCTTTACAGAAAAGATTTGCTGGTAAGCTGTTGCACAGTAGAGAGTTAGGTAAAACATCTGTGTGTACTGAAAACAAAGACCTCTCCCCACCTTCACTCATTTTCTACAAAATTCAGAACATGGGAATTCTTCATTTTCTCAGTTGTGAGGATATTTTCATTATAAACTCAGTCAGAACTTGGGAAAAAATGGTATTAAATCTTCCCCGTAGATTTTCCTTCATTCTGATCTCAGTCTCTGTTTAATATTTTTAAAGGAAGTTATCCGGTGCAGAGGAATTTTAAGAGAATTTATAAAAGAACATATTTCTATTAACATTAAACAACATACATGTGTAATTAGGTGGACAAAATTAAATTACACAGTAATCTTATATGCACATTTTGCAAGTTATGTTTCAACCCAGTTATAAAAAATTCAGCCAACTATTTCTGATGTTTTCTTATTTACACTGTCATCTGTTTGAAAACAAACATTCACCTCTCTCATGTCACCTCGCATCAAAGGCTCCTCACAATGTATTTCCAGCTGGGCTAATTACCTCTAGCTGTACTCTCTCCAGTATTTTGCCAATCTCAATTTTATGATCAGTTAATCTACTATAGGTAATGAGTAGGTAGTAATGCTCATATGTTTATGGAACTGTAACGTGCCCAGCAAGTCCTGCCCACAGTTAGGACTGGAATGTCTGTTAAGTGTTTTCTACTGTGCAAAAAATAATTCTTTACTGACTACTGCAAATACTGAGGTTTTCTAAATATGGGGGAGCCTAAAATTTCTACTGTGCGTAGCACTGTATTTTTGATAGGAATTTTATTCCAGCAAAACTTTATTTAAATTTGTTTGTAGAGGGAAACAGACAGTTGGTATATAGCCATTTCACTTCCTTGGACATGGTGTCAGCATTTATGGAATTAATATAGAGAACATACTTAATCTCCTTTGAATTCTGATTATCTTAAACTTATGGAAGTCCTGACACCAATTATAAGGAGCAACGACATTTGAATTTCACTGGGATGAACACTCTTGGGTCCTCCCACCTAATGTAATAAAATGCTCTCCTATCATATTTCTTAGGGTCAGGAAAGTGAAATTGCTGCTGCATGTGTATGACCGTTGTAACATTATGATTTAGAGACTATTCATAATACTAAGAAAATGATAAAAACATGTAAAGACTAAAGCTAATTAAAACAAAACAAAACAAAACAAAGCACACCCCAACCTAATTTATTAAGAACTTAAAAAATTACTACATATATTCTAAATGTTGTTTTAAGGTTAAATTTTACTAACTAAAGATTAAGCAAGAATAAGGAATGTCCATATATCGATATACAAAGCAGTTCTTTTCTATTACACTGTAACGAACCTGTTATTAAAACTACTTGAAATAGTTAGTCCCTTTAAGGAGTAGTGTGATTCAACAATTTGCTCAAATAATTCAGCAGGAAGACTGAATTTTGCAACTCCACCATTCTGTAGGATCACAGATGCAGCTGAGGTTTGAATCATACTGGTTCACATAAAATGCAGGCAACTGTTAAGTCCTGAGACACCATGGAATAAAATGAAAATATTCTTTTAAGAATAAGATTTATACACCCTCAACTGCACGCAGAACCTGGTCTTAGAAAGAAGCAAATCTCATGGAAAGAGTATTGTGCATTTCCTTTATTTGTCCTTAACTGAAATCCTTGTCTTGAATCTTATGAGCTGCCATTCCTCTAGGAACATATTTCTCTCCCCTCAAAAAAAGCTATGCTGTCCTTCATAGCCTTAGCTTCTCATGATAGCTAGAAAACTTTTTATATTCTTTTTTCCCCTCAAATAATATTAACTGGCTTTAAAGAGCTGAGAGGTGTAGAAGTCAACAGGTGTGGCCCTAGAAAGTTATTTGAGGGGTGTTCAAATATGGTAAGATTTGAAGAATTTTTTGCTACCTCTATTCCTAAAAAGTCCCAGATGTGTATGCTTTTAGTAATTGCTTAACTGAGATTTCTAACATTACTACATAATTACATTTATAAAACTACTGAGTGTATACAATCAAGTAGAACTTACTCCAATATTTTTATTTCATCTTGCCAAGTTTGCATTGCTGGTTTTGACCTCATCTTATTACAACTAATAGTGTTGACTGTTATTGGTTGGGTTATCTGTAGAATTATGTTTCATTGCTTTGTTGTATATAAACACATTTCATATAGATGTTCAAGGGAAAATGGAAAGATAGATACAGGGATTATTTTTTTTTTTGTGCTTCTGATTTGATTACTCAGTATATTGCCATGAATATGCAGGTGGAAAATTTGAATATGGGGCAGTAACCATTATGTTCATTTACTTTGCCATTTAGGAAGCACAGATGTTGTCTATATAATAATAAAGTGCTTCTAGTTGTAATAGTCCTGCTGTTAAGTCCCCCTGCTATTACAGTAGTTAGTTGCTTTGATATGTGTGAGACATCTTTTTCTGGGAACTTGTAACTGCAGTGTCTATTTTTTTAATTTATTTTCAAATTTGTAACTTATCTAAAAATGGGGGAAAAAAGGACATTAAGTAACTTCATTTACTGTATGTTCTTCATAAGAATTTTCTAATTTGCATTTCTAACTTTTTATTCTTTAGGAATGTATTCCCTTGCTGTATGAACAGATGTATCTAACATGCATTTGGAATAATAGACAAGAAGTACTGCTTTTACTTTTGAAGTCTTGCTTCTTCTATTACTTATAGTTCTGTGAAATGCTGTTTGCTACTTTGCCTAACAAATATTCATCTTTAATGTTCAAAACACCACTTTTTTTTCCACTCACATAACCTGAATAATGCCCATTTTATTGATACAGTAGAATCCATAAGTCCCTTAAAACTGCAATCTCAGTGGCTAAAAGATCCTGGCTTTTGGAGGACAAGCAAGAAATTAAAGCTGAACAATGAAACAAAGGTCAAAGCTCCAGGGAAGATTAAAACTCCCACAGCATTTAGTAGAACTACCTATATCTCTAAGGTCTCTATTCATCAAACATTTCCTGTCCTTGAGTTGCAAAGACTTCAGGGCAGCTGTGGATATGTTGTAACATAAGGCTGCAAAGTTGATGATCAATGGTTCAAGCTCAATTACTGATAACTGTACATGGAAATAAAAGCCTCAACTCTGAGAAATGTTTCAACATGTTTAAAACTGAGCAGCCTAGTTAATGACAATAGTCAGCACTATTGCCCCTCCTCTGCTGAACTGTGCTTGCTACACCAACTCACAGTTTGAATATAAATTGAAATTCAAGGTCTAGGTTTTAACCATCAAAGCCATTCATAGGATTAGTCTAAATGCATGGCTATGCCCTCCCATAAGAACTGCATTTCTCTGGAACAATGAAACTTCCAGGCACTTTAGGATTCCTGAACACAGCCTGTCAGCCCAAAGCTATTCAGTTCACTCCTGTTGTAAGAGAAAACTGCAAAAGAGGAGGACACAAGTACTGTCAGCACTGTTGAACAGAGAGGCCTCAAAATATAATTAACAAGCCATTCAGATACTGAATAATTTTCGTGTTGTAAGCATATGATTTTTTTTTCTTCCTAAAATATATTTTTTCTGTTGGTTCATTCTAGCAGTATTGCTTTAATTTTTCTGTATTATAAGTAGAAGAAAGTTATCAAGTTTGCATCCTTTTTCCTATTGCTGATCCTGCACAGATAGTTTCAGTTTTTCTATTTCATGCTAAAGCCTTTGAAGACACTCATCATAGGCATTTAAAGTAGCACAATACAGAATATGAAGTAATTCATAAAAATCTAACTGAATTGAGTATTGAGAATATTGGACATATTGAGTTGGTCTTTTCACATGCCAAAGTGATGTGCAGATCTTGCTGAGTTACCAGCATTGCTGTTGGCAGGGTACAATTTATTCATAAATTTTGCTGACTATTCATGATGGCACAAAACAAACCAAAAATATTTTATTTGGCTTCAAAGAAAAATGCTTTTATATATCTGGAAAGATGCTTCCTATATGTTTGCAACATGCAGCTCTCTCAAATAATTGATATGATTTTAAGAAAAAAATGGCAGTTCCTAAACCCAAAATCACATCTAGGTTTTTTTTTCTCTTGTCATCTGTTGCTTTTTAATCTCTCTATAGGTACACAGTGACATTAGTTTCTAACAGTTTCTAACATTCCTGTTGGGTTTGGTGTTTTCTGGGGGGGGTTGTTTGTTTGTTTGTGTTTTGTTTGTTTGATTTTTTGTTTTGTTTTTTTCTTGTTTGGTTGGTTGGTTGGTTTGGTTTTGTTTGGAGGTTTGTTTAGTTTCGTTTTGTTTTTCATCATTTTGTTTTGGTTTGTGTTTTTTTGTTTGTTTGGTTTGGTTTTATTTAATAAAAAACTGTTAAAGTGGCAAAGTATTAAATTGGTATCCTTGTAGCTGAAAATCGTCTCTGGGAGCCAGGATTGCCCTGACTTCTTTGGTAACAAACACTCTGTGATCAGTCATACAATCAAGTCGGCAAAAAGACTGCTACTTAAATGAGTTTCTTACTGCTATGCCACAATGACATTCATATACACATTTTTTCTTCTCTTTTGCTAGTAGAAATCATCTTATTCTTGTATTCTTTGAGGCCCGTGCACAGCTATGCTATGTACTGTACTTCCCAATACTGTTGGTGCTTTCATATCCATACTGGCTTTCCCTCCTGAGTTCAATTTACAGACTGTGGAATAGCAAGTTATTCAGCAGTTGGTGGCTTGCTTGTACTCTGCTTAGTCTTGCCTTTTCCTCTTAATGAATAAAATTTTTCTTACCTTTTTTGGCCATGCTGAGCATATTATACTGAAGCCTTTTAATTGAGGAGAAGCGATATAATTTCTACATTTTTGTCCTATTTTTAACTAAGTCTTCTCCACTTGTTCTGCCTAGTTCCAGAATTTTAATTCTCGAATCATAGTTGAGGAACTTTGCTATGAAGCTGCTTCCATCTAACCTCTGACTGGAAAGACGCATTTCAGGCTAGAATGGACAGGGGAAAGATGCAAGCAACACTGTTAGACAAACATCTGCAAATAACCAGAGGCTGAGATAAAAGAAAAAATGCTTTTGCCCCCTTAGCTTCTTCTGGGACTGACAGAAAACAGGTTTGTCTCAAGACAAAATTGTGGGCTGGGCACACTGATCTGATTCAATCAATAGAGATGTTTTACTGTACTTATTTTAGATTAGCTAGTAATCTAGCTAGATTAAACCCATTAAATTTTGTAGTCATGGTAATTTTATGTGAATCAACGTTGGTACCTCTAATCTTTTGGACTACAGAATTAAACCCAAGAAAATTAAAAATGGTAAATTATTCAGAGACCATTTTCTTGAACTGCAAAGACTACTGTGATACTTGAACTAAAATAATATCAGTGCTGTGAAAAGCCTAAAACAGAGAAAGCTCATCTCCCTCAGATATGGTACTCAGAAGGAAGATTTTTAGGAGATTTTGATTCTGTGTTAACTTGTCTAGTGTTTTCTGCTTTTGAGTGATCTTCTATACTGTGCAGAAGTTTTATAGGTATCCAGGAACAAATAAGGAAAAATAAAATCATTAAAACAGTTAACCTCATTGTCTGGGATACCAGACAATGCAGCTATCACCTAAATAATTATATAATCCATTCAAGGAATTTGAGGGTGTTTTGAGGATGATTTGAGGTGTTCAGATAACTGGTATACCAAATAGCCCTAGTCTTCATGAAGATGAGGATTTCTCTTGAGTGTACTTTTCTTAACATGGATGACAATTTTAAGTAGTCTATGCATGTAGTATTTGCAGCATTTCTGGAGTGCAAAACCACATATCTACCTCATGTAGAGCATCATTGTCCAAATGGCCACCTAGACCTACACTTAAATATTTGCAAGAGAAGTGGCAATAATATAGAAGTATGGCAAGTAGTCAGGAATCAGGCATCTTCCAGCAAAGTTTGTGTCAGTACAGGGACAAAGCACATTAATCACCTGTGTGGGAGAGAGGCAGACAAAACAGACCGAGGCAGTGTGTCCCTTCTTCATAACAGCATGTGGATCTCCTTCAGCAGCTGAAATACCAGAATCTAGATTAACTTTTCCATCCATGTGAATTTTTGAACTAATCCATCTACTCTCATGATGAATTTCAAGCCAAGGGTTTGATTTATGAGGAAATTGCATATGCAATGCGAAGTGTTCTTTAAGGCATACTGTGGACACTGTTTAATTCTAATATATAACTGTGATATAAAGGTTGGGAGGAGGAGGAATATGTTACTTAGCATAATAAGAAGAATACAAAATACTAGAGAGATGAAATGAGAATGGAAAATAATTATACTTTCAGGAGGTTTGGAGGTCCTGAAAAAAGTTCAAAGGATATTACTCTGCCTGTAGAAATATTTCTTGAGTATTTTTACTGAGGATTCAGTGCAAGATAAATTACTTTTCCTCATAAATTATGTCATATTTCTTTCTTAAAATAACTACATCCCATAATTCTTACTAGGAGAGGTTCAATGACAAGAGTTGTGTTGAATTTTTTTTCCAGTTCATTAACAATTAATTTTAATTAGGAATAATAAGCAACTTTAGTTAATTGATGCTTGGTTTTGCTAGCATCAAATAGTTTGAATGAATGATTTAAAAAAACTCATATCACACTTCCCTGGCTTATATTAAATGTAAAATCTTTAATATTTATATATTTTTACTCTCTTGTCATTGTTCTAAGTTTCTATTTTGGAACTTCAAGGTCAATGACTTGCTCATAAACTAACCTGTTTCAACTAATTATTATGCAGGCTTGCTCTACTGAAAAAAAGTGTGATTAGTTTTTAAAAAAATTGAAGTTATTTGTGTATAAATTATATAGAATTGGCTTGTATTTATATCTCATCGACTGCCATGAAAAAATATAATAAAGTGGTATTGCATCTTACATTTGGTATTTTCAGGAGAATTCTACTCTCTGGAAGGAAGCTGGATGTTATTATCTTTTGTCTTGTTTAGACTAATCACAATTTAACACAATTAATTATTACATTTTATAATAGTATTTAACAGAAGAACCTGACTTTTTAAGATGCAAATATTCAAGCCAGAAAAGTGATCTATTTCGACTATTACAGAGAAAAATCATTACAATGCCTACACGGCTTTCAAAAGATAAGTTAGGTGTATTCAGCATGAATGTTCCATAAAAATATCTTTTTAGCATGGAGCAGAATTCAGGAGTACATCCCCCACACACTTGTTTAAAAACTCATTTAAAGTTCATCAAGTCCAATTAAGTATTAAATATTTCAACTGCTTCAATTTCCACTTTCTTAATTTTTAAATAATTGAAGCCCATAGTAAATACAAAATAAAAGGTATAACTTCTTTTTAGGTGTACTTAAAAGGCAGCAGAAAAGTCTAAATTTTTTGATTTAAATTATTTAGCATTTGACTAGATTGAAATTCAATTAGACTTGGGATAAGGAACATGTATCTTCAGGTGATATTAGTGGGACATAATTCTTAATTTTCAGGCTACTTTTCTCACAAACCAACTCTACAGATATTTCTAATAATGAAGCACTCACTGAGGGCTAAGAACAGGACATGTAAGACAGCTTTGAAATTTAGCAGCAGTAAGCATATGTGACAAATTATTGACTTCATTAATTGAGTTTTACCCATGGAGCCTTTAAGATTGAAAGGAATTCTGTAAACCGATTCTTCATTTGGTCAGACAAGTTTGTAGAAGTTTGTGGTTTCTGACAAACCTAAATTTTCTCTGTGTGTTTGGGTTACTATAATTAATTGTGATAAGTAAAAAATATGGTTGTATTTCTTAACAGTTTAATTGCTGTTCGTGAGGTTATTGCATTCCTGTTGGATTTGTAGACCAAATATGGAAAGCAAAACTGCTACCGTTTTCAGCAGAACAGCAATACTATCATTGCCTGAACTGGATGAATCCTGTTTTTAATAAATGCATGAGGGGTCATGTCCTTCAATTTACTTTTGTATATAGCCATTCAAGTCCTGCAAGTATCTGTGTTGCATTACTAAAGAAAGCTGTTTCTAAGTACACATCACACTTGAAATCAGGGGTGGCTACTTTCAAAACTGCATACTGTTCTTCAGAATGTACTCATCTACCAAGCAAATCATACAATCCATACACTGTTTTTTAAATTGCTGAACAGATTTGGATAAGTTTGATAATGTTAATAATACACGTGTTAATAATTATAGGAACAAAATTTGAGAAGAGCTTTGCTAGTTTTGGAAATTTGTCAGAAATTATATTGTATGATGAGGTAAGAATTCGTAGATGTCACTTTAAGGTAAGTTTTGCAATTTCGAGTAAGGCTGATTAAGGCAAGCTTCACCTAAAGTCTAGAACACGAAAATCCATTAATGTTTTGGAATTGCAACTAATATTACTATTTAGACAGAGTTGAAATACCCCAGTAATTATAATTTTAACTGTTCATATAAAAGTTTTTTCTTAGTAAAAGAACAGAGTCCATACAGCTACACAAATATCTAGGCTATTGTTCTGGAGGGGTGAAAAAAGCAAGCAGTAAACCAGTGCCCAAACACCATCATCTTAATCTGTTTCCAGTGTGCTTTTAAAAATAAGGTGGATCATAAAATCAGAAAAATATTAAAAGATAAATTATATTAAAATGCAGATATTGGTTAAATACCATTAAATCTTGAGAGAAGATATATTTAATTGGTTTATTATTTCATCAGAAACAGGGATTAACTCTGCGATTAGTTTCTGTAATTATAACAATATAAAATGAAAGGGTTCCTTTTTTTAGCTGAAGAAACATAAACATTTAATGGATCTATAAATAAGTTATTGTCTTTTTAATGTATAATTTCTGAGGCTTCAGAGCTTGTAACTTAATATTATATTAGGTCATCAAAACCTTTGTGCATGAGAACAAAAAATGTTGTTATTATTAAGATATTTAATAGAAACTACTTAAATTGATTTTTGGTGTATAAATATTCTTAATATTTTCAGAGATAATATCTTTTTTCCATATATATTTTTATCGAAGAAGAAATCAATTTTTTGCATAGTAACAAAATACTCTGAATACATAAAAGATGAGTGTTCTAATAATTCAGTCCTAGAGTCTTTAGATTCAGAGCTGTTAGATTTTACACAGGCACGGAAAAGGAACTGCAGAGAAGGAGCTGGGGTCCTGGTGGACAGCAAACTGTCCATAGCCCAGCAGTGGCCAGGAAGGCCAATTGTCTCCTGGGGTGCGTTAGGAAGAGCATTGCCAGCAGGTCAAGGGAGGTGATCCTGCCCCTCTACTCAGCCCTGGTGAGGCCACATCTGCAGTGCTGTGTTCACTTCTGGACTCCTCAGTACAAGACAGACATGGAGCAGGCCCAGCAAAGAGCAACAAAGATGATCACTTATGAGGAAAGGCTGAGAGAGCTGGGCCTGTTCAGCCTCAAGAAGAGGTGGCAGAGAGGACCTCTCCCTTCAGTATCTGAAGGGAGAGTGTCAGGAGGATACTACCCACTCATAGTGCCAAGATGTAGGACAAGAGGCAATGGGGTGAAACTGATGCACAGGAAGTTCCACCTGAACATGGGGAAGAACTTTAAGGTGTGGGCGATGGAGCACTGGAACAGGTTGCCCAGAGAGGCTATGGAGTCTCCCTCACTGGAGATATTCAAGAACTATTTGGATGCAATTCTGTGCCATGTGCTCTCCAGAATTGTCAATAACTGTTCCAGTACGATATGTACTAATAGGAGTTCATATCTGGGGGACATGGGGCAGCACTGCAGCAAAAAGCTCTACTGTTTTTGTGTTTTCTACTAGTTCTTTTTACCTTTGCTTTGCTCATGAGGAACACAAGCTAATGGAACCTGTTAGTAGACAACGAGGAGGCTATAGCTTTTGAGGAGCTGGGTCTGCAGGAGAAAATGTCAAGTACATACACAGGCAGCAGCTATTTTAAATCTGAGCATAATGTCTTTTATCATGAATGTTTCTATGGGCTTCTTCCCAAGAATGCAAAGCAGGCCTGCACTATGTATGATGATCAAAAGACCATTAGCATCTTGATGTCTTAGCATGGTCAAGTCTGACAAAGTACAAAAGAAAACGTTTGCTTCCTTTTAACATCTAAACAGAATGATCCTAATTTAATGCAGAAGTAACCTCTTGTCCCCAGCAAGAGGTTGAATTTGCTTTTTTTTGTAATTTACATGAGTCGTACCTAAGCAAAATCCTTCAGCCATCTGCCACCAGTCAATAAATCCTTTTTTAATTTCCATTAATTCTTGTTAGAAAGATTGAAGAAATCCACCCATCTGTTTGATAGAAACGTTATGTCCATAGGGAAAGCACATCAAGACTTTTATCACTTTTTGCTTTAAGGGTGGGGGGGAAGATAATCTAGAGTAATTGCAATAATGTGTGGAAATGTTCAATGTGTGCTTTTGAGAGAATCTTTGCATATTAATTCATTGCGTGGTTGAGGAACAGAATATTCTGATAGTGCAGAAATACAGTGGTAATACACTGAAGTGCAAGGTCTCTTTTGCTTTTAACATAATTAATTCTACAATAGTGAGTAAACAAACTTGTTCAACAAGTCAAGGAAAATTTAGTGATAGAGAAATAGAATGGGGTAAGGGAAAGAAGTGTGTGATCATACTCTGTGAATTTGCCTTTAGAATATAAGTTCTTCTGAACAGATAACATTTATATTTGCTGAGCATGACATAATTTTAGCATAGAACAAATAATAAGCTAAATAAACTGGAGCTGATTTTAATGTCAAATTGCAAAAGAAATAGAAACTACATCTGTTTTGAGACCTGCTCTTTAAACAGCCCATTCTTGTTGCTGACCAAATATTTCTGTTCTGACAAAATATTTTTCTTTGTATTTGACAATATACACACCAAGAAATGGTTATATGACATATGCCTGATAAAATTCTACTTAGAGGACTACCTTTGGAGTAAAAAGTCATCACCAGTATTGCACGATGAGAAAGAGTTTTGAAGGAAAATATTTCTCTGTTCCAGGTCATAGCAGCATATATTGATGTTGAGATTAAAGAAGACTCAAATAACTGGCTAAATATATACCCACTTGTGAATGCTAAATTGGAAAATTTTCTGCTGAGAAGGTTCTGAATGTTCCTCAACTCTTTTGCTGAGATACAGGACATAAAGTTAGTTAATGATCATATTGGAATTTAGATTCCTATATCTGACCCTTTGCAAGAAACTTTGTAGCAAAGCAGCAATGCTGTTTTGTTCAGCATGAATTGCAGTATATACTTATTTTTAATATTTATCTTCAATTGGTAGACATCTGAAATGTTTGTTACTGGTATGTGTTTTGCCTTCTGCTGTATCTATTGATGATGTTCTGTAGTCATGCATGGATAAAGAAGTTGGTATGTCCACCCACATCCTTCATTTTGTCTTCCTGTTCTGATTTAAAATGTTTGTTAAAAACCCCCAAATTATTTGTTGTTGGATTTTTTTAAGTCAAATCTACTTAACCTTTAAATGTTTGTCCTTGCTATTATGAGTTTCTTTTTACATATTTGATCTCTCTTTCCCCTGGGGAAAAAAATAGAGTAACAAATTTGTTAACCTGCCTGTGGCCTTCACAGCTCCGGAATTGCTTGGTCTGTTGTTCATAACACACCTGTCACATTTTAAATTTATTCTGCTAAGGCTTTTTTTATCTCTCTTTTTTTAATCCCTTAAGACTGTCGGAGAGCAGGAACCTAGAAGATTATGCCCAGTTAAGATATAGATGGATTTCTCAGTTTACAGCCACAGTGTCTGCTCTCAGCATCTGAAAGATGCCTGAGATCATGGCTTGTAGTTAGAAGCTTCCACTGTGAAAAGAAACGGGGTTGCTCTGAGCCAACAAATGGGTTAAGAAACCTTCAGTAGCAGAAATGTCAGTGTTGTGCCATGATTGTCACCCACTGCCGTAGTAAGGAACATGACTTGGTGAGGCGACCTCACTTTTTGCAGTATGCTTTAGTGTCAGGCCTCTCATATTTAAATCTTTTCCAGTTCCTTTTCTTCAAATTCTTGGTGCCCTCTGGCACCTGTTCAGTATCTGAGACTGAGCCTGCCAAGATGCCTCAGGGATATCGCTGAAGCCTGGGCACTTGTTCAGGCCCAGGAAGTCTCTGCCCATCTTCTTTAAGGTCGGATCATTTGTATTTTCAGGAGTGCAGGCTCTGAGAATAGACTGTAATTCCCTTCGATGACACACACTAATTTACTGAATATGAGAATTAAAACAATTAAGGCAAAATATTCTCTTCTTAATGAGATAATTTCTCTATTGCTTGGCATAGGTTGGAGTTTGAGTACCTGCCTCCTGTCTCTGGCAATACATACCATATCCAAATAATTCTTAAGCATTATTCAACGGGATTAAAAAAAGTTTTTTAGGCTATTCTTTAGGCCTCTTCACATCCACAACTCTTCAGAATAAATGCAAGCACTGTGTTTGGCCTAGGTAATAGGTTCGTGTTTAGTAACCAATTTCCACCTTCAGTAGCATCTTCTCAAATTACTGATACTTTTTTCATAAAGACCTGTGATGCTATGAAGCTGGTCATGTATCAGGCATTTGGTCTCAAATAGAGTCCTAAAATTCTTGACCATTTGTCTTGGTGGATTTTTGAAGAAAAACAGATTTTTTGAAACTTCTTAAAAGTCAGAAAGTGTGGAACTGCCTTAAAGGCTTTCAACACGCTTAGCTGACCTACAAATGTAACTAGAACACTCCTTTCTTGGAGAGCTGTATCGTAGTTTCTTGCAGTTTCTGCTTACTCACACAGCAGTGTATCCTTCCTGAATTAGCTTTGTTTAACATCTCTTAATGAATATCATTACTCCCAGGAAGGACTCAAAGTTATATTTAAGTGGTCAGGGAGTCACTAAAGTTTTGGATTGACATAGTGGCAGTTCCTTAGAGTTTTAAAGAAACGTTAATTTAACAAACAGGGAGTTATTAAAGAGCTGAATGTCATGTGTACTTGCCTTCCATTCTTTTTCTCTTTAATCCAGTCAAATGTTATATTACATGCAGTGTTTGCCCAAGGGATCATGTTCCAATTTGCATATGGATATATTGGCCCATTTATTACAAGGCCAAAATTTGTGACTCGTTGCAGTCACAAAATATAAATGGACATGTGGACTTGGCATATTTGAGAATTCTGGTTACTGGTAATTAAATTTTCTTAAGATTTACTATCTATTTGAGACTTCAAGGATGTATTTTGAATATATGGGAGAAGATCTCAACTATCTCTTCTGATAACAGAGCGGGTAAAGTTAGAAGGTGAAATAAGCTTATTAATTTATAAAGCTGAAAATCTTAATGCAGTTCATTTTATGTCCTGACAATACATCTAATGGAAGAATAATGAATTTCTGAGAAGTATGGAAATGAGAATTTTTGGATTTCTGCTTTCTTTTAAATCAAAACACAATCCAGGAACATTCCTTCTCTCAATCCAGAAACAAAGAACATCTGTACTTGCAACTCTAGAAAAGCAACAAAGCAATATTACCAATGACTTTTAACATCTTCACATTCATAAAATTTAAGGGTTACTTTTTAATTTCTAAAAGACCATTTTATGTCTATTCTCCCCACTTCCTCTTTGCTAGATAAGGAATGTAGAAAAAAGAAGAAAAATAAGGATTCAGTTTCATTCTCAAGGTAATTTGCGTAGTAACTCTGTCTGGAAAGCCTGCACTATATTAGGTAGTTTGTAGGACAAGCAGAAAATTCAGCTTTTTCAGGGGGCAACTGTCTCATAAAAAAAATTATCCTTGCAAAGCAAATCTACATAGTGCTTTAATCCTACTCTTTTCTCAGGGTAGGAGTGGTAATAGTAGAAATAATAATAACAACAAAAATAATGTTCCTTGCCTTTATTACATGAATGTTGTGGTACACCTTGTTTGTAAATGATAGAATTCAATTTCTCGGTTAGATAACAGACTACGTCTGGGTTACCTGCCACTGCTAGAAAGCTCTGAAAACTACCTAACTTGAAAGAATCTTGGAATTAGGGTAATATGAAGCTCTTTTCCACCTTTTTTTTTTCTTTTAATTCTTCTTCCCTTTTCAGTTAAGGTCTAGAGGCAAATTTAGGTTAAAACTGCACAAATTTACAAATCCTTAAGATCAGAGTGTGGTGCATTCACACAGAGTGGCATATGTCACAGAATAGTATTCTTTCCAATGTACTCCTTCGATCTTTAAAATCAGTTTTGTATGCCTATGGATACTAGAATTTGTAGTAATTAATACATGCTTTTTATTTCGAGGGAGAGGTTTTTGAACATCTACTTTGTGTGTCTGATTAGTGGCAATAGTAAATGTCTGATACTAATACTCAGAATTTAATCACATTCAATCACAAGAGATTTTGTCACCATTATTCTGTGCACATAAATTATGTTTTTAGACAGTACGTGAGTTTTCTGTGAATTATTTTTACTTTACTTTTGAATTAGGATGAGTTTGCAAAAGCAGAATTGTTTGACCTAATCCAGTAAGTAATCTGGTAGTAGTAGTACAACTGTTTTTGTGCGTTTTCTCTCATGTATGAAAAGGGAATATTTTTTCAAAATATTAATTTTTTATCATACTGTTGTTTGGTATAAGAAGCTAAAATTGAGGGAATTTTATCTAAATCAAATCTATGCCTTCTATTTCAAGCAACGAACCAAGATGAAATTTTTATAAAATGTATTTGTAGAGTTTTTTAAATGAGTTTCCGGAATTTATTGTTTTCTAATACGAAAAAAAAAGTTTGAATGTTGTTTATAACTATAGCCACAATTATTTCTATGCAACTGCTAGTACTTTTTTGTAGTATCCCACTGTATTCCTGCTTTTCTGTAACAATAAAAATATAATAGCAGCCAAAATTGTTCTGTTATGGATGTAGATATCTTAAGCAGTACTATGCAGAAACAATTTTCCTGTTCTTAATTTGGTAATTAACACCTTTCAAAAGATTAAATGCTTTGAACAAATACTTATCTGCTATCTTATTCACAATTCAATTTAGCTATTGCTTTATTATTTTTAATACACATAAATATACCTATTTCTATAAATGCTCTGTTTGGCATAATTTTCCAGCATCATATTTTCTATGGAACTGTAACAGGGGGTGACATTGCATGTCATGGGGTGAGGTTTAATGGCATTTAGTGTTTAATGTGTCTACTCTTGTTTGTTAACTTGTTTGACATTTGCACCTATTGTTTAGCACTCTGAAAATTGAAACAAAATGAGTTTTTCACAATACGTTGTGTGGAGTTTCTATGTTATCCATGCTTCTCATCTTGCATTACTTTCCTGCTGTTAACCAGCAGTCCTGCTATTGTCCTTTAACATGGGTAACTGGAGTATTTCATCTGAAACTGGAACTGATTTTATTCTACGATAATACATTGTATCTCATAATAGTTTTTCCATTATGATAAGGAAGAATTTGAATACAATTATTGTTTCAATAATTTTGGAGAAAAATGGCCCTTTTTTGCCTAATTTATTATGTTAGAGATTTATCAGTTATATTAAATGCTATTATTAAACATCCACACTTATTTGTTTTCTTAATATATATATATAATTTTCTTTCATAGTTAAGGGTCTCTTTAGTCTGCAGATGTTGGTTTAATTCAGTCACTGAAAGATTCTCTGCTCTTGCTGTACTCTTGGCATTTGCACCTTGCCTAGGTAAAACTTCTTGGAGGGAGAATATGTCTTCTTCTCCATAGACCAGCTGAGCCTGTATGGCTTAAAGACTTGGCACAAGTATAACAAAATACATGGTAGGACAGATCCTTTTAGTATGATTTGAGATTAGAATTCTTCTAAAGAGAAATACCCGAAAAAGCAACCTATAATGTTGCCCTTTTCTCATTCAGTATTTGTTTATAGAGACTGTAAGCCTATTTACTTTAACGTCAAACTTTGGAAAGAGGAGAATAAAAATGTCAGACATGGATGTAATTCTTCTATAAATAGACAACAATTGCTGTTTTGCAGGTTCCTATTTTGAAATCTTGGACCGCCTCCCTTCATTTATCTGTCAAGGGATTTATAGAATGAGAACTATCAGTTTACATATATGTTGTGAGGGCATAGATGCACCCAAAATTGCTCTGTGGCCCATATTAGTTGACAGGTTGAAAGTCCATATTGTAAAGTCTTAGATGTTATCTTGTTATCACTGTAAGTTTATATAGATAAACCACATCCCTTATTTCAATCTTTATAAAAATACAGTAACTATAAATACACCTGTTCAGGAAGCAATACATGTGTTACACAGTACAAAGACAAATTTCCACAATCTCTTGGGACTCTGCTCAATGATCCCTAAAATGTTCTCAAGAAAAACCATTAACTAGGCAACACAAACAAATAAATTTTAGTATTATCATGGAAATATTTTCTTTGTTTGAAAGCTTTCCACTATAATGCATATTTTATGATGAAGGGCCTTGATGGGAAGCCATGTAAGGAGCATCTGAGGTCACTTAGTGTGTTCAGCCTGGACAAGCGGACACCTCATGGCAGTCTACACCTTCCTTGTGAGGGGAAAAAAAGGGGCAGGCACTGATCTCTTCTGTGTGTGTGACATGAGTGACAGAACCCAAGGGAAGTGCCTGGAGTTGTGTCAGGGGAGATTTAAGTAGGATATTAGAAAGAGGTTCTTCACCCAGAGGGTGGCTAGGCACTGGAACAGGCTCCCCAGAGAAGTGGTCACAGCACTAAGCCTGACGGAGTTCAGGAAGCATATGGACAATACTCTTGGGCACATGGTGTGATTCTTGGGGATGGTCCTGTGCAGGGCTAAAGGTTGGACTTGAATACCATAGCTGGTACATAAAATAGAAATGAAGCTAGCTTATAAAAGCCTTAGTTGCACTTTGTAAATAAGGAATAATGCTGTCCTTTCCTCAAATACCATTAGTTAAAATGCTCTTAATCATTCTGATTTTTCAAAAATAAAAATCATAAGATCATAAGACAGAAGTAAAATTTATCAGGAGACAAGACATATATAAACAGTTTTTCAGTGCTTAAACGCTGAATAGATCAGATAAACTATTCAGATTTTCCTTACAGAAATACGACTTAGGTTAAATAACAGTAGAAACTGAATAAATTTGCATGAAGAACATAGAAAAATAGGTAATACTATTTCAATTTTTTTCTTTTTCAGGACAAGTTAGAGCAAACATTATATGAAGTGAGAAAGAGTAAATCAAAAAAGTAACTACAAAATGAAGCAAATCATTTGGGGTATTGGTATGTGTTGGACTTCTAGGTTTTAGTGCAGAGTAGTTGTCATACCACAGATCTCTTGACAGAATATAACAGGTCATATAAACTTTCACCTTAAAGATGATATTTGAAAAGAATAACAGGTTGACAATAATGAGCAAAACATCATTTTCCACAGCTGAGAAAACACTGAACGTTTGGGTCTCGTGAACTGCATGTTAGCATCAAAAACACCATAAGCAGTGCTAGTCTGTAACTGGCAAGTGCAAGACTCTTCTACAGGACTGAGCCTGTCTTGAAAACATAAATCCACACTGCTTTTAATCAATTATATCACTTCTCAGAATTTCTTGATGTTTTGGATGCTTATTTCAGGATATTATACCATGAAAAAGAAGAGATGAAAATAGGTACACTTAAAGAATGAAATTTTTTATTTTCTTGTATCCAGCGCAGGATTTCAGATCAGTTTTTCTATTTGTTTCATACAACTTAAAAAAACCCCCCACATTCCATTTTATAAGTAAACATTAACATATAACATTAATAAAATAATCTGGGCTTCCTTGTCCTTTTTTAAAAAAAAAAACTAGGAAACAAAAAGAGAAAAGCACTGTGTCCCAAAGGAAGGCATTACTAAAAATGAAGTCTGAGACAGAAGTTTAATGCAGCATTTTATTTTCCACTCTTGTGGAGTTAACCCAACCATTGCTGTTAGTCTTCCTCCCACAGGGCTTAAACAATTTTTGCCTTGAAGTATCTAAAGTGGTACTCTGAAAGCTATGAAATGCTATAGGCTCACATTAAAAAAAGAAAAAAAAAGATGAAAAAGTATTTCAAATCCAGCAGGGAAACACTTATGGGATGTAAACTTAGCCACAAAATCTACACAGAATTCTGCTTTTACTTCTTGGGAAGCATGTGTCAGCAAGCTCTCTTATTAAAAACAAATAAACAAAAAGTTACTGAAAGAGATGAAATATTAAGTCACTATTTTCCTTTTTCCGAGGGCTTCCAAGAGATGCAGAGTATTAACAGGTTTGTGAACATGAGGTCTCAAGAAGATAAGGTCTCAAGACAGGGCTAAGCCTAACTAAAACAGTACAACAGTTAAAAAAAATACAGTTCTGTTGCTCTATTTCTATTTTTTCTCCACCATCACCTATTTCCCCTGTGTCCTTTGTTTCGCCTTTAGCACAGTTGGGTTTTAGTGCTAATTACAGAAGTTTTTACATTCAGCCTTTTGCTATAGGAAAAATAGAACTAATTTTATGTGTGTGTATATATATGGAACCAAAAATTTATTATTGTTAATCAAAGTAAAATTTTAAGTTTATTAGCCCCATTTATTTAATTAATTCAGAAAAGCCTTAATTACACAGATAAAATTTCTTTAAAAACTCTTACCAGTATTCTCTTGAAATATTTATCTTATGCTTGCATTTGCACTTTTTCTCTTGGTACTAAGGTTTCAGTCTGTTCCTCAGGAAGAGGAGGAACATGACGATATGGTGAGAGGTTCTTTCTATTCGGTCTCGACCTGTCCATGGCTTAGTTTTGTATGTTTCACTATCAGAACCAGCTTCTCTTGGGGAACAATGTTAAGTAGAAAAACGGACAAATCAACCCTCAGTGGAAATACAAGACTACTGTTTGATAAGGATGAATTACCCATATATGGTTTTGAGAGAGCTCAAACAGGGTAGGCAATAGTCATTTGATCACTGTGCAACTTTTGAAACCGATAAATTCAGGTCAGTCCAAGGCAAGACCAGGCAAGTCTTGAGACTCCCTGCACTGTCAGGTCAATACAAATGGGTTTGTGGTTTGTTCGTTTGTTTGTTTTTAAACCAGGAAGAAAGGGGGAAAAAAAAAGGGAAAAAAAATCCTGCAGGGCTATTCATCCTTTGAGGAATGAATACATTATAAGCTAAAGCAATTCAGAGAAATATGAGCTGTTGTGGACCAAGGTCAGGAAGTGTATGTGATGAAACTTGATTTTAGCCAGCCTAAGGAAGATACAATAGCGTTTTCCAGGTTAAGCATCATAATTCTGTATTTGTTCCCTGCTTTCTCCATCCTTACCACATATAAGAACATGATGGTTTGGCAATAAAAGGAGAAAAACAAGATTTATAAATTGAAACTCAAGTAAAGGAGCATGCAATTTGCCTTTGAATCCACACCAGAATGTAACCTAACCACACTTGCCTGGGACCAGCGTAAATATCTGATCAGGCTGATAATTCTTAACAATTTCATGCATGACTTCCAGGTTTGGTGTTTCTCTACCTTATGTTGTATAGGCTTGAAATTGTATTTTGAGGTTCAAACAAATTTTGAAAATGATCTGTCATACACATTGACAGTTATAACTTTAATATTTTTTTTTATTTTATTTTTAGACACTCTGAATGTGTAAAGCTGAGAAGCTGGATGGCCAAAATTTGCAGTCCTGAACTCTTATGTTTTTAAGAAAATGGTAGAAAATTCTCACTTTTTATCTAAAACATGGCTGCAACAGGGAAGGGTTTTGTTACTAATCCCTGTTTATCTGGTTTGACTTTAAAGCTTTCCTCTCCACCTGCCTGAAGCTCTGGACCATAGGTCAAAAGTTATGTTTATATACAGATGATATTGTTTCTCTTCAAGTGTGGTTCCAGAACTTCAGGGGAGACCAGAGAATAAGGGTCAAAACTTGAGCTCCAGATTTGGAAAATGAGAGTTTGATATTGGAAAATAAGATATCGTGAAATGATATCTGAACCTAAAGTTTCTTTCAGATAAACCTAAGTAATTTTGGTGGTTTAATATGTGTGTTTTTTTGTTAGGGCTACAAGTAAGGTTACTACTTCCATGCTTCATCTATAGCTAGATCTTGAAAAATAGCTGAATGGATGAGGACCTTGAAGTTGTCTCCAGTGTAACATTTGAAATTAAATTGATGTCAGTTTGCTTCTGTAGTGATTTCTTCATCCTGTGTATGGGGGGGTATGTGTACATATCTGTGTTAGTTTATATATGTATGTATAGATATGTACACTATCTGTGATTAATTTTCCAGTTTTGCTCCATGACATATAATTTGTAATTTTGCAGTGAGTCGTTTTGGCTAATTAGAATATTCTAAATTTGTTCAATGTATGTGGAAATTTAAAAGTAGGCTTGTTGCTTATCAGGTCTATTCCGTTTCCAAAAAGCTAATTTATATATATATATTGGTTTTGGATTACTTAAAACTGTTCATATATGGTCCACTGAAAACTAGCTGCCATTTTGGTGGATCCAAAGCTATTTAAAATAAAAATGGCTTTTTGGGAACTATTTCTGCTATACAGATAAAACTTAGCTCAAAATCATAAATATCTCCAAATCCAATTGTATCTCAGCAACTGATGGTTTTTATGGAGATAGACACACCATGAATATAAATGATTCAATAGCTCTCTGACATAAGAGTTATTCCTGCTATGTAAATGGGGATGCTCAGGAAAGGAAAGGTTAAAGTGCCTGTACTAACCATGACTGTGATGAAAGAACTGAGAACACATTTACTGTGATATTTAAATGATATGTTCATTCTTCTCTGCATTTTTATGAAAACTACAAAATACAAGAATCTGATATCTGACTTTGGATTTAGGGAGTGTTGTCTAAACTATTATCTTAGCTGATTCTTTAATATTTTTCTAAGAATGTGTTCATTTGCCATGTTTTCACGAACAACTAGTTGCTTTGGATATATCTCTTTCTCTTTCAAATTAAATAAGACTTTAGTTGTCAAACAGATTTTTTTCCTATTATGGGCAGATACTGTCTATTCAATACTGTCTAGAAGGACAATAGCACACAAAATCTAACTTACAGCTGTTTCCTAGGTAACAGGGATACATCTACAAAACTGTTGTACTGAATGGAAGGAAACAGCAAATGTTTCCACTTTTCTACTATTTTTGACCTAGGACAATCACTGCTTCACAAGTTGTAAGATATGGAACCAGAGAATTTGTCACTTTTAGGTTTATGCACCACCTTCTATGATTGCACAGACAGTGTCAGAAAACTTGTGAAATAAATCATAGCAGAAAATTTTTGCTTAGTTTGTTCTTTTTTCTTTTTTTCTTTTTTTTGACAAAAAATGCTATATAGTAAAATTGGTCCTTTCCATGAATGAAACAAACAGAAAAGCAAATTTTATGTGTTCTTGTTCTATTACTGGTTTTTAGTTTTTCAGCAATTATCTATTGTTTTTTGTAGGAAGCCTAGTTAAAAAATGGAAGAAAAAAGTACTAGAAAACTGAATTAAGTTAGTAAATTATGCATAATATGTTGGTTACTCTTTCATGTATGTGATTATGTAGAATTTAGTAGGTCTTTTGGAAGCAATATAATTGTAGTATATTCCCAGTAGTTTCTTTCTCAATTATGTTGAACATAAATTACTTTTCCTCACTATAAAGGTTCATGCACTTCATCCCCATTTGCCATTTTTGTGTCATTTAGACTACTATTTCACAACTAATGCTTACTAAATTAGAACATAAATAAAGCAACTGAGTTTCTCTGTGCTGCTACTCCAACCTCGGGGAGATCTCCTGTAAAGAGAGCCTCACTCTTGTTTAAACATCTGCTTCACATTTACTCAAATATTTCAGTAAAAGGCAGTCATGACAATGAGATAAGAGGGTGATTTGTTAACAAAACTGCATTGTTTTGACTAGGAGTGTCTCATTGTTTCCTTATGATCCCTTTATCTGTCAGCAGCATCCATCGATCTTGTTTGTCCTTACATTCGAAACGTTGGTGTAAAGACTACTTTCAATTATGTATGAAATGAAAGTATTTTAATGTAGAATAGCTGTGGAAACGTGATTTATGACAACTGTAATTAGTTTAGGTCATAAACTAAAGGTACGTCTCTCATCAGCCTAAAGCATATTGTTAGAATGCATAGTAATATTTGAAGGTGAGTGGTAGATCAAAATATAAATAATACAGTAATACTGTTGCAACAGGTTACTTTACTGAAATACATAATGAAAACTAAAGTTGTAATAGGAAAAAATAATGGATGTAGATATTGTGTCAAAATTGCTATACTATGTTCATGCTCTTTTTGAGGAGTGCAAGTTACCTGCACTTATGTACATATATATACTAGAAGTAACAGACAATTCTTTTTTCTATATTCTCTCTTTTTATTTGCTTCAATTAAAAAAAAAGAAATCTCACCATTTTCTTAAACAACTTGTGTTTGCAAATGATGTCTACTTTTATTTATATAGTTATAATAGCTAAGCATGTCACCTAGCTTTTATAGCAGAAATTAAATTTGGATGTTCTTCATCAGTATGATAAGGTAGGGGAACAGGAAAAGTTAATCATTCCTTGTGTGCAGCATGTACCCTGTGTCTGCCCAGACCCCTGAACATCTACGCTTCTCCCAGGATTTGTCAAATAGATAACTTTTACACTGTGTTGGAAGGAAAAATAGTTCAGGTTATTTTTGTAGGTTATTCTTTTTTCCACCTCAGGTTATCAAGGTATTTTCGTCATGAGGACTCTCTTTCAAACAAGTTAATGAAACACTAAGCACTAAGAGGTGCACACTAGGCCCTAGCAGACATGAACCCTCCATACTAGAAGCCAGTGATTGATATTTCAGCATCTATAAAAAAAGCTACATTTTACATAATTGAATATAATCTTTCCTTAATTCTATTTTCATTAGTAGTAGAGACGTGAATATTTTCTGTTAGTAATCACAGAGTATATTGCTAAGTTTGAGGTACTTCGCAGGATAAAAATATTTCCAGAGGACATAACAGGAAAAGTAAAAATGAAAAGTTATCTTAGGGTAGAATACCTGTGACAGATTTTGTTCCCACTTGTTCTGGGGAAATTGCATTTTTTTCATAGATGAGGTAATATAAACCTCATATACACTAACACAATGTAATTTAAGATATTTTGTTGACACAAAATATTTTGTTTACTAGGTGGAGTGTGTGTGAACCAAACACTTAAGAGCCTTCTGTTCTTAAGTTATGAATGAAGTTTTTCTACAAGAAGTACTCTAACTTGTGGCAATAGCAATCTCTCAGATCATCTTGTATTAGACAGCATTTATGTTTTATATTAAAAAAATCGGTACAAATACTCTTCCCTTCTGGAAATATGTAAAAATAGTTGATAAACGTGTAATATATATCTATGTGCTCTTATAGGACTAGTTACGGAAGCTTGTGCTGTGCAATGAGAAGAGTACAAAAAAGGAAATGCTGTAGAAAAAATGTTGTCTGTATTTTTTCTTGTCTGTCTGAACAGGCATTGTGAGAAAATACATTAGTTCATTCTTCCTTAAGCTTGAAATCTAAAGTGAATGTCTAAAGTGCATTAAAATGTCTTTACTTGACTGTGATCAAAATTCCTTTACATTTTTTTTCCATTATCTCTACTTCAGAGATAAAAGTAGGAAAAACAACTAGTTATTGCAGACTTTTTCATGATCATGTGATATAGACATTCTAATTTTTTTCTCTATGTTTACATGGCTTGTTAAATCACTCATGGAAATATTTGTTCAATTCATGCAGAAGTTGTGCAGAATAAATAAATAAATAAATAAGTAATCTTCAGTATTCCAATGATTGTTACCTTTGCAGAGATGAGAACCTCTTTTCAATTCTTGTTCTATTGTTAAAGTGAGAGACATTGTCCCCTGCCTCAAGAAAAAAAATTGTCAGTGTGAATATTTTTTTAATTTTTCATTTCTTTTCTGAACTCGGACATGTAGCGTCTCATCAATGCTGCTGTGACAAATCCATGATTTAATAGATATTATTAAGAAACAAATTGCTTTACTTATGTTGTGTATCTCTAAGGTAGAAATAGCTCCTTGCAGAATGAGATTGTTTGAACAAGAATAATTTACAGGGGCTAAATCTGGATGTGGTAACTAGGTATGAGAACTATACTATCTAATAGGATCTGCCTTGTCTTCCCCATCCCTGCCAGGACCATAGGTAAAATGGTCTTAGCCATCAGCTGCAGCAGAGTAAAGCCAAACTGTCTCTGAGGATAGCACAGCCAGAAAGTTATTTAGGGGAGACAAAGATGATACTTGTTTTCTGGCCCAGTCTTTTGGAGTTCACCCAAATGAATTAGAGTATGTTAAAGTTAAGTGCTCTTTTCCCTCCCTACCACCTGGAGCCTGCATCCATTTAGATGGAAAGGTTTGCTCACTGCAGCTTCAGAATGCCTGAGGAATAAACATGTTTCCCTACTGAGTATTTCTGCATTAGACCCCTGAAAAGCAGTCACGTAGAACTCAACTCTTACAAATTGTATGGCCTCAATCTCCATGGCTCTGTCAGGTGAGGACAGATATGCAAATACTGTGCATAGCTTAGGCTGTCAGTTAAATACAACTTGGTGGGGTTTTTTTTTGTTTGTTTGTTTTTTTGTTTTTGTTTTTGTTTTTTTTTTTTAATTTCTGTTACTTAGGTAGCTACGTAACAGTGGTGGCTTTTAGAAGAAACAAACAAGCAAACAAACAAATAAACAAAAAGGCTGGAGTGCTTTTGATTCTGAAAAACATTTTGTCTCCTTCCTTGATTTAATTTCTGTCATAAACCCTTCCCTTCTGGATCTCAGTCTCACTAGGATAGTGAGAAGCAGTTAGGAATTTTTTCTCTCTCTGCCTTATGAAATGGTTATGGAGGTGTTCATGTGGTATAGTCACCATAATACATATACCATTAAATATACTAAAATAATAAACTCCAGTATCATAAATGTAAGTATGATGTTTCATAAATGGGATTCACTTGAAAAACAAGTTTTGGTGAGGTAAATAGTTGTTTCTCATGAATACTTTTATCTTCAGCATAGTGTCTAAAAAAAAGAACGCAAAATAGCTTTCTTTGCTAATCAGTGTATTGCTCTAGCCTTGACTTCACTACTTGAAGCAGCAGGTAACTGTAAATATACATTTGCAACAAATGGTATTTTTCTGGTATCCATTTACATATCTCATCTTATAAAACCACTTGAAATCTTAAGGTTATCTTAATAAAAAAAAAAGCAAGACCTTCTAAACTGTTTCTCTATTCAATTTAAAATATGCAGCAACTGATCTAAGAGAACTAGGCCTGCTCTATTTTATGCTTCAGTTTAGAATAAGTACTGACTGTAATTACTATATGTAGGACACTTGCTGTAGCAATTTCCGCCTTATAGAAGACTTGATAATGAAAAGAATAAACCAGATCTTGTCAAAGATATCCTCTCTCTTCCTCTGGCAATGCCACTTTTCTTGTTCAAATAAGTTTGGTACGTCCAGTAAATGAAAAGGTAGATCTAGCTTATAAGCATTCAAACATAACTTCTGCTTTCTGAAGTCAAATATTATAATGAAATATATAGTGTTTCATTTTCTATCATATTTGCATGTTTTCCTGTATATATTACATTTCTACTGTTATACAAAATGTTTTACCAAAGGTAACACTTCAGATGCACCTTTCCAGAATGGTCTAAATGAAAAAAGTACAGGCTTGGAAACTGATAAAACTTTCCTTAGTTTCTATACACAGAAAATTTTGTCCAAGAAAATATCTAAAACTGCAATAAATTTTTTTACCTTAATCTGAAGACCAGACAAGGAAATGGTATGGATCAGTCTACTACAGAATGAATTCCTTATCTCTTAAAGCAACCCTGTTGGTATTGTTATAAGAAGTTAATAGCCTTTGCTTTTTCTTTTTTTTTTTTTTTTACCTTTAAACTTTTAATAGGAAATCAAATTCAAAATAGTCTTGTTTTGTGTATTTTCTTTTCAGGAGATAAATGTAAGCCTACTGAATACACTGAAGTGAAAAATATGTTACTGGATCTACAAAATCAGAGATACATTACCCAATCAAAAGATAAAAACATTGATGAGAAAATGACTTTAAAGAAACTTCTTGTAGATCAAATGTTCAATTATTTTGATTCAGACAACAATGGACTTGTGGACACTAATGAGTTATCTCAGGTAAGATTTAGATTTTGTTTCCTTTAGCATAGTAGCTATTCAGTTGTCTTTGTCAGGACATACACACATGGAATATTATGTCTTAGGATGCTTTACTTTAGGAAATGTTTGTGAGTCTCTGAAGTGGAAAACTTCATTTGAGAATTATTCAGAAATTCTGCAGTGATTACTTGTAAATTTTAATATAATGCTTTGGAATATAGTGCAGTGGGTTAGAACACTCTAGGCTGTTGTGACCATGAGCTGTTTTATTATCCGCAGCATGCTGTCATAAAGTCCAAGAGTATATCTGTATTGTGGAAGTTGAAAACAATTAAAATTATGTGGTAAATCACTTCTTTAATACTAAAATATTATTGCTTCATCTAAGTTAGAGCTATAGAGGTGTAGAAGTAGTCTTGCAAAGTTCATGGCAGTCTCTAAACAGTAAACTTAACTGATACAGATCTAAACCAATAATTACTGCTCTTGTAGGTATAACAGCACTACCTTTAATCAACTTAAAAGGGATAATTCTATTAAAGAGTGTTGTTAGGGCAAATGTACTTTCATTTACTAGAGGTCTATGTTTGAGGAACCTAATCATGGCTAAATTATATTAATGGGTCCAATACTAGGCAGCCAATTAAAAACTTAAGGTAAGATTCTTTAGATGTGACTGTTGATCACTGTGCTGTGTTTTATGTGGAGCTGCAGTGTTAAGAAATATTTACAAGTGAATATATAATACTTAAGGTGTAAGGCTGGAGTTATCATTTCCATACAGATAACTTTTAAAATTTTAGTGGCAATTTCCAGGACCAGAGGCTGGTTGCAAATATCGGTATCCTGTCAACTACCAATAAATTACCTGTTTCAAAAAACTAATTTAAAAATATTATTCTTCTGTACTTTTATAAGATTTGATTTTCCTGCTGCTTTTTAGACTCTTTCAGAACCTCAGCTTTCAAGGGAAATTGGTACCTATATATCTCTTACAAATAATACTTTTTTTGTGAATATATTATATGAGTAGATAACACATATAAGAATCACAGATATTGGTGTGCAAACTATATTAAATGCTTCTCTATTCAGTTGCTACATGCATACTTTTCTCTTTTTTTTTTTTTGGTGTCAAACATAGGTTTAAAATAATAAAAAATTCTTCCATTATGGTATTTTCAAATTTTCTATACATACTTTACATACTTTCCCTACACATTTTTTTTTTCCTCCAAAAATAAATTTATAATAGCAACTGTAAAGTAGTGCTTTTTCACAAATATGGAAACCGGTCAAACTGCCTTAGAACCCAAACATGATGCTATGTAGTATTACTATAATTCATTGCAGAAACATGAAATTATTTGATTGAATTCGATTGAAAGATTCGATTGAAAGATTGAAGGATGTAAAAGAAAATCATTGTTAGTGCCATGTAGTGTGTTATTTTATGTCTTGACAAGAGACAGAATAATTAACCCCATGAGAGACCCATACTGGAGCATTCTGTTCCCGAAGGACTGCAACCTTTGGAAGGTACCCACACTGTAGCAGTTAATGAAGAACTACATCCCATGGGAAGGACTCATGTTGGAGCAGTTCATGGAGGACTGTCTCCTGTGGGAGGGGAAGCGTGTTAGGAGTCCTGCCTCTGAGGAGGAAGGAGTAGCAAAGATAGCATGTGATGAAATGACTGCAGCTCCCATTCCCCAACTCCCTGCACTGCTGGGAAAGGAGAAGGTAGAGAATATCATGAGTAAAGTTGAGCCCAGGAAAAAAGGGAGGGATGTGGGAAAGGTGTTTTAATACTTAGGTGTATTTCTCATTTATTCTACTCTGCTCTTGGCAATGAATTCAGTTATTTGTGCCCAAGTTGAGTCTGCTTTGCCCATGTTGGTAATTGCTGAGTGATCTCTCCATGATTTTCTCTGGACCCACAAGCCTTTGATTATATTTTTTCTTCCCTGTCCAGCTGAGGAGGGGAGTGACAGAGAGGCTTTGGTGGGCACCTGGCGTCCAACCAGGGTCAACCATCCACAGGCAGACATTACTGTACTCCTGAAAATGTTATCAGGATTAAGAGACTTTCTCTCAGTTGTGCTCACAATACAGTCAAAGTTTTGAAATCTTCAGAGTTGTCATAAATGATAGTGCCTGTCTAAATTTTAGACGTAATTATATTAAGGGGTTATGAAAAGCAGCATATTTGCTGTAGAAAACAAGGACTCCCAAAGTTAATTTATGTTCACATAAATAGTGGACTTCAGTTTTCAGTGCATCTTAAATTTTAAATGTCGTCAATCTTGTTGTGAAATCAGGCTCTTGGATTGCATTTATTATCTCATAGGTGTTCATATAGTCATCCTACCTAATGGAAAATTGAAATGAATCAGTTCGAGATTGGAAATGGTTACAGCA
>JAWWES010000133.1:32818485-32828626 GCA_035583135.1 Lophotriccus pileatus | reverse complement strand
AGACTCATTTGTTCATCTATTTTATCTTATGTAAAACCAAACAGGAATTTAATAAAAAGTTATAAATGAAATACCAGTATTTATATCACTGTAGACTTGATTAGTCTACATTGTTTTTGTTGTATAGAAGAGAAAAACCAGCAGAAGTGTTATGAGTAGGCATGGGAATAAAATGTATTTTTTCAGTGATGGATGTAGTTATTCCTATATGGTGGAATTGCCTTTTTATAAACAGTAAGCCTTTTCTGATTGTCTTCAGGGAAAGATGCACAAGCTCTGAGAGTGCTTCATCTTGCTCAACAGTGAGATTCAAGTGTGTGAAGTGAAATAATCTATACTTGATTAGATTTAGAGCAGCTTTTCTTCTATTTATGTCTTACACTACTGAACTAAGAAAGCAAAATTTTATAGAAAAAGGAAGTGACAAGCCTGAGAGCAAGTTGAATATATAATAATAATAATAAATTTTCCTCTTCCTTTCCCTCTTTTTAATGATCTGATTTTCAGATTCAAAGAAAGAATTTAACATCCTTATTTATGAACCAGTATCTGTAATTTTAAATATCTGGATGTATTTCTTTCATTTACCAGATTAACATAGGCCAAATGACAATACATTGCATTTTCATAAAAACTCATCCACACTTCTTCATTTTATTTTGAGTTTTCTCATTGTCATTTAATTCCAGTGAGTGAGAGCAAATAAAACCAATTAAGAAACAGGTAAAAGAACCCCTCACTCTCAGGAGATGTACTAAGTTTGTCATTGTTTCAAGGAAAGATAAGAGGAAGTTACAGGAACTACTGTAAAATTAAGTATGCCATTTTCACATACCAGTTCAATATGCTTCTGTTGCAGGTGACATCAAAAATTCAGACTTCTCATAAAATGTAATGAACCTTTGAGCAGTGTTATGGATCCATGTGTATTTGTAGATAACTACACAGTACTGGTGGGGGGTGTATGTGTATGGGTATAAATCGTCTTTACATAAAGCATCTATTCAAAAGTTCCAATAAAAAATGTACTAAAATATAAACAAATTTTAAGTAGGAAATTAAGTATTGTTGTCTTTATGGCTGTGTGTAGATATGTGTAAAATTCCTGTAAATCTCAGGAATACGTCATACCTGAGAAGTGCGCTCTCTGTAGAAGAGTAGAGCTGTATCTATAAATTACTTAGTTACTGTACAGTAACTTAAAAAATGTAGTCTGAGGGAATTATATATTTAATTGGTTTATTTAACACAAAATTAATTGCAGCCAAATGTATAGGTAAGATCACATTTTAATTAGTTTCTTCCTGTTATTTATTCTTTAAGTTCTTTTTTTCTCAGATTTGCTTCAGTCACTATCAGTTACTCTATTTGCTAACAACCTCTTGCTTATTTGTGAATTGAGAACAGATGTGTGCTTTTATATGCAACAACTTGACCTGAATTGTGGCTCCATTTTATACTTCAAAGGTTAAGATTCCTTAACTATGTTCCCTATGTTGTGCTATCATTAGTCTAACAAAAACTGAATATGTGCTATATTCAATTCTAGATTTAAAATAAAAACAAGAATCCCACTGGAAACCTTAAGACTGGAGAAAATTAAGAGAGACCATTTCAGGGATTAGTAGTGAACTAAAGTTTACAAACATTGTGATCATCATACTAATCTCTTAGCAGCTTGGTCTCTGTTTGCTGCCTTTGCTGTTATCAAGTAGAAGCACTTCCCATTATATTCTTGCATAATGGATAGTTGAGTTACACTGTTGGACTAGAAATTAGTTATTTAGCTACTGGAAAGGCATATAAGGAAGAAAAAAAAAAAGCTACTAATAGATTTTAAAATTACATTTGTTCTATCCTATAACTAGCTATTAGATTAATAGCTTTGCATATATATTTAAAACATATGAATATTTCACATAGCTCGGTAGACAGCCTGAAGTCTTTTCATCAGTCCAAATAGAGCATTTAGCATCCTTGGAGCTATGTAAGCATTGTGTAATCTAACTTTTAGGTGATCTTGCAGTTATGAGTTTCTAATTTTTCTGACTAGGGACAAAGTCCATGCCTAAAGTCTGAGAATAAATGTTTTCTAAATAAGAGAACCTTAAGACACCAGGTTTTGTGGGTACATCTAGTGACTGAAAGATAGAAGCCCCCAGTTCCTGAACCTGGGGTTACATAGGATATTCCTTTCTCCAGCCAATGACTACGAAGTTAGGCAAAGCAGTTCTGCTTCAGTTACTTCTCTCTGGTTCAATGATTCCTAGGTTATGTCCTGTGAAATTTTCTTAAATACGTAGTTGGCAGAGGCGTTACCAAAACTTTTGATTTGGCTTTGCTCTGGAAATTCACTTGGAAAGACTATTTTCAGCCCCGAGTGGGGGGTTGGGGGGGCTGTTTTGCAAGCCCACTACAGCGTTCTTTGCAACATAGTAATAGGACGTTAAGGAAGCAGGACCAAGCTTCATTTCCTGGGTAGGTTCAAGGACTGGTGCTGACTGGAAGTGGACACAAGTGCAGGATTTTGTTTGCACTCATTGTTTTCTCTTGTTTAAGTCCAAAGCCACAGTCTCAGAGTGCTGGTAGTTCTGGGTTTAGTTCTGAGGTGTGGAATTTTACCCATGCCATCTATGTGGTCCTAATACATATTCTGGTCCTATGCTGTGAGCTAAGCATCTATAACTTCAGCATTATATTTGCAGACACCTTACGTCTTCTGAGCCAGATTAGGTCTTCCATCTGCTAAGTGCAGAATTGGAAAGGCAGGGAAATTTGCCTCTCTTTGAAGTAGTTTGCAGAGAGAAATCTCATCTCTGAGCTGTGTAACTTGATTAGCATAGGATAGTATTGAGATAATACCTTTAAATGAAATTTAATCAGTGCCTTTATGCGCCATTTTGTGTGGTCTTAGCAGTTCAGATACCCATTTTCCTGGGGATCTCTATGTCATGACCCATTCTATGATGCACAGGTCCTGTATCTTTACTCACTTTACATCAAATTCCCAAAGGCAACTGTCTACTATAGACATCAAATACCAGACGGTGTTGCTGCCCTACAGAACCTGCTGGTAAATTATAAGAATACTGATTTAACTTAGATTAAGGGAAGTTAAAGAAAGAAACAATTTGCCAACCTTTATTATCAATTTGCTTTCATAACTGGTCAATTCATTCAATTTATACAAAGTTATACTGCTGTGGAAGATGGTGGAACAAGTAATTGAATCCCTTGTGCAGTTCAGAATTGATCTGGAGCACAGGTCTCACAGTGTTTGGTGTTTGATGTATTTGGTGTTTTATCAAGCACTGAGAGACCCTGTTGTGATGAGATACCTTTAGGAAAGATGAACAGACATTAACTGAGTGACCATATTAGACTTAAAGGAAGGTTTTGTTTGTAGTTGTATTTCTGTAGCATTTTCTTTCGAGAGATATGTAAAGACTGTCAATTACAGGCAGGCAAAAAAACTACTGATTGATAACATACCAGGTAAGGTGCACTAATAAAGGAAATGTTACATTATTTGTGATCTATTTTCATTACAGCTGCAGATTTTTAATTGTGACTGTCAGAAATCAAATTGAAGTGGATAGAACTTTATTAATAAACAAATAAATAAATAATAAAGTATTAAATCTATTCTGATTACAGTTTGTTATTTTTAATCAGATTACCTTTCCTAATCTCCTAAAATTTGGAGTTGTACTGGCTAAATTCCTGAGGGGTTTTGAATTTAGCTAATTGTTGTTTCATGGGAAATGGATAATTGTGTGCTTTATCTTTAAGAAGTGCAGTATTTTCTAAATAATGCAAATCCTTCCTTTATGTTTCAAAGAGTATTCAATTCTCAAGAATAAGCTTCATATTTTTTAAAAGCCATATTTATTTTGAAAATTTAGATAAGTTTCTAAGTTTTCAGTATTTATGGGGTTTCACAATGTGCTATGAACAGAGCAGTACTCTTGCTGTATATTTTGCCTTCTACCAGTTGATGATATGGAAAGTAAATACTTCACTGTCTTTATGGAAATGCAAAGTAAAAATTGTGAGCATAAATATTTGCAAACGTTCTCTGGTATGAATTTTCAGCTTAGAAGTTTGAAGAAAATTAATCCATGTTTGACTTGTATGGCACAATCATAAAATTGTGCAGATAATCATTATCAGATTTTAATTTTATAATACATATTTTATTTCTAGCCTATGGCTTACTGAAAATGTTGCCAGTTTCTATTCTCTCTCCCTAATTACTTCTTGTCTCTTTAGTTTAACAAAGGACTAGACAAGTTGTGTTTAAAGAATTGCCCTAAGAAACAGTTTCCTTAAATTTTACTCTTCTCTCCTTCTGAGACAGAGATTAATAGATCAATAGAATTTAAAATTTAAGGCACATTGTTGGATCATCTATGATATAAAAGTTTGATTAGATGGTGGTGTATCATAGATATTAGATTGTATTCTATTTATCCTACTATTTTAATTAAAAAAGTAGTGTCTTCCAGAAAAGGTCTATAAGGACATGTGTAGCCTTGATTTGAAAACATCAAGAAGAACTTAAAAGACACAGTATTCAAGGTTAACTGTTCCTATGGCTTTTTGTTTACCATTTTATAGGTGTTATACACTTTTTCCTGTCTTATTAATGACTTTCCAAACTGAAATATTTATTTCTTCCCCTGAGAAATTACTTATGGAATGCGGTATGGTCATGTCTAAGTCTCCCTTTAAAAAATAAGCAAACAACAAACAAACAACCTAACAAACATTTTCCTCTCCCTCAAACGTATAAAGATTGATTTTTCTCAGTTCACTTAAAGTGTCTCCGCAGACTTTGGTCTGCTTTTATGGATCCTTCTAACTTGGTAAATTCCCTTCTAGTTTCTCAACATTAAATTTTAATCTGTGCAAGTCAAAACTGAATGTTGTGTTTCAAATTCAGTCCCATCATTGCCTTTCTAGCCCTAGTTACCTTGTTACACTTCAAAAAAACCACACTACTTGGATAAGATACAGAATGATCCTGGAATTTATAAGGTTTCTTTATCCCCGGCAAATCTTGCCACTTTTTTTTTCAGAGAAAATGCTTTCCAGAGAGCATTAATCCTCATTAAGGTATGAGGTTCTTACATTAGGTTTTTATGAGGTTCCTAGTTTTAGATGAATGACCTTATATTACATTGTACAAAAACACAGGTACTTTTTCTGAAAACATTCAACCCTGTGATCCATTTCATTCCATATGCTGCCTTGTCCTTCTCCTCATTATTATTGACCTCAACAGTACATACCATCTACCAATTTTATTTTTTTACTTACTTTTAAGTTATCAAATGAGGTTGGAATGAGACCTTACATTTAAAAAATCCCACTGGATTGTTTTAGCTTTTGATGACTCATTATAGACATTTATTTTTCAGGTTTTGCAATTACTGATGTTATTATTCATTCAGTATATGTTTTGTTGATACTGCATAGTATTTTTATCTTGTGATACATAGTGTGTGAAATTAAAAATACCTATAAGAAAATGTCATGTTTGGCAGCTGCCTTTGTAAATTAAATCTCTTACATAAGTAAAAGAAAATGAAATTGAGGTTGTCTGACAGGCTGTATTTCCTAGAAGATGGTATTAAAATATCATGCTGTGACAGCATCTAGAAACATAAAAAATATTCACAGTCCTAATTTGTGAAAAATTAATTTGTTTGTTGAACTAATACTAATATTTTTTCTTGACCTTGTATCATTATATATCCTATTTCATGAAATTTCACTGATACTTGAAGATCTGTTGGAAGGTAATGTCTACATGAAAAAGGTCTCCTCAGCTGAATTAGGGACTCTTGTGAACCGGCAGTTTGATTCCTGATGATTATAGAACTTGGTGCCAACATAAGTTGCTAAATGACTTCTCTGTTGGCTAATGACTTGGTAACCAGTCATATTTACTTTGCTGGAGTCTCATACAGGTTGTAACTTTATATCACAGTTGATCTGATCTAACTTCAAGCTGCTGCAGAAACAGGTAATTTTTCAAAATCCAAACCCCCACACCTTGAGTTGTACTTGCTTGTGAGTCATATCTCATGTGATAGGATATTAATCTCCCACCCCTTCAAAAGGAAAACCCAACCAACTGACCTAAAACTCCACAAAGATTAATTTTGCTTTCGATCTCAGAAGTGATCTGACCCACAGGTCCCATTTCAGAGCTGGGAGACGGCTAAGTCCTGCACAAGGGAATTCTGATCAGAACAGCTCTTTTAGCAGCAAATCACAGATAATTAAGATTAATCATGACATAAAATCACTTCTGTACCTTTTGAAACCTGTCCTCACAGACATGTTTGGAGGATTTACCAACAACGAGTGTATTTTCCAAAGAATGCAAAAGTATATCACCAGCATAAAGATGTCTGTACATAAACAAATATTGAATATTACATCTGTAATCAAAATTATAGGTTGACTGAGGATGAAAATGAAATAATTGCCAGGATGATAAAATGTACATGTCTGTAGTATCTATTATTTTTTAAAATTATGATTATCCTTATTTCAAATGAAATTGACCAATTATAAATGAAAAGCATCATAAGAGATTTCAATTCAAAGAATAGAAGCTGAGAACACTAATTTGCAATCTAAAATGTGAGACGTGCTTTGGGACATTAAAAAAGGTTTTCTTACACCTTAGTTGTAATGTTTCATCCTTATTTGTACAGTTGAAGCTAATGTAAACAGGTGTTTAAAATGATTTCAGACAACAAAAGGAACAACTCTTCTCATCCTAAATGTGCATTTTCCATGAACCAGCTACGAATTTAAAAAAGTTTCAGGGCCTTGAAATCTCAGTGATTTCTGGTAAAGTTTTCATTACACACCATTGCATATTTAGTACTTCTTGTATGGCTATAATGGGCTAATATAAGTTACTAATTTTTCCCAGACTACATTTTTGTCCTTTGTGCACCAGCTGCATGATCTACACAATTTTATTTTTTCTTAATTCAGTTTAATGTGAACTCAATAAACGGGCTTTTAAAGTGTGAGAAATAGTAAGCACTAATATTCAGGTAGTGTAGTATGTATTTTTAATTAATAATAACAAAAGATGGTTTTGTGGTGTTTTTTCTTGTCTGTGTAAATGGTTTCCATACTCTCTAATGTACAAGCAAGGTGATTATCTTTTGTAATGCATTCATATTAATATAGAGGAGATTACTTCTGGTAGCATAAAATGTTTGGGTCTTTTCTCTTTCCTTTACTTCTTCTTTTATTCTCTATTATTCTTTTAGCTATTTTGTGTTTACATGAATAGTAACTGAATTAATTCCTTTGCAAAGCAGCTGAAACACAAAACCCCCTGTATGCCCTGTTTTCCAGAAGTTATCATTTGTTAATACAAATATAATGGTTTAACAATTATTCTGGCAGACAGGTCAAGTATTGGAAGAATAATTATTTTACCTAGGAATTAACAATAGACATATTCCATTTTTTCTGTGCCTGGTACAAAACTGTAGACTGTGCAATATTGCAACAAAGAATTGAACTAGTTTTGGTTCTTTCAGTTATGTATTAATACTTTTGATATATGAATTATGTAAATTGACAATTCTGAATTACTATCAGCATCTTACAAATTCCTCAGATGGAATCAAAGTAGGTGTCTACTACATTTATAGACTTAGACCAAAATGTTGCACACATTAAAGAACATTCTCTAGGGTAAGTCCATTGGAGTTAAAAATTTAATAGCTATTAATTATGATTTATTTACAATTTTTATGTGCCCCCATTAAGGAACAAAAACCTTTTCAGGTCAACTACTTATATAACAGGTCTTTGGGGAGATAATAGGTTTGTCCAAAGCCTGTAAGAAGTTTATACAATTAGCAGGATAAGAAGAGTTTATATTAGTTATTTTTGAAAGTGTCTGCATTTGGTTTCTGTGGTTAGGAATTAAACTGAGAAGAAAAAGATATTATGCCATTTGTACTTGGGAAATTATTATTTCAAGTACATTTGAATGTTTCTTAATCAGCATTCCAGCACATATAAAGTAAGATCAGCTTTAAAATTCCCAGTGCCTTTATAGTGCTTCTGTCTGTCCCCGTCATATATATCCTCTATATATTCTAAGAACTTTTGTGTAATTTCAGAGAGTCTGTCCTAAAGGTATTAACTTTTAAAACTGTAATAAATAATTACAAAGTAACTGAAAATCCCTGACTTTACACAGTTGCAGTTCATTGCCCCACAGCAACCTTAAAATGATCTATTAAATGATTATTAGAAACAATTAATTATACCAGAGAACTCTAAGAGCTCAAATGCAATTTCATGGTTATAATTTTCTTGTCAGGTAATAAAACGGGATGAGCTTGGCATGGAACCATCAGACTGCTCTGTGTTCGATTTGCTGAAATACGATGATTATAACAGTGACAAGCACCTGGCTCTGGAAGAGTTCTATAGAGCTTTTCGTAAGTACCAACACCAGCCTATTCTTCTTTCAGTTTTCCCTTTCTTGCTTTGTTCTTGTGAAACAGTGATTTTTATTTTTTGAATTGTTGGGTATCCAAATGCTGTACAGCTTAGCAGTCATGATATAGCAGAAAACTTTGTAGCAGAAATCAGTGATACCCACCATCAAAAGTTCCAGATTTATGAGGGATTTTGATAATAGAGAATTCATACATAATCTTTCTTGATGCCAACTTGCATTGATAAGTCTGTGTTGCAGACAAGTGGCAAATATTGTGGTCAAGACATAATCAGTAGAACCAAAATACTTCTCCACACCCTGTATTTATGAGTGCTGATAAGACCACTCCTGACAAACCCAGCAACAAATGTACCACTGTGTCTTATGTCTTCATAGGACTTGGAAAGAGATAAAAGGTTTGTGGTGTAGTTTTGCAAGGTATTTGTTCTCTCAGTGCCAAAAGGGTGTCAGGACAATTGTGTATAGGACTTAAAATATCTTGACTGAAAACACTGGGGTAAGGGTCAACGTGGTAGTGAATAGCAGAAAGAGGAAAGATGTTGAGAGCTTCTATATGGTATGTTAAATGCCTTATATTTTACTATATCCAGATCAGAGCTGATGATTTTTCACTATTATGCACCTCAAATCTAAGACTGAATCTTGAAAACTGACTTTGGTTTCAAAAACTGTTGCTTCAAATTCAACAACCTGGCAGCATAGAAGATGAAGTTTTTGCTCAATTCTTTCTATAATTATTGTTTGATTATACATTGACTAGTCCATTAATGTATGTTCACTGAGTCATTGCAGCCTGTTGCTTTAGTCTTCTTGTACTTCATCTTTGGGCAGATGAGAGTTCTCAGCCACTTTAGGTGATGTCAAATGAAAAAAAAGGTCCAAAACAACTTACAGAGTTTAAAACTAAAAAGTAATGAATTCATACTTAAAATGGCTGCATGACAAGAAGAATAAACACGAAATGGATAAATAAGACAGACTGCCTGAAAGTTTCTTAGTTTTGACAATTTTTATTTTCCTGAAAATCTTTCAGAAAGTGTGATTGATTTTGTGATACTGCTTAGCTGAACAAATGGCTTAATGCTCCTATAAATAACTTGATCCTGCTTCCTGAGATTGTCTGACTGCCTTTCTTGCATTGTCCTGACACTCACACTCTCTCTCCTCTGAGTCACTTACTAAGTCAGCAGAAAAATACTCACCCTGCATATCCCACTCCTAGTCCTGCTGAATGACCTGAATTGATGAAGGGAAGGGTCAGATCATGACTCATGCAAAAGAAGTGAGAGTACAGCCAAGAAATAAAGGCAGGGGGAGAAAGTGGGAGATGCTAGGACATTGTGACAGTGAGATAAATTAGTTCATCTGTAGCAGCAAAACACTACGAAATACCTTAATTTCTTTATTTAGAGTTGTGTTACAAATTTGGATTACAAAAATGTACAGAATTATATAGCATCTATAGAAAAACACCCAGACATTATCTATGATTATATGATTAAGTGCTCTACTTCTAGATCTTGATTATGTGCATACCATGTGGAAATTTATATGGAGCATTTAACATATATAGCAATCCATGAGGGTTAAAGACGTGTCCAAAGCATTAGCATGCTTTTTACA
>JAWWES010000133.1:32788265-32805947 GCA_035583135.1 Lophotriccus pileatus | reverse complement strand
TCAATTGATTGCATTGACAGTAACTAGAAAGTAGGTAAATGATAGCACTGGTGACAAGAGTTGCTGAAAACACAAAGAGTCAGTTTAACACAGTGACAGATAGAGGGTGAATTTCTAAGCAAAAAGATGTAGAGGATGTCTATAATTGACAAATGCTCCCTCAGAACCTAAAACTGAAAGACATGATCCTTGGTCATTTCTCTTGGCTGCCACCAAGTAATTGGGGAGTCCACTGCAGAAATAATGAATGATGCTTGTGGAAAGAGGAGAAGTGTGGCAACTCTTAGGCCTACAGTTTCTTAGATCAATTTGAGATTCATACACTCTGAAGATCTAAATCCATGTAAGCTGGACTTTCAGTAGTTCTAGATGTTGGGTTTTTATTAATATCAACCTTTTAATATAATTAAGTTATTAAAAGAAGTTTGTAATAACTTTACTTGACTTTTTGTTACTGCATTATGAAGCAAATCTTAATTATATCTGCACATATGCCCTGGTGTTCTGTCTTCTTTGATAAAGAGAATGGAAAATGAATCATAAGTGTAGTGCAAAAATAGCTTTAGTCTGTTAAAACTTCTGCATCTTTTATTACTGGTGCTGAAAAGTGTTTAGTGAATAAGACAGATAATTACAACAAGAAAAAAGAGAAAAATAACGGTAAACAAACATGTGTTTTTAAGTGGAAAAATTGCCTTTGCTTTTGCATCAAAGCTCCTAACTAGCGTAATGCATCAAACTAATAGTTCATTCAATTCAGATTAATTGTTTGGTTGAACAGGATTGCATATTCCTCCTGCTCAGGAAAAAGGATACATTTGCACGGGTTCTGAGTACTCTTAGATGAAGCTGAAGTAAACTGAAGCTGTACTTTGAACAAATTAAATGGTTGGATACCATCTCATAAAAAAGAACAGTATCATGTTGGGAACCTAGGCCTCTTGAACAGCTTTGGACAGCTTAAGCTTTTTTTACCTCACTTCCCATGCCCATACTATATAGTGTCAGTATTATTGCTCCCTAGACTTACCCTGAGACATGAAGGCATGCTGGCAGAGTTTGTAAAACATGTAGCTGTACCTTCAAAGCTCTTGATGAAGACTTCAGAGATACTGTTAAAAGCTTTTCAGAAATCCCCCTGAGCTACATGAACTGGATCACCTCTGCCTTTTGCAACCCTTACCACTGCCATTAGTAATTCAGATTTCACACAGACTGCCTCATAGCTGGGATTATTGAATCACAGAACATGTCACAGGGGAATTCTGGCAGTCACTTGACCAAGCTCCTTTATTCATGTTCAAATTGTGGTCTATGTGAATCCTTGTCTGCAAAGCTGATTTCTAGCCAGCTGAATTTCTATATGTTTACCTGGAATTACTCTGTCCCAAGTACAAGACTTTTCATTTGTCTCGGTAGAATTTCACGGTTTGTCAGTCTACTCTCTCTGCTTATATAGATCCCTCTGAAGGTCAGTCTTGCAGAAGTATGCTTCCTGATCCTGTGAATTTGATGCCAGCTGCAAGTTTTTTGAGTGCATTTTCTCCTGTCCTCCAGGTCACCAATGAAAATTAAACAGTATCAGCCCATTACTGAAACCCCTTGTAGTGAACTGACCCTTAGTCTATAAAATGCTGACCAAGGCCCTTTGAGCCTGAAGGTATGGTAAGATAGTTAAAATCCACTCATGCTATCCACACTTCCCTAGCTGGCACCTAATAGTACTCTGAGTGACAGAATCAAAACGTTGCTAAAGTAAATGATGTTCACTACTGTTCTATTAATGATATTGCTCATCATTTCATAATAGAAGCCAGTTCAGGCTTAAATTCATGTGTATACCTGCAAAATGTTCCCTACACACAGATGAATAAATACAGCTTTTTTTACTTCTCTAGGAAGCCCTCTGATGTTAATGTTGCCTGTGTCTGTCTTTGAAGCCTGAAAATTTGTTGACATTGTATTTTTGAAACCTTTTTATAAAATCATTATTCGTTCATTACCAGTCTCTATATTTGAATTTGCATGATCACAGGCTGCCTAATTTGAATGGATTTATTTAAAGTTCAAAAAATTGACATGTAGTTTTATTATACAATACCATTCATGAATACTTCTGTGTGCCACTGTTTCGATGGAAAACATTATTTTCAGTTTTATGATATTCCTTTTTAATCATTTCTAATATCCAGTACTGGATGAATCTCATGCTGGTGATGTGCTAAATATTTACAATTTATTTTATAATGAATTATTATTGACTTTATACCTCATTAGATTTCCTGTGAGGATTTAGAAAATGTAGTGTATAATCCTCCCATATGTTTATTGGTACTTATCAGCCTTCTGTGCATTCTTCAAATTGAGAAGTCTTTGTTTGAAAGCAGTCAGTCATCATGGTTTATTATTTGTATCTTAAAGTTTTTCAGATGTTTTAAAGAAAAATACCATCAGTGGTTCAGTCAATGAATATAGTTGATAATTAAAGTATCAGCATGATAATGTGTCTTTTAGAGTTGGATTAATCCTGAAGGTGGGAGTGTTTATTTAATTCTTGACTTTTTTCAACATCACCTTTTAATCTATTAATATTTAACTACAGACATATTTACTACATGAAATTCAGTTACGTCCCATTCATATAGAATGTAAGGGCAAACTTATAACTGAGGGGTTTGTGAAGATTAAGAAAAGGAAGTCTGTTACCAGTAGTTTATGGTCACTAATCAGCAGCTTTCATAACAGCTGCAATTTTGTACGATCCTGCAAATTAAAAGCTGTTGAAAGTATCCAAGGTAGATACTGAGTATAAACTGTTTTTTCAGTGTTTTTTCAGAATTTTTGGCAGAACTTTAGTTAAAATTTGATTGTGTGGAGAAGACTTTGTCTCTTGTAAGTCAGATGAGTAACAGGCGACCTTGAGAAGGTCTCTCTCCAAGAAAGGTGGAGAACTGACAAAACTCCGATGCAAATGGTGGTGTTGTGTGAAGTTGGAAGGAGACCTTAAATCTGCATCTGCAATATACATTGGCTTGTCATGCATGATTGAGAAGATGAACTGTGAAACTGCATGGTCTTGGATGGGATGCTGGGAAAGCTTGTATTTCAGCTGAGGGAGTGTTCCAGAGATGTCAGGACTTAACTCTGTAGACAGCAGAATGATGTTCCAGGGCTTGGCAAAAAGCTGTACAGGAAGAACAGAAATGAGTGATCTAAGAAGTGGTTTCTAGAATCTTTGTTTTATAGAAATTTAAAACACTTGGTGCCCCAGTATCTGGGTCCATAGCATTTGACATCTAGAGGATACACATGGAGAGACATAATCACAAATATTGTTATGTATTTGATACATCAGTGGAAGATTCTGAGTAGGTTTTAGCATTGATTTATATTGGCTAATTTATTTTTGATCAGTGTCTTGAAAACAACTTTTTTCTTATTTTGGAACAAACTGAAAGGTCAGTAGCAATAGAAGGCAATCTGGTTAATAGTTCCATACTTAAGTGTATATACTTCTGCTATTCTGACAGCAAATTATAGTCTGGTAGCATCTCCTAAAGGGTATGTTACTGTTTAGATTAAGATCTAAATCTGAACGAAATATCTGAGATAGATTGTTGGATGAAAAATAAAGTGCTCAGTGGCATGATCTCCCTGTTGCCCAGACTAGCATACTTACTGGAATATTATAGCTCTTGTCTTCCCATATGTGAGGAGATGTGCATTTGGGAATAGATGGAACTTGCCCAGAATTCACACAGGAGGTGGTAAGAATGCATTCCTGCAAACTGACATGTTAGCACACTAAGCTGTGCCATGGTTCATAACCATGAACCCTCCCTCCATCACCTTACCCAGTGATGAAGCCTAGTAAGTTAATTCCAGATGTAATAGAAACCTGCTGATGCTGACTTCAGTATCTAGAGTTATTTCCTAAATAGCATATCTGAATATATTTAAGAAGGGACAGGAAGAACTAACAGGATCAGTGGATGTGAGTAGTGATGTGGAGAAGCAAAAGGGGAAGACGGATTGGGAAGAAATAAAAGGAGATGAGAATAAGAAGAGATGAAAGGAAAGAGTGGGAAGAAGGAAAGAAAGAAGGCAGAGGCTATTCTAAATGCTTCTGAGATTCTGTGTAGTGATTTTCTGTAGGGAAAGCAGCTAGAAGAAAAATCAAAACCTTATTAATAGATTTTAAATGGAATTAAATCAGAGAAGCTGCCAAAATACTAATTTTACATTAACAGTCTGTGTAAGGTTGTGTATATGTACAAATTGAATGGGCATTTTTTTGCGTGGTTATTGATTTGCAGATAAACACTACGGTCACTGAATGTCAACCTCCACGTTATCTTTCTATGAAGTGTCATTTTCTTATATATATTTTTTTTTCCCTGAAGAGAGGTGCTTTTTGAAGCTGTTATCAAAAAGTAATCTTTTTGTCTTTTGAGTGGAATAGATGACATCAAATTATAAGTATATTTGAAGCATTTCCATGGGGAAAAGTATCCTAGTTTTAAGAGTTTTATCTACCTTGATGAATTCCACTTTAGTTGGGCTATTTAGAAGCATTGCTTAGGCTGCTCACAGCTGCAAGTACATTTCAATTGTGGAAATTTTTGGCTTGATCTGGCCTCTTTGCATTTCTTCCTCACACTTCTCTGAAGGTTTTGTTGCCACTCATTACAGATTCTGGTACAGCAGCAGAACATTCAGTGCTCTCTTCAGCAGAAGGATCCCTTCCTAGTAATTTTTTCTGTCTACATCATTCCAAAACTCAATGAATAAATGCAATGTTGCTAATAATTCTTTTTTATTTTTTATTTTTTTTTTTAACAAATGAAACCACACTGATACTTAACTGAAGAAACATAAGTAAGAAAACAAGCAAAAAAAAAAGCTTTCACTTGAACATTTTCTGCCCTGCCAACTAAATATAATCTGAAGACAGTGATATCTGTGCAATCACCTATATGCCCATGATGCAAGATCAATGGCGTATCCAGCTTAGGGCTTTGGCTACCTTTCTCTGTTTTTCAAAGTCTAATGAATATATTTACAGTGACTGTAGAAAGCAATCATATCTTTCTTTGCTTTCTCCCATATGTTTATCACTATAGTAGGCAGCATTTCCAGAATATACAAGAAAAAAATGTAAAAATATATTTTAAAATATGTATTTCTGGTGTAGATAATTTCCAGTGCACAGAAATATGTCACAAAAGAGTTGGTGAAATGCGCAGAAGCTGACAGGATGTGTAGAAGTAACAAACTGAAGCTTTTCAGAAACTTGATGATGTGCATAAATTGGTGTTAATGTGATTTTACAAGCAAAACTAGAAAGGTGTTTTGGAAATGGTGCATTGCATTTGAGAAAAATGAAATATGTTCCTTCTCCAGAAGAAACAGGGTAGGTCACGTTAATAATGACATGGAAAATTTCTTCCATCCTAAGTATCTTCCAAAATTTTTCAGTTAATATCATTTTATATGATTGCAAAGACTCAGCACAGCAATTTTGGAAGCCTCATAACTGAAGCTCAGTTATGTGCATCTAAAAATATTAACTTCAGTAAATTAATCTGTGAGATTCCATAAAAAAGATATGAGATTAAATTTACCATCCCATTAGTGTTACTTCAATACTTGATAACCTTGCTTTCTGCTGTTATTGTTTTTAAAAACTGACACATTTCAGTCCTATTCTGCAATAGTTATTGTTAGCAATACACTAGCATAGCAAGAACTGTTTTTCTATTTTAAAGAAAACATCTAAATCTCAAGGGCAGATAGTACTTTTTTACTGTCAGTGTCAGTGTTGTTGCAGAGATTCATCTTATTCTCCATATTCTGAACAAAGCCACTTATTTTTTGCTGAGTTTACGGTGGATACAAGTTTAAAATGTTAAGTGTTGAACACTAAATGAGAAAATTGGTTGCAAGTCTATGAGTTTTTTTGAAATTCTAATGAATCTCATTTGAAGTATATATGCTAATATTGCTCTATGATCTACTAGATTCTCATTTCTGCTTTATTTATGCACAGGTAATTTTTAGCGCATGCTCTCCTCTCATCTTAAAATAAAAGAGGACATTTTTAAAGGATTTTTTAAAAGTAACTATTTCTGCCAGAATGGCTCTGTTTAAGAAAATGTATCAGAAAATGTTGTAATGCTATGCATGCAGAGTCATTATTCATATGTGTCCACACAAATGATCAGACAGGTAAGATGTCCTAGCTGTGGGTGTGATAACATCACATATCAGGACAGGTATGATTAGAATAGGTAATTTGGTGTATTTTCCTAAACAGTTATATATCATTTTAGGTCAGAGGACGTCTCATATTTTCTGGACTGCCATGGTTTCTATAATTTTAAAATGGGATCTAAGTCTAAAAATGGCAGTAGGTTATTGGGAAATTAATATTTCATTTACTTTGAAATACTTTTTTAAACATACTTTAAAATTAACTTTTGCACTAACTTTATTGGCTAGAATTATATTATTGTCTAACTTGAAATATTGAGTCTATAAAAGCTGTGAGTTTATATACACACAAAAACCTAAGATACCATATCTGACTACTTTCAGATCAGCAATTCCAGTAACATGCATCAAATCAAATTTTAACCCATCACAATAACTTTGAAATTTCCCTTAGGATTCATTGAATGGTGCATGAAATCAGTTACAGAACATACTGAGAGGATATGTTAAGGTTGAGCAGGCAGTTTCAGCCTGCTGAGATGATAGTAGGAACAAGAGGGAGAGAGACTTATTATCTACCACTTTGTTTACTGTCTCTTCAAGAAATGTAAATGCATAACAGTCAGAATTCCATTCTTCTTCATAAGGAGAAAGAACTAGTCTGTCAATCAGGATATGCAACATTTGTTTTTTTTTGCTTATCCCTAATAAATAGTCTGTGAGAAACAGGCTGTGGACATTATGGGTGCAGATTACTGATTTCCCCTACAACGTAAGACTTTGAATCCATTTAGATCAGGAGTTGGCTTTCCTGGCCTGCGTTTTCCTCTAGGCTGAAAAGTTTTCATAACAGTTGAATGGCCTCTGCAACTTCAAAGGGTTCTCATAACAACACAATCTGTAGAATGAACCCTTTATCTGCACTATTGTAAATATTTTTAACATATGTAGTAGTGATACTTTTCAAAACACGTTCAGGTTTACCTAGTATTCCTGTAGTACTGATACAAGAATTTTAGGCTAACTAATACATATAGATATTTCTTTATATTTTCCAGAGTGACTTTATCCAGATTTGAGTGACATATCTTTGCAGGTTTTTTATTTCATATATTTCCTGTCCATTAAGTAATTCTCCAGCTGTCTGATATGATTCATGTTTGATACAAAGTAACCATGATACGGCTGAGAAAGTCCAAGAATGTATTTGGATTGTCAGTGAGTGCTGCTAATACTCCACTTCTGGTAATTCTGATCTTGAATGATGTATTCAATGAGGTGCAGCCCACAGCTTCATGGAAACATTCTGTTTCTGTATTTGATGACAAGGGAGCTTTAAGGAATCGATGACTCCTCATATGTCTATGAACTGTGCTTCTGAACTATTTTTTAATGATCCTAGTGCCCTGAAGAGCAACTGATAGTATATGTTTTATTGATTTTTATAAAGACTTCAGTGAATCATTATAGTGCATGTTTCACTCCTTTATAACTTAAGTTCTGTTGAGTGCTTTGCACTGTGCAGATTTGTGAGAAACACAAGGTCTTGGGGAGGAGTTTAATTCAATGGACATAGTGAGTGAAATTCACTTAATTGAAGTGAGAATTAAATTTAAAACATGCAGAATGAGCTCTGAAATTTTGCTTTAGCGTTATCAGTTTGTGCATTTGAAACTAACAGAAAGCGATTATCACTGATTTTCAGAATGATTGGCATCATTAACATTTTAAAAAAGTTAAAACATTTGTAATATGTGAGCAATGACATTCAGAAGAAATCCTATTAAAAGCAATTAAAAATACCAGAAGAGCAAAATTATTTTCAGGAAGCAGTACACACTGTTTAATAATTTAACTGCATTGCAATTAATTTACTTCTTTCATTAAAAATGTTAGGATACTTTAACTTATTTTTCCTTCATTTACTAATGAACTTAAAGAAGTTTGCTTTCTTTTTTAAAAAACATAGAAATCATATTTGCTGGGTGATTTCCATGTAAAATTAAGAAACATGCTTTAAAACTATAAAAATTACTGTATTGGTCCCAGGTCCAGCTAGTCCAGTTCTTTCTCTCCACATGAATTTCAGTTGATATCTAGAGAAGTGTAAGAATTATTATATTTATAATTATTAAGAATTATTATAATTAGTAAGAATTATTATATTTATAATTATAATTTGTTCTTACTCGCCCAAGTGCTTATGTAATCTCTTCCTGCACATGTAAACTTCCGTAATCCACAAAAACCTTTGTAAAATATTTTTTTTTTAGATCTATCACTTCAAACACGAAGACTACTGTCCTCTGTTTTGAACCTGGCCTGATCTATATTATCTTTCCTCTGAGCTCTTACCCACTTTCCAGAGAACACAGAGCTGCATATGGTAGTCATGTGGACAAACCATAGAGCAAAATTATGTGGCTTTTTGTATGCTTTTAGTTCTTTTCCAAAGAATTCCTAATCATTGATTTAAATTTTTCTCTGCTAGAGGGTTGATAAAATTACTTATCATGACTCCACTGTTGCTCTCCTGACAAGTGAACTTACAGCCCATTGATCTAGATTCAAAGGATTGCTTTTGCTGTTGTTTAATGCTTTCCCCTCCCGTTTAATTTATCTACCATTTTATCGCTTGAGTTCTCAGTCTCATAAAGTCCTTGAGCTACTTCTTACAGCCTACAGTCATTCTTACTACTTCAAAGAACCATTAAAACATATAGAGTTTGCTTCAATGGTAAGCACTTTATTAGTGCGTACATCTATAAACCTTTGTAAAACATAATAATCTATAATTTATTTAGTAATTTGATTTATTTCAGATGATATTTTAAAATTTTCTTAAAATTTGGTTATGCAGTAATTTTTGATTTTAAGAAAATCAAAGATGAAAGCTATTTCAATGTTAACAGAAATTGATGTTAGGTTCATCTTTTTACTTTTAAAACCTGAAGCACTCTTAATGTTTCTAGTTATTTGAATAAAAAATATTCTATCCTTGTGAGGGGAAACAGAAACCATGGGGTGTTAACTTCACATTTGTCTTTCAGAGAAGCTATAAGTTCTCTCATAAAATAAATACTTCCTATGATGACCTATCAATTACTTTGAGTTAAATCTCATCGACTAGTATTATAAATAAATGCAGAAATTATTGTGTTTTCTTTCATGTTTTCTGATCATTTTCTTATGAAATTGGTTTATACAGGACTTCCTAACAACATGACCTATCACAATATTATAGTTTTCAATAAAAAATTATTTTCTAGTCTCTTGTCAGCAAAGACAAAAGATGAATAAGTAGTAATAGTAATAGTTTTCAGTTTGAGTAACAACCATATTGCTGTAATACAGAACGAGAATCCTCTGCTACCCTGAGCATAAGGCTGAAAATAAGACTTGAATTTTAATCCAGACTTTGCAGTTAAAACATTGAGGAATTGTGAAAAAGTTATTTATGCCTTTTTATTATTATTACTATTATTACTTGCTTATGTGTGTGCTGTTAAAAGATTTTGGAACAAGGAAGACTTCTTTGCTGGCATAAGACCCTGGAGAGCAACCACTCATGAATTATGCTCTGTTACATTTCATACTGAAACATTCTACTAAATATGTGAATAATATGTTTACAACAAGTTCAAAGCAGAAGATACAGCAGAAAATGACAAAATTAGTCATGCTAATGGTGATGTGTGCTGATTTTAAAATTGCTGTAAAAGAAGAGCAAAATGACACTGATGGAAAAAGCTTTTGTTATGTCATTTTGAGTAAGTTGAGATCAATGCCAGAAGAGCAAAAGGCACATTACCTAACTTCACATCAGCCATTTCAAGCTGATAAGTAATGTTATCCATTAAGTACAAAGCTTACTGTAGTTCATGAAAGAAAGGCCTCTTTGGTTGGTTTTAAAAGTTGTTTTATTTTAAATTAGGTTTGAAACAGGCAAACAATATAAATACAGGCTTGATGTGGTTTTAATTTTAGATAGTGGGTACTATTTGGCATAATGTTCATTGAAAAGTGTTTTGTGGCTGCTATGAATAAATACATACAACTTACAAAAGTTAATAAAAAGGTTTAAATTGCACATATATTAGTGGAATTAAATTAACCAACGCAGTCTACAGCTAAGTAAGATCTTCTTCCTTTAACAGAGAATCTATTATAAAGTGATACACAAACTACAAATGGGACGTCTTCTCATACCTTTTAGAATTCAAAACCTTTTATTCAGAGTGATATTGTGGCTGTTCTTTACTTATCCTGATACAGTAAGGATCCACTTAGTCTCAATAAATTTCATACGCTTTAGTGTTTCTCTTTCTAGTAGCCTGATTTGGTATTCTAAGATCACAGATGAGTTTTATGGTTGTGTACAGACCCATACAGGCTATTTTGGGACATTAAAGGAGTTGAAGATTAGATTTTTTTTCATATATAGGGAAAGAACTGAAATAGCCCAGCTTCTACTTTCTATTCTTTAACTTCTTCAGAAACTCAAATCCAAGTATAACAACTCTTTTCATAAATGTGCTAAATTTAGAACATCAAAACGTTCCATGTTATGCACATTGACCCAATGTACTTAGAATTAAGAAAAGGTTGGTCAAAGCACCAGCCAGCGGAAAGGTTGGTCAAAGCACTCTACAGCTATCACTACCTTTTTTTTCCTAAGAAAACCCTATCCCGTTGCTATGATTTAGAAGTGCAATGATATAATTTTATCTATTTACTTGAAAGAATATTGATATAGCTTGACTTATACTAAGAATGACAACACAAGATATATGACTCTTGAAAAAATAGTTGGTAAAATAGGGTTCCATTACTGATTTATTCCTATCGCTGTTGGGATATTTTTGCAAAAGTCAGCTTTGAAAACTCATTTTTCCCACCTTTCTTAGTTTAATTACTAAATATTGGTCAAACTGAGAAAATTTAAGTACTTACACTCTATTCTAACTGATCATCTTCTGCAGTATTGTAATACCTTCCTCAGTTATTAATGCTTAACTGCTTTTGCTTGGATTGGCCAGTAAATTTTAAAACATTTTCTAAAGAGAGCTGTATGTGGAGCTAAAAGGCTTATATGTTAACACACTCACTGTGTTTGTGTCCATGTCTTTTGGATTGTAAGCTATTTAAGGAAAAGCTATTTGAATGAATTGTCTATATCTTCCAAAAATTCCTGTCTATGGGACAGGTAACAGAGATGAACTAATACTTTAAGCTTAAAACCAGAAGTGTCCGTGGTGTATTTAGTAGTGATAAGACATTGCAAAACAGAGTATACCCCCAAAACCAAAAGATGTCTAGTAATTATCCATTTTATTTGATGATTCAGTAGATATCATTTTGCATTTGATTTCAGTAAGTACTGAAGATATTTTAGAAAGCAACCAGAAAATATTTATATTAAAAAGTATTTAGAAATTTATAATAGAAAAACTGTTCTTAATTTGATCTAATTTTAACTGAAGGACACACAAAAGTAGGTCTATCAGGATGCAAAAGTAGGTCTATAAGGACATGCAAAAGTAGGTCTACAAAATAGATTATAAATAACTAAAGAGAAGCAATGAGAAAAGATGTGCTTTAATAATTTTCAGTAAAGCTCTTGGTATGATTACACATTAGAATCTGTGTAGTCAACTAAAATTTGGGCAGTTAGTAATGATAAAATGAATAAGGAGCTGGCTGAAAGGGAGATGATATGGGTTCGATGATATGGGTTCAATTAAATGGGAAAATACCACTATGAGGAGTTATTATTGAAGTTCTCCAGAGACCACCTGGGAAAAAACTTTTTTAATGCTTGGAATTGGATTACATTGAAGTCTGACTCATTAAAAGGGATATGAAAATTAATGTTACAAAGTACAAGATCTTACACTTGGTTAATAGGAAGAAATTTTACTTTAGGCTGAGAAATAATCTACTGCAAAGAGCACAGTACAGGAAAGTTATGTGGACCTGTCATTCAAAAGGCAACTGTGAGGAACCAGATGAGATCTGTGTGAAAATGGCAATTGCATTCTACAGACATGTTGACTGAAGTCGTTCAGGAAAAGATATGGATTAGTTGCCACATTGCACTTCATTACTCTAAATATTGTGTACAGTTTTCACTCATGTGTTTTCAAGAAAGTTGCATTCAAGCTGGATGAAATACAGTGAGAACTTTAGTAATGAAAAACATGGTGGGAGGAAGCAGAAGAACTTGGCTCTGGGCCATTAAGCGGGATGAAAGATAGTGGAGTTTGTAGAATGGTTGCAACAGCCAGGAGATTTGTCAAACCTTTTCAACCATATAACACACATTCCTCAACTAATGCAGGAATGTCTTATATTTAAATAATTAGTTTTGGTTTGGTTTACTTGTTTGGGGTTTTTTGTTTGGTTGGGGTTTTGTTTGTTTGAGTTTTGTTTGGGTTTTTGGTGGTTTTTTGTTTGTTTTATTTTTTTAAGGGTGTTTGTTTTGTTTTCTTTTGTTTCTGTGTTTTAAAATCTTGGATATTTTTGAGCCTTTTCAGAAGAGTTTCTTTCTCCTGGTCAGTGTTAAAGTTTGAAAATGTCTTCCCAATAGTTAACACTTATTCTGCTTTCCCCCTTTTTGTCCTATTGTATGATCACCTCATTTTATGGTATTTCCAACCAGATAATTTTACACAGCTGTCTGCTGTCTTCATCTCCTAACTATACATCTAGCTTTTATTTAAATGTTTGGGTTGTTTGAGGTTTTTTTGTTTGCATTTCTCGCCTTTGTCTGAAAGAATGTATCCAGTAACTTTTGTAAATAAGAACAAGGGACGCATGTCAGATTGACATTGCATCTGGAGGAGTTACAAATAAGCTCACTAATAAGGTACACTGTAGTAGAGCATTCACACTTCTGATAATGGCAAGCTATAAAAGGTAATATCTGATGTCTACTTATATATATTACTGCTCTTTAAGCAACAATATCCACATTTACTTTTTTGCTTGGTGATAGTGTCAGTAAACAGAATTAATTTCACTTTCATTTTTTCTAAAGCTTTACTCTGCCTTTACATTTAAAATTAAATAAACAAAATACGTGTGACTAAACTTCAAATAATTTTTTCATGATCTTCAAAGGCAACATGGATGCAAAACTGCGAGTTGTCCTAGTTGGGGATATTGTTCAGTGACTCGACATCTTTATCTGTCAAAAAAGTATATTGTCTCAGAACCAGGTTTTTATTTCTTCCAAGGAGGAAAAAGAGATGGTAAATGCATCATTTAGTTCCCAGGCCTATCTTTTAGGCCTCTGAGAGAGGTGTTGCTCTGTGCAGAGTTTTTTGCACAGACCACACCCTTCCACCTCCAGCAATGTTTGCCTCTTTCAACATCACTGCAAACAGTTAATGGACAGGGATTTTCAGGGAGTGAACTGTCAAAAAGCTCTGCCCTAGGTACTGCCCTGTAAGCTTAGGGCTTTTTGGGCTGGGTGGTACTTTTTTTCCCTCAATAAGGAAAAAACACATACTACAGTTTTCCCCTTAGATAATAAGAAAAGTTATAATGCAACTTATATACCTTTTTTTCCTGTGAAAGAATAATTTATAACATAAGAAATGTTGTAATATATGAAGGTTTTTTACATACATGTCATTTAATATTTTGTAGGAAAGCAGTGATTGTAGTGCATTTATTAGAGTAGGGGTTTTTTTATAACTTTTAAGAAATATATAACCTCCATGCATTCACCAGTTCCAGGTAGTACAACTGTTTCTTCATTTTGCAAAATTTTGCATTTGGCTGTTTCGTTGCAATATAAGCATGAGATAGCTGTTGTAATTGGCATCTAAATATATTATATTGAAAACTGAGAATTTTAAAAGAAATTCTTAAGGAATTCCTCAGGCAAAATTTGGGTTATCATGCATTATTATTGTTATGGTTATAAGTACTATTAACAAAGTTTTAAAAGAAAGCAATTGAACTATTAGTGTCAACAACATGATACAATAGTCTCTTAGTTTTGATTTCAGAATATCATCTTTGCTAATGTAGTAAATTTTAAGTTTTACATTTGATAGGTGTTCTCTTTTATAGTGTTGTGCTCTAATTAAAAATTATAAACATGGCTATAATAGTGACTGGCCTTATGTATACGGGTATACATAATAATACTAGACTTAATTAAATAAAGGCTTTGAAATCTTGTAGAATTTAAATTGCCTGTGTCAGTTTATCATGTGAGACTTCACAGTTTTCATAGAGGGCCCTATAACACCAGATGATTTCATGATCACTACTTCATGCCTTGAAGTGTATTGAATAGTGACTTCAAAAAATACAGATAATTACCCCTTTATAAATGGAATATCAGAATACTTCTCTACCTTTTGAGATCTTTGCATAGCAAACTCAGTAAAGAGGCAAAATATGTGTACTATTAGTTGGCTACCAGTTTTGAATCATTCAGTAATCATGCAGTTATCTCTCAGTAAGTCTGCAACATAGAGTCACTGAAAAACCATCTCCTGTAACATAGAAGCTGACTAGAGTAAATAGCAGAATAGTCAATTTAATTTGTACATATTCCTTTTCTTACTGTAACGCATTGTGTCAGGCAGTGCATCTAGTTAAAAAAGGTCACTCTCATTTGGGCATGTCTGGTGGGCACTGTCACTTCCATTTTGAGTCACAGAGCAATCCTTCTAAAAGGGAAAAGAATCAGGATTAGTTCTCTTTGGATCTAAATATAAAATTGTTGGGTTTAATCACATTTTTGACAATTTAGTCTGATTATTTAACATCAAAGCTTACTTTCCTGAGGATATTGGTATGCTTTTCTAAATGCTTGCACGCTTGGGGGGGGAGGGGAGGAGGGGGTTGAAGTACTGCTCTTATGAGGCTAACAAGAACATATAGAGGATCTTATCTTCCTTATAGTTTCCTGCTTTGTTATAATGAAAGTATTAATGTCTTTCTTATATGAAAGTATTTTGGTAATTGAAAAAGAATAGATACATGATGCCTTTTGTAGTTTACTTGAAGAATGAAAGATAAAAAAAGTAGAGATTTTTCCATGCTTTAGCAGCTGAGTGGGAAAATTGCTATTTGGATGATCTTCAGTTCCCAGCTAATTCTTTTGTCTAATATGACAAAATCCTTACAGATGTAGATATACTATGTTTAGTCAGACACACCCCAAGGGAATAAGCCAACTCTCAGCTGATCAGCATGTAACCTAAGGCAATTACACAAGAGGGAAGAGTATACAGTGTCATCAATTTGATGTGTATCACTCCTTTTTTTATGCAAGTGTCCAGATGAGTTCTGGGACATAGAAGTGAAGTGGTCTTCTGTTAATATTGGGGTTATTTAGAATATAGATTGGTGGACAAAGATTCAAGGTCTGGACTTCTATTGCACATCTAAATTTTTTAAAGATTTTTTTAAACATTGAGTAATTATGAACTGTTAGTTAACATGAAAAAAAACAGAATGAAGGTTCTGACTACTCTGCTGCTCCGGCATTAACTGTCAGATAACTTCCGGTGTCTGACTTTGGATACATCATCGTGTGTATTACAGTCTTACCTCTGGAATTCATTTTCATGTTAAATACTTCTTCTTACAGCATGATACTTGTCAGTCAGTGTAATTGAAATGTCGTGCTGACCTTTATTTGAAATCCTCTGAAATTCCTAGGGTTTTTGGAAGTTCTTTTTACTTTCATTCCACTTAAAATACTTAAATTACCGATGTTCAAAAAGTGCATGCTAATTAACTGTATGAAACTGTCTGCTAATTGATCTTACATACAATATATCTTTTGCAGATATAGTTCAGCTGAGTCTGCCTGAAGATCAAAAAATAAGCACCACTGCAGCAACAGTGGGGCAAAGTGCTGTCTTAAGTTGTGCCATCCAGGGAACACTGAGACCTCCCATCATCTGGAAGAGGAACAATGTCATTCTGAATAGATTAGATTTGGAAGATATCAGTGTAAGTAACAGAAAGTTCTATTTAACAGCTTATTATCAAAACATGTCATAAATAATGGAAAAGTAATATATAACAAGCTCTTTACTCTTGATGTTTCAAACCAGAGAAATGGAAACTATATGCCTACCAAATTCTGTCTGGTTTTATTTTGCTTTATACTTGAACCCTTGGTGTTAAATATAGAGAAAAGATGTTTCACAGACCAATCATTTAAAAGAATAAATATAGCAATAAAAGCATGTGAGGACCAAATTGTATCCCAAAATACAGTCAACATTATACATTCAGGGTTATACAGTCTTCAAATATCTAGGAGAAAAGAGAAATGTAGGAAATGAACATTTTAAGAAATGCATACAATCTGTACAAACATAATTATAACCACCTTATCTTGTTCAATGGAAATTTATTTTTTCCAAAATAAGTATTTCATAATAAAATTGGTTCTTTTGCTCATTCCTCTAAATATTCAACAGTGTGTATGGTACCTCTCAGAGAATGAAAAAGATATTAGTATAATTTATAAGGCTTTTTGTTAGGAAGGCAAGTATTTGACACCTGACTTTGCCTTGACCTCAAAATACAGAGAAAAACAGAAAATGAGAAACATAATTACATCTTCTGACAAAACCCTAAAAATAGCTTTCAGCTGTTTTTTTTTGTGCTTTTGGGTATGCTTACTTTGCTTCTGCCATTTTGTATTAGCAAAGTTTTAAATGTGGACAAACTGATACATTGGGAGTTGTGCTTTCTGTCTGACCCCAGTGAGTTTGAAATCCCTGGAACTGTTATGTATGTGGAATACCATCACAATCAACTATCTGGTCTGTCTATTTGTATTTCTTTTTTCTTTTTTTTTAATGATTTTTTTTTTCTAATGTGGCAAATGTTCTCATGCATGATCTTTATTTCTGTTTTTGTTGGTTCTGTTAGTTACCTGAGCTTCCTCACAGTGGTGCTTTGTAAAATAAGGGACAATTTCAAAGCTCATCTTGCTTGAGTGGTAGCTTTAAGTTATTTGAGATGCTTAAGATAAACTCAGCATCATATGAAAAGTTCTTTATTAAATAATAATTGCTTTTGTTAGTTTTATATTGATCATATGACTGACATTCAAAAGTGCCTTGCCCATGTTCACAATCTCCTTTCTGCAATATTTGTTACCTTTCTGTAAATATGAATGATGTTCAAAAACATTATTTAGAGTTCTTACTACTTTCTTCTAAGTATAATAACTGGCATGAGCTGTAGATAGAAACAGGAAGATGCATCTGTACACAGGGAAATAGAAGGGAAATTATGAATGGAAATAATGAACTAACAGCTCCATTTCAAACTGAAAGGTTCACTTGACTGCTTTTTGCAGACATGAAAAGATCAAGTGTTTTCTAAGCTTGATACATATAAGTGGGAGCCCCCGGTGGTCTAGTGGTTAAGACGCAGGGCTGGTACCCTTGAGACCACGGGTTCGATTCCCGGTCAGGG